>CM057337.1:893871085-894220493 GCA_030015575.1 Agapanthus africanus
ATGAGCACATGGGCTCAGTTGATCAAAATAAGGAATTTGTAACCAACTTGGGCTCAGCCGGCTTAGTTTTGAATAAAATGTTGCACATTTATTTGGGTTTAGTCCCCTTTTTTTATTTAACAATGCTGAGCATTGATTTGGGTTCTGACACCCCTTTTCCTTTTGTTTTTTACTGAGTGTTGAACACTCTTTACGGCGCAAAGCGCTTTAAGTAAAGAACACTTTGTGTTCCCTCAGCGCACACGTGAGGAGCACGTGGTGCGCTTAGCGCTGAGCGCCAGACTTGGAGCGCTAAGACACTTCTTGTAAAATAGCGCACACGTGAAGAGCACGTGGTGCGCTTGGCGCTGAGCGCCAGACCTGGAGCGCTAAGGTGCTTCTTATGAAATGGTGCACACGTGAGGAGCACGTGGTGCGCTTGGCGCTGAGCGCCAGTCAATGAATACAGAACGCTCTTCTAAAATAGTGCTCACGTGAGGAACACGTGGAGCGCTTGGCGCTGATCGCCATACTTAGAGCACTAAGGCGCTTCTTGTAAAATAGCACACACATGAAGAGCACGTGATGCGCTTGGCGCTGAGCGCCAGACCTGGAGCGCTAAGGCACTTCTTATGAAATGGCGCACACGTGAGGAGCACGTGGTGCGCTGAGCGCCGGTCAATGAATGCAAAGCACTCTTATAGAATAGTGCCCACGTGAGGAACACGTGGAGCGCTTGGCGCTGATCGCCAAACTTGGAGCGCTAAAGCACTTCTTATAAAATAGCGCTTGGAGCGCTGGGCGCCGAGTGCCAAACTTAGAGCGCTTAGGCGCTCCTTTTTAAATTGGAGCGCTAAGGCTCTTATTTGGTAGTTCTGATTAACTTTGAACTCTGAGAATTAAATTCTCGTTCATAACAGACTTTATCTCATAGATCTAAGAACTAAGTTCTTCTTTTTTCTGATGAGATGCTGTGCTCTCTTTGTTTTTGTAAAAAAAAACTTGCCTTATGGATCTATGATCTAGAAAAAGAACTGAGTTCTTATGATGTGGGAGTTAAACTCTCAAAAGCCGAAGAGATGTTATGATCTCACTTATTATCATTTACCTTGAAGAAAATTTCTTCTTCTTAAAGCTTGCTTTTCTTTTTTCTTTTCTGAGAACTTGAAGTTTATGGGGGGTTCCTCCCTGCAAGACTTGAAGTCTTGGGCTCTTTATATATGGAAGGCTGATTTGTTGAATCAGTTAAGGAAATCCTTCTCTGATTGATTTGGGGATGTTTCACCACCATTGGATCTTTGATCCTAGGGCTTCTGTTTTACAGAAGACAATCTTCTTGTTTTTAACAAGATGAGAAAATATTTTCCTATACAGAACTTATTCTGTATCTTAGTGATTTTTAATCACCATTGGATCTTTGATCCAACGGTGCTCTGATTTTTAGAGCACAATCTTTCCTGTTTGGAAAGAATTGAGGAGTATTTCCTCAACAGAATTTTATTCTGGTAATTTGATGATTTTTAATCATCTTCATTGGATCTTTGATCCAAGGGTGGAGAACGTTTAGTTCTAGCACTTGACGCGCTTGTGCTTTGCACGTGAGGCGCTGCCTCGGAGTCTTTGACTCTTAGCGCTGGCGCTCCTGGCGCTGGCGCTCCTGGCGCTGGGGCTCTCATACTTTGCACGTGAAGCGCTATCTCAGAGTCTTTGACTCTTAGCGCTGGCACTCCTAGTGCAGCGCTCTCGTGCTTTGCACATGAGGCGCTGCCTCAGAGTCTTTGACTCTTAGCGCCGGCGCTCTCGTGCTTTGCATGTGAAGCGCTGCCTCAGTTTAAATTTCAAACTTTGAACAGAGCTTTGCTCTGATTGGGGGAAACAGATGCGTCGAGGTTATCCTCAAAGAATGGACCGAGCAGTGAAGCTGCTCGATTGCTTCTTGGCGAGGGATTAGGTATCTGGCTTCGTGGGGTAGTGAACTACCATCCAGGGATAGCCGAACAGGGTAGCCGTTCGGCTGCCTCTTGGTGAGGGCTTCGATCCTTAGCGTGGGAGGGGCCGTAAGAGGCCTGCTAAGGATGAGCCGAGCAGGGTTGCTGCCCGGTGCCTCTTGATGAGGGCTTTGATCCCTGGCATTATAGGGTAGTGAACTACCAGCCGGGGATAGCCGAGCAGGGTAGCCACTCGGCTGCCTCTTAGTGAGGGCTTCGATCCCTGGCGTTGTGGGGTAGAAAACTACCAGCCATGGATACCAAGCAAGGGAGAGCCCGGATGCCTCTTGGCGAGGGCTTAGATCTTTGGCGTCGTGGGGTAGTGAAATACCATCCAGGGATGGCCGAGCAGGGGAGTCGCTCGGCTGCTTCTTGATGAGGGCTTCGATCCTTAGCATGGGAGAGGCCGTAAGAGGCCTGCCAAGGATGGGCCGAGCAGGGTTGCCGCTCGGCTGCCTCTTGGTGAGGGCTTCGATCCCTGGCGTTGCGGGGTAGCGAACTACCAGCCGGGGATAACCGAGCAAGGGCGAGCCCGGCTGCCTCTTAGTGAGGGCTTCAATCCCTGGCGTTGTGGGGGTAGGGAACTACCAGCCAGGGATAATCGAGCAAGGGCGAGCCCGGTTGCCTCTTGATGAGGGCTTTGATCCTTAGCACGGGAAGGGCCGTAAGGGGTCTGCTAAGGACGAGCCGAGCAGGGTTGCTGCCCGGTGCCTCTTGGAGAGGGCTTTGATCCTTAAAGACAGGCCGAGCAGGGTTACTGCCCGGTGCCTCTTAGCGAGAGCTTTGATCTCTGGCATTGTGGGGTAGGGAACTACCAGCCAGGGATAACCGAGCAAGGGCGAGCCCGATTGCCTCTTGATGAGGGCTTTGATCCTTAGCGCGGGAGGGGCCGTAAGGGGCCTGCTAAGGATGGGCCGAGCAAGGCTGTTTCCCGGTGCCTCTTGGCGAGGGCTTTGATATCTGGCATTGTGGGGTAGGGAACTACCGGCCAGGGATAACCGAGCAAGGGCGAGCCCGGTTGCCTCTTTGCGAGGGCTTAGATCCCTGGCGTCGTGGGGTAGTGAAGTACCATCCAGGGATAGCCGAGCAGGGTAGCCGCTCGACTGCCTCTGGTGAGGACTTCAATCCTTAGCGTGGGAGAGGGCGTAGGAGGCCTGCTAAGGACGGGCCGAGCAGGGTTGCTGCTCGGTGCCTCTTGGCGAGGGCTTGGATCCTTAAGGACGGGCCGATCAGGGTTACTGCTCGGCTGCCTCTTGGTGAGGGCTTTGATCTCTGGCGTTGTGGGGTAGGGAACTACCAGCCAGGGATAACCGAGCAAGGGCGAGCCCGGTTGCCTCTTGGTGAGGGCTTCGATCCCTGGCGTTGCGGAATAGGGAACTACCAGCCAGGGATAACCGAGCAAGGGCGAGCCTGGCTGCCTCTTGGTGAGGGATTCGACCCCTGGCGTTATGGGGTAAGGAACTACCAGCCAGGGATAACCGACCAAGGGCAGCCCGGTTGCCTCTTCGTGAAGGCTTCGATCCCTGGCGTTGTGGGGTAGCGAACTACCAGCCAGGGATAACCGAGCAGGGTAGCCGCTCAGCTGCCTCTTGGTGAGGGCTTCGATGCCTGGCGTTGCGTGGTAGCGAACTACCTGCTAGGGATAGCCGAGCAGGGTAGCCGCTCGGCTGCCTCTTGGAGAGGGCTTCGATCCTTAGCGCGGGAGGGGCCATAAGAGGCCTGTTAAGGATGGACCGAGTAGGGTTGTTGCCTTGTCATGCAAGGATTCACCCGACCTTCCCGACGTTTGAGTATGAGGAATAGGGACAGTCGTGGGTGACACGTGTAATGAACGCGTGGGGGTGGCGAAGCGCCGGAGCCGCATCGTTTCGATTTCGCCGAGAAAGGCTCGATGTCTGCCGTGTGGCGGTACAGTTGTGGGTGAAATGAGCGACTGTCGGACTCGTGGGACATTGTGGGCTATAAAACGGGGGGAACGTTGATCACTCCTTCCTTCACATCCAAAACGTAAGAATGTAGGACTTCCCTTTTACCATCCCCGACATCATAAACTTCGAGAATGTGTACCTCTACGATTAGTACTGCACCGAGGACACGGTGCAGTTTGTCATAGGCCGCATTGAGGATCATTTCGGTCGTCTGCTTTCTCGGCGCTCCCCCCTGCTCCAGCTGTTGATGTACTCCATCTAGAACCCCTTGTCCGAACAGCTGAAGGACGAGGCGGTTGGTAAGCTAAGATCTTTGCGGCGCTTCGGCCTGATCTCCGAGGGTCGGCTAGATCGCTCGGTGGCGCTCATCCTTTAGTGCTACCAATTGAGGCATGATGCTGACGTTCGCGGGCGGCACCAGAGGCAGAGGTATGAAGCCGCGTGGGCTCGGCTGGCGGAAATATCCTCGGAGTACCACGAGCAATGTTCCCTGCACCCCCTTCCCCCGCTATTGTAATTTTTGTTTTTCGATGTACGGATGAGGAGCCTATAGTACCCTTTTGAATAAACAAAACTCTTCTTTTTGCAATGTTTTATTGATCCCTTCTTATTATATAAACAAAAAGATCCTGAGAAAATTTTGCATTGCCTTAGTAAAGGAAGTACACGCTAGTAGATGTTCTTTTTATTGGTACGGTTTGAGCTTCTTGGCGGTGTAAGGCCGTAAAAAATGATTGGCTCGATTTCCCTGGCCTTCATCCTTGGATGGCTGTTGGCCTCCACGACCAGAGTGGGGTGTCGGGCCTCGTAGGTACTTGGCATACCCCCCGCCGACATGACCATAATTTGGCTGATTGTCAACTCGCCGGGGGGGCGCTTCTATTGCTCACGGTCAGCTTGCCGCTTGTCCCGTAAGTACGCTGCCAGGTGTCCCGAACGGATGAGCTCATCGATGTAGTCTCGAAGTTGTCTACAGCTCTCTGTAGAGTGCCCTTGCGACCTGTAGAAACCGCAGTAGGGGCCCCGGGTGCGCTTTGCCGCCATGCATGAGACCAGGGGAAGCTTGAAGAACCCCTCGCCCTTAGCCTCCTCTAGCAGTACCGTCTGGGAGACATTGAGCGGAGTGTACTCCTGAAACTTTGGGGAGTAGGGCTTTGGCCGCTTAAGTCTCTTTCTCTCTTCCCTCACCCTTTTCTTTTGGTCAGTTTGCTCTGCCCCGGGGAGATTTGCTTTCACCTCGGATTCGAGCTGGATCTCACGCTCGGTCCAGGCCTTTACTTCGGCCATGGTCTTAGGTTGCGCTAATGCAAAGAAGCGTAACCACTCCTTGTGCCTAAGACCAGATCTAAGTGCTGTAATGACCGTCTCGTCCCGATGTTCTGGGACCTCGAGAAGGGCATTGTAGAAGCCGGTGACGTACCCTTTGAATGTTTCTTTGTCCCCGCTCTTGATCGTGAAGAGATGGTCGACGGTCTGTTTCTGCCGTCTGTTCCGGACGAAGTGGCCGAGAATTGGGTGGCCAGCTCGTCGAAGGTTGAGATCGAGCATGGCGCGAGTCCTCGGAACCAGTCTCGTCCGGAGCGGATGAGAATGGCCGGGAAAGCTCAGCATTGGGCGGCGTCAGAGTTGTCTTGGAAGCTCATTCCTGTGGTGAATGCGTCCAAATGGTGCTTCGGGTCAGACTTACCGTCAAAGAAAGAGACCTTCGGGGGCTTGTTCCGGGAGGAGACATGGACAGCGAGCAGCTCCTCGGTGAAGGGTTTTGTGAGCAAGTCGGCGGCGTACTTAGCCCCGTCGCTCGAATGATGGCCCTCCTGATGCATACCTTCGATCTTCTTCTCGAGAGCGTCGAGTTGGCCATGGTATCCCGACGATTCGGCACATTCTGATCTTTGGCCTCTGCTATTAGAGACCTATGTCTGGCCGCGACCCCGGTTCCTTTCGATAAGGTTCCTTAGGTCCCCTGGCGAGGTAGTCATTGAGCTGCCGTGACGAGTCCCGTCCGTGCGACCCCGTCGAGGGAGGGAGTGTCGGTCATGCCTGGGCACAGGTGAGCTGACAGACATCTCCTCGGGAGGGACAGGGGCACGAAGAGGCTCAGGGTGAGGCGCTCTGGCGACGGACCTCGGCGTTGAACTGTAGGACGTCCAGTGGGTCATAGAATATGATAGCCCGGGAGACCTGCGGCCGTGGGAGGCAGCGAGGCAGTGGTCGACAGTGCCGGCGCAAGCTGAGTCTTCTCTCCCTCTGTAGGGGTCCCGGTCCTGAGGTGGGGAAGCGGCGACCTGGGGAGCCTGCCCTATCGTTTGGACACGGACGAGCTCATCCACGATGGACGCGAGTCGATCTATCCGGGCGGCTAGGACATTGATGGCGTTCGGGGGAGGAGATTCGTCCGCGCCTCCGTTGTGGGGGAGGTGGCGGCTAGCGCTTAGATCGTCGCGGTGATCGCTCGCCATTGAGTTGAGATCGGAAGATAAACTTTGTTGAGTGGAATCAATCGTTTCCCACAGACGGCGCCAGCTGACGGATGTCGGATCTCGTCAAGATGTTACCATCTGTAGATCTGCTGCAAGCGACGATGGACGGATGAGATTGAGTTGGAGGTTTCCTCCTGAAGCGTGTGGATCTCAATGGGTTTGAGGTTGTTGTAGCCGAGCTACCTTCAAGGAAGTCCCGGGATGGTTGTGCCACCGAGGATCCTCCGACGATCAAGTTAGACCGGATATTTGAGCAGAGTAACGGCCTAGTGAGGAAAGAATGACTTACTTGAACCGTCTGAAAGAGGGGTTTATATAGTGGTGGCAACAGGTAGGTGTTGGATATAGTGCCCTCAAAGTTAATTATTGGATCGCAGGCGCGTAATTGCAATGATTGAGGGAGGACCTATACCGGTAGGATAGTCTTACTCAAGATGATAGTATGCTATCTGGTTTATCTTTATCATCGTGTACATGCTTTAGGTGATATTACAGATCACTATTACACGTTGATAGAGCCTTTAAGATTCTTGCTTGACTACCAGCAGTATGATGGCGATCATATACGTGAGATTTGGGTAGTCCATAAGCATATCCTTAAAGGTCCCTAGTCGTGGGAGTTTCGAGACTGGGCATCGATACTCCATCAGTAGACTAGTGTATACAGTCGAGACCTCGACGAGGGGCGGTGGCCGGTCTCACAAGCCATTGGTGTCAGTTGGTTCACCTAAGATGTATACAGGTGCTCATTGGGTTATGAGTACACCGGAAGGACTTGCCGGGAACATGCTAGTTGGATTTATACCTAGTGTCAGATAGCAGTTCCGTGGTGACATGTGTACAGGTTAGTTCATCGACCTGAGATCGTCATTTGTCTCGTGTGAGTTCCCACTGTGCTTTGATTACTACCCTACCACGTCTCAAAGGAGTCGTGCAAACAGGTTTTAGTTGGGTACAGTCCCGAGCCGCATGGAGGCAGTGAGCGGATCGGCAGGGGTTTCATCTCTCCCGGTATTGGGGGTGAGATCGCGCTGTGTCTAGGAGAGCCATTGCACGAAGTCCTAAGCCAAGGCAGGAGATTTACTGGTAGGTATTCCAGTAGTATCTTAGGATGTTCTGGGCTACACTCCGACACGACTTGTACCGCTTTTGGGGGTCTGACGTTTACCAGCCCCTAGGCCCGACATGCGATACTCATAGACGAACGGACCGGATTGTACGGATATTGTCACCGACAGGCTCAGTAGGGTTCCAGGATGAGTTCGCTCACCGGCTTCCCTTTTGGTCAATACATGGGTAGCCCGTTACGTACAGCTAGTACCACTGACGTGCTAGTGGTTAAATCCACAGCCAGTGTATTGACGAGTCTTTAGAGTCCCCCACAGATAGTTTCCTAAGTTCGGGCGAAACGTTGTAGAGGCCGTATAGTATTATGGCAGGGTTCGATCATATACATGCACTTGTGCACGGATCATGAGCATTTGCATTCAGTCGGAATGCGGATGCAGGTATGTATATACAGGTGAGGGGTATCTTTGTGGTCCGTCACGAGTTTACTTTAGATGATACCATTCTTTTTATTGTCATAAACATTTGGGTTAATGTTTATATTGGTGAAAATTGTCAGTGGATTTCATCATGAAGAGAAATTAATGCGGCATGTTCAATTTGGTGACTCATGGTCTCTTTTTTTGTGAACATGTCATGTTAATTAATGGATGGTTGTGTTGAAATGAGAGGTGGAGAGAGGGAGGGCAGCCATATGAGGGTTGTTTGCTCTTGAGGTTATTATGCTAGCTCTCATTCTTTTATTCTAACACAACAACAAAAGTGCATCTTCTTCTTCTTCTATAAGCTCACAAATTCCACCATGGCTTCATCTTCAACCTCCATCCATACACTCTCATGTGTTGAGAATCAATGGATGCTTGAGACAAAATTATCACACACATTCTCTACATCACCTTGGACATGTCGGCTAGCAAACTTCATGTCCGAGTTGCTTTGGTTTGAAGCGGGAGCCCGTAAAAAGACTTCTAGATGTGGTGCCCTTCCGACGAGAAGACCGGAGATCGGAGATGCCGCGAGGAGCTAGGATGGTGGCTAAAGATCGAAGGACACAGATCGATCGGTATAGCCATTCTAATTTCTTATAGTTTGCTAGTTTAGTGTTAATGGTACGTCCGGGTAAAGGTTATGGTAGCGCCAAGTTTTCAAAAGTTTTTGTTCCGCATTTGGCCTCGGATTGACGGCCGGGGCGCTGCCGTAACCCAACAGTAGGCAAGCGCGAGAATCACGCTGACCGTTACGCTCCCGGCGTCACGCCCACGTGATAACCGGGATCCCACATTAATGACGAGATAAGCTCGTTAATGGGGGATCGTGATGGCGTGGAACGCGGGACGTGACCGGCGGATATCTCGCGCATGGCGAGATTTGCGGAGGTGAGGCGGCTGCGCCTGCGATTGGCGCTGTTGGTCGGTTGATGAGACCGATGAAAATGAGCTCGACGGGAGGCTCGGGGACGAGCGGGAGGCCGAGGTATCTTGGTTCTGCGGTAGCCCTGAGACGAGCTGAGAGGGCCGAGGAGGCCAATTGTGCGGGGGGCTCAGGGGTGAGCCAACGGTTGTTTGTAAGGCGGGCACAAGAGTGGTGTGGACGGTCGCAGAAAGTCGGCTACGTCCATAGGTCGCAGACCCGGAGTATTCTTCCGGCGTACCGTTCTTGTCCCTTTCTTGCAGGGTTTGGAACATGTCATCCTGCACCTCTTGTGTGGCATACTGCTTGTACCCTCGATTAGGAGGATGTGGCGGTTCCCCTTGCTTTCTCGAGCTGGATCCGAGGTAACGACTATGATCTGCCCGATCGTTAATTCCCCGGGAAGGTTTTGGTCATTTTGCTCCCGCTCCGCCTGCCACTTGTCTCGTAGGTACTTCGCCAGGTGGCCTGAGTGGATCAACTCCTCAATGTAGTCATGGAGTTGTTTGCAGTTCTCAGTCGGGTGACCCTGCGACCTGTGGAAGGAGCAATATGGGCCGCGGAGTCGCTTGTCTGCCCTTTGAGTGACCGGCGGGAGCTTGAAGAACCTCTCAAACTTAGCTTCCTCCAACAGCTCGGTCTGAGAGATGTTTAGGGGAGTGCACTCCTGAAACCTCGGGGAGTAAGGCTTCCGACGATCGACCTTCTTTTTCTCCTCCCTGTCCCTTTTCTTTCTGTCCGTCTGGTCGGCCTGGGGCAGGTTTGAGTTTACCTCAGACTCGAGTTGGATTTCTCGCTCGGTCCAGGCTTTTACTTAGACCATAGTCTTAGGTTGCGCTAATGCAAAAGAGTGGAACCACTCTTTGTGCCTAAGACCCGACCTCAGCGTGGTGATTGGCGTCGAAAGGGTCGGGGGAGCGCGCGGCGGGCATTGTAGCGACGGCCCAGTCTTCCCTGGGATCGTGGGGTGAAGCTGTCTGGCGCCCAGCGGGTCATGGAATCAATTGCCACATGGGGGTCAGGGTGGCCGGAGTCGGCCCGCCGGCACTCGGTGGCACCGAGATGAAGGTGAGTGAGCTCGAGGGCTTGAGCGTGCCTATCCGTCTTCCTACGGACATCGTTATCCCGGGGAAGGGGAGCCGCGGTTTGGTGGGTAGGGCTCGCGGCTTGAACGCGAACGAGGGCATCCACCAGTGATGTGAGCCTGTCTATCCGGACGGATAAGGCGTTGATGGCGTTGGGAGGGGAAGACGAGCCGCTCCCGCCTCTGTTGTGGCGGCTCGTATTCGGACCGTCGCGGTTGTCGCTTGCCATCGGGTCGAGGATGGAAGATCAACTTTAAGGGTGGAGAAGTTTCTGAAATGTTCCTACATACGGAGCCAACTGATGGAGCTTAGGATCTCCTTCAGATGTTGTCCTCCGTCGATCCTGTGATGGCGGTCTTTGACGGCTGAGATTTGTTTTGGAAGTTGTTAAGTGTGGATCTCAATGGGTTGGTGTTGGACGCCGAGCTACCTGCAAAGAAGTCCCGGGGTGGGTGACCACCGTAGGACCCTCCGACGATCAAGTTAGTGTCGAGGTATAGGTGCAGAGTAGCGACATATTGGAAATGAGTTCGAGTTACCTGAGTCGTCTGAGAGAGGGGTTTATATAGGGGTCGCGTAGAGCGAGCAGGCGCAAGATCATCGCTGTCAGTTACGCCCCAGCGTTATCTTCGCCTTGAATGGCAGGATGTGCCCATTAATGGGGGGATGCGTTAGCGTGGGACGCGGATCGTGGGAGGCGGATATCTCGCCTTGGCGATATACGCGGAGCCGTTGCGGGGCGTATGGGATTCGCGCTCTTGATTGATCGGGAGAAACCGAGGAAGCTCGGCATGTCTGGAGCTCGGAGACGAGCCGGGAGGCCGAGGAAGCTCGGCACGTCAGGAGCTCGGAGACGAGCCGGGAGGCCGAGAAAGCTCGGCATGTCAGACGGCTCGGAGACGAGCAAGGAGACTGAAGAAGCTCGAAGACGAGCTGTTGGTAGTTTTCTAGGTGAAGGTGGAATGTATTCAGAGAGATCTTCTGAAAGGTCGGACACGTTCCTCGAGAAGAGGATCCCGAGGAATCCCCCCTAATGCAACTCATTTATTCCATCTCCGTAGCCTTCGGGACGCGTCATCCGCCAAGTGTCATAATCTGAGAAGATACCTCTTGTGAGCATCATCACTACCTTAAAGTTAAATATGAGTTACATATTTTTAGTTCACTAAAATGCATCACACATTTTAATTTGATATTGAAATTCTTTTGTGAAAATATTACATGATATTGATCAAATGAAATGAGTTACATATTTCTAGTTTGCTAAAATGCATCAATCCTTTAAATTCGATAATGAAATCCTTTTGCGAAAATATTACATGATATCGATCAAATATTTTTTCTCTTGCTATTACCTTTTTGGAGCAAATTTGGTTAAGTGTATTCTTAATGCATTAATGTAACCGAATTCACAAATAACTTTGAGATAAAAGTTTCCAATCAAAAGCATGCATGATAAGGCTCTAAGAGATTCAACACATCCATGATAATTAATCAAAAACGATTTTGATTCTATTAATACCGGTGAAATTAAAATAGTAAAATGTAATGCGAAAAGGAATAAAAACCAACTTTGTTTTGGAAATTTTGAATCCTAATTTTCCTATTCTTATTTTGCCTCATATCCTATATGCTAACAATTAAATCAGTATCTTGGACATTGTAAGGTCGTTATTACAAAAGGTAGAGAAATTAACATTAAGAAAAAATGAGAAGGGTCGGGGGCTGATCAACCATGATATCATAAAAAATGAAATAAAATAAAACAAACACTAAATAAAAGGAAAAGTCTAAACCAGAGGTAATCTGGACAAGGTCAAAAAAATAGCATTTTTTTTGGTTTTTTAAGCCAAACATTCCCTTTTAAGTCTAAGATTCTTCAAACAACTCCACTTTGTATAAGACAGGTAGACAGACAGGCAAATAGACAGATTAAAGATGGAATGGATCCCCCCTCATATTTGGGCTCCAAGTTTTTGGTATTTCTAAACATAACCAAAATAATCTATATTTTTACAAATATGTAAATCTTTTCCGTTATCTGAAGAAGACCTTTAGGTATTGAAAATGTATACAATCTTTCGGCTTTCTTTATTGGATACATGCACATATCTAATAATCAATAAAAATAAATGAAAAAGATCACTCCACCAGCTCTGTTGGTCTTCTTCATGATCATGGCCAAACTCTGGACTTGTGGTCGGAACTGTAGGAACATCTACCATCGTAAGCGATAACAGATTTGTGTTTGCGGTTATCGAAACAACGACATCTCCGGCTGGTATGTCCACACATGTGCCTAAAGGGTCTGAACCTGTATGTACCGGGATTGGATTTGTCTATGGGATGTTGGCGGCTAACATCATCATAACGGACCTCCATAAAAGCACAATTCCTTGACCGACCAGAACCGGAATAACTATAAAATGGAGCAGTTTTCCCTCGGATCGATATACGATATCGGCCGACGAGACGGGATCGAAAGGGGACAGGACATGGGAATAAATGTTAGGAGGAGCTTTAGACAACCGAGGGAAGTTTCCAAGGGTACTGTTCCTTCAACTAAACTGTTTTAATACGATGATTTATTTATAATACATCATGTTTTCTACTTCAAAAATAAAATAAAATAAAATAATAAAAAATCTGCAGAATGAGCCCGACGGGCCAAAAATATACAACACTGACCGATGCTGACATCGTCATCATCTCATTGTAAGGGTATAGTCCTCTCGATGGAAGAGAAGCAGCCATACAATTGATACTTCACTTCGATCATCGGAATGATACATGTAATCATAGTGATATCCGCAGCCATGGTCAAGGAGAGGGCAAACAACATCCACATTCTCAGCCGTCTATTTGCAGTGGTCGGTGCTCATACTTGCTGATCTGTTGTAGGACCGAATCCGTATAGACGTCACGTAAGATGTTCTGCCCAACATCGTTTACCACAAGACCGAAGATGAATGCATCACATGTTCCAATCATCACGGTCATCCACATTACGCGATACTCGTGGATTCCAACCATGCATTGCAACGGCTGGTCCAGAGCTAGTGTGCGCGGGCAAAAATGCCGAGCCCGGCAAAAATAACTGATGATGCGATTTGTGTCTTGGTTCACCTACACAAGATCGAGAAACGACCTTCTGCTGTCTACAATACGAATTAAAACATATACTAAGTAGATTACTTGCCAGTATTACACTTAACGAGACATGTTAACGTCCTAAACTACACATACAGGACATAGATACACAGCCCATCTTTTATACACTAAAAAAGGCAAGCGTATCATGAAAGTTTCCGTATTTCCAATTTTGTGTTTGACAACTTGCTATGAGAACTGTACTATGTATTGGTGTATCTGCAATTTTGATGAAGTGCTGAGGGTGTTTTATTGAATTAGCCTTCTCCTGATATCCCCTTCATTAGTTCATTCTTGGGAAATTTCCATGCATCGTCTGGGATTTGCCTCAAGTCTATGCGAATAAATAAGCACTTTTTATAGTTTACCAAGCCAATCAAATTCAAACTTGAAAATTTCATATTTGATAGGGAGAGGGAGAGGGAGAGGGGTATTGAGATTTTATCACATGTTGTGGCGTGGAGTGAGCCTGTGTGTGTGAGAGGAGAATTTGACTCTCCCCACAACACGCATTGAAATAGATACTGTTTAAATCAATTTTTATTTAAGACGTGTGAAGTGCATGATTTACAGCCTATCTTGATTTAATACTCATAACTAACATTTTTCACAAATAAATGAACGAATGAATAATAAAATCCGAATAGTTGATACTTGACCTTAACCAGAAGGAATATGCATCTAATCATTCAACAGCCAATAACAGAATCAATGAGACAGCAACTAGTATTCAGATCTTCGCCTATTAATTTGCAACCGTACGACGTTGGTGCTCGCACACTTTAGGACCAAATCCGGACAAATGCATCATATATTGCCACCAATCATATAACAGTAAACATGAGACCATCGTAGCAAAATGTTCCAAACATTGTAATCATCCACCATATGCAAAACTCATGGATTCCAAATTTCCAACCACAGATCAAGCTCCCTAATTTTTTTAATAGAGCAATATTAAACTCGAAATTTCAAAAAATTTCCCCTCCGAGAGATAATGAGAGAGAGAGAGAGATACAGTGGGGAAGAGGCCAATGTGTGTGTGTGTGAGAGACAGTGTGAAATTTCTTAGTAGGCTAAGACATTAGCAATTTCAGCGAAACTTGTCGATTTTTCCTAATATTTTATATTTGCTAGTTTTTTTCGCACTTGCAATGGATACTGATATGATTTAAATATTTAGATGTTTAGAATAAAATGCTGTAGATATCTTTAAAAATTAAATGAAATGGCTTCGATATAATAATGCCAACGTGCACCGGAAGGAAAAGGGAAAGGGATGGAGGGAAGGAGGTAAGTTTGAATTCAAAAAAGGCATTAAAAACCTTTAATTATGATAGTGTGGATATTTCGAATTGGAGGCTAAAATGCAAACCTCCTAAATTTGAAAAAATATGCACATTATCCAAAAGGCCGATGTTAATTTTTTCATTTGCAAGACCTTTTTTTATACTAAAATTGTCCGTCTAATTAATTTAATCGACAAACCTAAATATTCTTTTTGAGGAATGCTTAAACTTCCCATTTGAAAACCGGTTCATATCTACCTAAAAGATAAAATGGTAGGGTTCACGACATCTAGATATTTGTGATTGGCCAACTGATGAGGATCGATATCGGTGACTCTCCAGATGCTGACACGTTGCAGATGACGTGTCCCAGAACCTACGAGAAGGGATCGGGGACTTCAGTTGGGATCACATCTCGGTCCTCCGGCCCGAGAAGTCTCCCGACCTTTGGTGACCTTCCAGACCTCCCCCGGATCGCCTCCGAGCTATCACGGAACCAAGATGCCTCGGCCTTCCGCCGAGCTCATCTTCCTCGGTCTCACCCAAACCAACCCACAGCGCAGATCACAGGCACCTACGCCACGGCTCCACGAATCTCACCATGCGTGAGATATCCGCGGCCCACGATCCCGCATTCCACGCCATCACGATCCCCCATTAACAAGCATGTCTCGTCATTAATGCGGGATCCCGCCTATCACGCGGGCGTGACATCAGGGGCGTAACGGACGGCGTGATTCTCACGCCCGCCTGCCCTTTGCTGCCGCTATATAAACCCCTCTCTCAAACGATCGAGGTAAGGCAATTCCTTCCACTAAGCCGCTACTCTGCCCAACTTGCACCACTAACTTGATCGTCAGAGGGTCCCCGGTGGTACAACCATCCCAGGAGTTCTGTCACGCCCCGCTTTCCAGAGTACGCTAAGATGGGCACGTGACATAGCCAACCATGCTACCCGTGAATAGGAAAATCCTTCCACGGTCACATTACGGCTGTAGAGATATCAAGAACAGGAAAGTAAACTAAACTATCTAGTACATGTAACACCCGAGCCCATAATACTATTTCTATTGCTAGTTGAGTGTCATACATTGCTCATTTCAATTATCCTGATTGTTTGGTGTTTACTGCTAAATTTTAACCGGTTAAATCATTTTGGCATATAACAAATTTTAACACCGAAAATAAAATTAAAAAATGTCCATGTTAGCCTACTCGTCGCCACTAGTCGCGTGGTAGCGTCCGCGCGTCGAGACTCCGTCCCGTTCGGTGAAACGGGCAAGTTTGGAAGACTACGTGCGCGTGCAAGTGTCCGATTTGGGGGCATGCATTTTAATCATTAAACACCTCTTTTCAAAATTTGGAACTCGCTTAAAATCCTATAATTTGAATTTGAAACATTTGGGCGCAAAGCGGGCGCGATTTGGAAATGTTTCATTTAGCGCCGAAAATGCCCATTTAATTAAATATATTAAACTATATATATATCTTTACTGTTACCAAATTCAACGTTAAATCCCTTAAAATCTTTTAAATTTAACCCATGATTTTTCCCCGGCCAATCACGAGGGAGTTAATTCCCTCGTGGGCCCCCTTTCTCTCTCTCTCTCTCCGTCTCTCTCTATCTCTCTCTAATCTCCTTCTCTCTCTATCTCTAAAATCTCTCTATCTCCCTCTAATAATCTTCTCTCTCTCTCTCTCTCTCTATTATATTACCCACTGTTCCTCGTCCTCACAAAAGCAACACGAGAACCCTCCGAACCCTAACCCTAGCTTCGCCGCGACCTCACCGTCGACCTCCCCGCGACCTCACCGTCGCCGCCCGAGCCTCCTCGTCTCGACCGCTACCCTTCCTTCCTCCTTTCCCTCCTTCCCGAGCCTGCAACCCAACCCCCAACGACATCACCCGGCCGCAGATCTCGCCGTCGACGCCGCCTCCCGTCACCAACGACGCCTGAGACTCCCTCTCTTCCTCCTCGTCCCGACCTCGTCGTCTTCTTCCTCCTCCCCTCGCCGGACCACCACCAGAGCCCGAGCCGACCCTAGCACCAACCCCCGGGTCGCCGGAAAACGTGCCGACGATCCTCGCCGTCGTCACCAGAGCCACCTCCGTCTCCTCTCGATCACCAGAGCGGGCCAGCACCCCTCTACTCACCGCAGCACCCTCTTTCCAGCGAACCCAGAAAATTCCAGCCATCGTTGTTCGCCGTCGCTGCCTCGCCGGCGTCCCATCGCCGTCGAGCCCGTCGTGGTTGCCCCTGGTGTCTCCCTCGAAGTACCCTGGTCCGTGTGGTCCCGCTGTTCGCTGTTGGGACTCGATCCGTGGCCCGTGCACCTGTCTCGTGTTTTCCGCCGACATTGCATCCGTGCTTTCCGGTTTGCGAAACCGTCGAGGCAAGATTTCTTGCTACATGCTACGTTAAATTAATTAAATGTTTGACCCACAAACTTGCTATATTAACTAAGTATTGCTACTTGTCTCATTGGACGAAATATGATGTACATTATAATACTGCCATCTAAATCGTATTTTGCCACCGTAACCTTAATAACAACTACCTGCTAATCATTTTACTATTTAGAGGATAATGGTCGCACACTTATATCTTTATTGCCTGTTGTTATTAATATTGCGCTACACTGTGACTATTGCACCCCAAGGGTGCTTGAACCTGTTAATAAGAGAATACAAAGCATCACTGTGTTTACATGGAATAATATTGTTGTTTACTGTTCCTGCTGTTGTTCCTTATTCGTTACTATACCTGTTATAAGCGTACATTTGATTGCATTACATATTGACCCGATCTTGATACACCTGACACATGTACTGATACCCGGACATGACACCCTGTACTTACTGACTCAACCTACTGTACTACGACCTGACTTGTTACATGATCTCATGCCTAATGCCGACAAACTTGACTTGGGGTCCTCATGGACCATTCCTGCTGTCTATCCAGACATACCTGTTTTTACCTGATTCTGGGTTGACATTAATCCTGGACTACTGAATACCTGACCTGACATACATAACTTGGGGGTATGGGAAAATCAAAGGTGAAACCGACTTGTAACTCAACAGTTCGATACTTGTTCTGATCAGTCTTACGGGCTTGGCCTGCCCCGGAGTGATGATGCTGACATCACTCATCCATCCAGCTACCTATTACTGCTTAGCGGCACGTCTCGGATTCAGCCCCGAGAACCTTGACCGTGGTCCCGGGCACGCACGGGATACTATTGAGTTACATCGACGATTCATCAATTGATTTCAAAGACTATAGAGTAGAAACCTGATAGGACAGTTTAGTTACCACGGCACATTACCCTGCACTGTTATTTCTTAGTACTGCTTTATTCATGTTCATACCTGCATTGCTTATTACTATGTTCATTTATATTATTGGTTGACATGACGCGCCGACGTCTGGGTTTTGCATGGCCCAGATTCCTTACCACTGTCGACGACCGAGCAGGAGTGCTTCAGCTAGCAGGCTGATCTGTGAGTTCCATAGTGTTTAGTTTATTTATTTCATTTCATTTCCAGATGTGAGTCCGCATTATGGGACGCACTATTTATTTATTGTATTGGATCATTTGCTTCCTCACTTATTGTTTATTGACTCTTGTTATTATGGATTTGGACATGTGTTAGATTAGTTTATTATCTTGTTCTTGATATCTCTACAACCGTAATGTGACTGTGGATGGATACTTCCTACCCACAGGTAGCATGGTTGGCTATGTTACGTGCCCAATCTTGCGTACTCTGGGAAGCGGGGCGTGACATGGTTCTTTTGGTATCAGAGACATAGGTTAGTTGGGTTGATTCTTTTGTAGTTGGGTATTGTACCCGATACACGAATCAGAATACCCATGATTAGGAAACATGTCCTGCCACCTTGACCGTTTTACCATCCTTGAATCATTCTTCCGGATCATGTCGGCCTGCAAACTTACTTTGCATTGTCAACTCGAAAACCTAATTTCTTATTATCTCTAGGACTTAGGCGACTTGGGTGGAGTTAAGTAATTGCGGCTATGATACCGCGGCATAGCTACAATGCTGTACTCTATTTAAGTATCTTGGAGTTCTAGCCTTGATCTATATTCAGAATCTATCATCATGCTAATGTTGGGTACTTTGATTTTCAGGAATATGGCCAGTAAGAATTTGAAGATGGACCAAAGACGTGCGGTCATAGCCTCCAGGCGTAGAGTGATAAGGGGATTGCTGGAGAATCTAAAGGAACAGACCGAGCTGGAACCGACATTTGCACTGAACCAAACATCTGTACGTAGAAGTATTCCAGTGAACAGGCGCAGCGTAGCACCAATGAAGAAAACAATTGTGGGTGATCGGAAAGAGAACGTGATTTGTGATTACTGCCGATTACCTGGGCACGTGCAGAAGGATTGTCGAAGGAGACTGGGACTTTGTCTGGTTTGTGGAGCAGCCGATCACGCAGTTGGTGCTTGTCCGTCGAAGCTTCGCACGAGAGATGATATACAGAAGCCTCCGCAGAGACCGTTCCAAGGGCAGAAACAGCTGACTCAAGGACCAAAGCAGGCTCGAGCTTTCACGTTGACAGCTGAGGAAGCCAAGGCATCAGGAGAAGTGGTTTCAGGTACTTTGCTCGTTCATGGTTTTCCTGCATTGGCATTATTTGATTCCGGAGCATCCCACTGTTTTATGTCATCCAAATTTATAACTACACACTCGATTACCTGTACGACCCTGTCTAGTTTCTGGGACATACACACTGGGAATGGGAAAATCATAGCTAGTAAGGAATGTAGAGATTGTACAGTTGTTGTTTGCGGGCGGGAGCTCTTTGCAGATTTCTTGGTGATAGATACGGGCAGTTATGAAGTAGTCTTGGGAATGGATTTTTCTTGGCACTTTCCATGCACACATTGACTGTAGAGCAAGGAAAGTAATTTTCCAGATTCCCGGACACCCTGAGTTTACTTTCATTGGAGGAAGCAACTCTGTCGGGCCAGTCGAGTTTAGGGCTAGGCCGACAAACAGTGTTCTTGCGACAATGGAAGCGGATAGTAATGAAGAGCCGGCAGTTGTTCGTGACTTTATGGATGTGTTTGAAGATATATCAGGCTTAGCGCCGAAGCGAGATGTAGAGTTTGCGATTAACCTTATTCCTGGTGCAGCGCCAGTATCAAAGTCTTATTATCCGATGGCACCGGTGGAATTGGAAGAAGTTAAGAAACAAGTTGGTGAACTACTCGAGAAAGGTTGGATTTGAAGCAGCAACTCACCATGGGGAGCTCCAGTTCTTTTAGTAAAGAAGAAGGATGGCACGAGAAGGATGTGCATTGATTATCGAGAATTGAACCGGGTGACTATTAAGAACAAGTACCCGATCCCTCGCATTGGAGAACTTTTTGAGCAGCTTAGTGGCGCGAGGGTATTCTCGAAATTGGATTTGCGATCAGGATATCATCAGGTCCGAGTAAAAGCAGAAGACATTTGCAAAACGGCGTTTCGAACTCGATATGGACATTTCGAGTATTTGGTAATGCCCTTCGGAGTGACGAATGCGCCGGCAATATTCATGGATTTGATGAACAGGGTCTTTCACCATTCTTAGATCAGTTTATTGTGGTATTTATTGACGATATTCTGGTATACTCGAAGAGTCCGGAGGAGCACGCTGAGCATTTAAGGATCGCACTGCAGACGCTGAGACAAGAGAAATTGTTTGCGAAGATGAGTAAGTGCGAATTCTGGCTGGAAGAAGTGAAGTTTCTGGGGCATGTCGTGTCGGCGATGGAATCGCCGTTGGTCCCGAGAAGATTGCAGCAGTTCGAGATTGGCCAACTCCAAAGAATGTTGCGGAGATAAGAATTTTTCTTGGACTCGCCGGATACTACAGAAGATTTGTGGAGAACTTCGCTCGTTTTAGCTGAGCCGTTAACCAAGCTTAAGCGCAGGGAGGTACCGTTTGTTTGGACGGAGGGATGTGCATTAGCCTTCGAGACGTTGAAGCAGAAGTTGATAACCGCCCCTATCCTAACCGTACCGGATGATTCAGGAGGACTGGTGATTCACAGCGACGCATCTGGAAAAGGATTGGGATGTGTTTTGATACAGAATGGGAAGGTCGTCGCTTACGCATCGAGACAACTGAAGACTCATGAGAAGAATTATCCGACTCATGACTTGGAGCTTGCAGCCGTGATCTTCGCCCTGAAGATTTGGAGACACTACCTTTTGGGCGAGAGAGTCGAAGTCTTTACAGATCACAAGAGTTTGAAGTATGTGTTCACTCAGAAGGAGTTGAACATGAGGCAACGCAGATGGTTGGAGCTGATGGCCGACTACGACCTTGATCTTAAGTACCATCCGGGAAAAGTTAACGTCGTACCAGATGCGCTAAGTCGGTTACCAGCAATTCAGGTTTTGACCGCACAAAGGGAAATCATTGCGGATTTTCAGAGATTTGACGTGGAGGTTGTGCTACCACATGCTACGGGACAGTTGATGCAGTTGCAAGTACAGTCGTCCTTAGTTGAGAAGATTAAAGCGGCACAATCGCAGGATCCTAGACTGCAAAAGTTTCGAGAGCAGGTTGAAGTTGGACTGCGAACCGATTTACTGATCCATGAAGATGGTTCGTTGAGGTATGGTAGCCGTGTGTGTGCGCCAAAAGGAGATGTGCGTGAAGAGCTTATGAAGGAGGCACACAGTTCAGCTTACTCTGTACATCCAGGAGGGACAAAGATGTACCGAGATATTTCGACAGCACTTCTGGTGGGAAGGTATGAAACGGGAAATTGCTCGCTTCGTGGCTAAGTGCTTGGTGTGTCAGCAAGTCAAGGCTGAACACCAAAGGGTTGCTGGTTTGTTGCAACCACTTCCGATTCCTCAGTGGAAGTTGGAACATGTAACCATGGATTTCGTGACGGCCTTACCGCGGAGTCCAAAGGGCAACAGTGCAGTATGGGTGATTGTCGATCGGTTGACCAAGGCGGCTCACTTTATTCCTTTTCGGGTTGGTTAATCGACGGAGACTTTGGCAGAGCGATACATGCAGGAGATTGTCAGATTGCATGGAGTGCCGGTAAGCATCGTGTCCGATCGTGACACTCGGTTCTTGTCGCACTTCTGGAGGAGTTTACAAGAAAGTTTGGGGACTCGATTGAAGTTTAGCACAGCCTATCATCCTCAGACTGATGGACAATCGGAGAGAACGATCCAGACCCTTGAAGATATGTTGAGGGCTTGCATGTTGGACTTCAAAGATTCTTGGGAGGATCATCTACACCTGGTGGAGTTTTCGTACAACAATAGCTTCCAAGCGACTATTCGGTTGGCTCCGTTTGAAGCATTGTATGGTCGTAAGTGCCGTTCACCGGTTTGTTGGGATGATGTTGGTGAACGGAGGTTACTAGGACCAGATTTGGTGGTACAAACGGTCGAGAAGGTGAATACAATCAGGAAGCATATGAAGGCAGCTCAAGATAGACAGAAAAGTTGGGCAGACACGTCAAGAAGACCTCTAGAGTTCGCCGTGGGTGATTTGGTATTCTTGAAGATATCACCGACTAGAGGGGTGTTTCGCTTTGGAAGTCGGGAAAGCTTAGTCCTCGATTCGTTGGACCGTTCGAGATATTGGAGCGTGTTGGAGAGGTAGCGTACCGTTTGGCGTTACCACAGTCATTGGCAGGAGTGCACGATGTGTTTCATGTGTCTCAACTACGGAGGTATGTTCGTGATGAGACTCATGTCTTGGATCATTCGGAGTTGACCGTACGGGAGGACCTAACTTTTGAAGAGCGACCAGTTGAAATCAAGGATCGAAGAGAAAAGGTTCTTAAGAACAAGATTATCCCTCTTGTGCTAGTTTCTTGGGGTAATCGATTGCATGGAGAATCCACTTGGGAGCGAGAAGACGAGATCCGGCAGAAATTTCCTCACCTTTTCCAGTAGCTAGCTATCTTGTATTCTCGGAATTTCGAGGACGAAATTCTTTTTGTAGTTGGGTATGATGTAACACCCGAGCCCATAATACTATTTCTATTGCTAGTTGAGTGTCATACATTGCTCATTTCAATTATCCTGATTGTTTGGTGTTTACTGCTAAATTTTAACTGGTTAAATCATTTTGGCATATAACAAATTTTAACACCGAAAATAAAATTAAAAAATGTCCATGTTAGCCTACTCGTCGCCACTAGTCGCGTGGTAGCGTCCGCGCGTCGAGACTCCGTCCCGATCGGTGAAACGGGCAAGTTTGGACGACTACGTGCGCGTGCAAGTGTCCGACTTAGGGGCATGCATTTTAATCATTAAACACCTCTTTTCAAAATTTGGAACTCGCTTAAAATCCTATAATTTGAATTTGAAACATTTGGGCGCAAACCGGGCGCGATTTGGAAATGTTTCATTTAGCGCCAAAAATGCCCATTTAATTAAATATATTAAACTATATATATATCTTTACTGTTACCAAATTCAACATTAAATCCCTTAAAATCTTTCAAATTTAACCCATGATTTTTCCCCGGCCAATCACGAGGGAGTTAATTCCCTCGTGGGCCCCCTTTCTCTCTTTCTCTCTCTCCGTCTCTCTCTATCTCTCTCTAATCTCCTTCTCTCTCTATCTCTAAAATCTCTCTATCTCCCTCTAATAATCTTCTCTCTCTCTCTCTCTATATATTATATTACCCACTGTTCCTCGTCCTTACAAAAGCAACACGAGAACCCTCCGAACCCTAACCCTAGCTTCGCCGCGACCTCACCGTTGACCTCCCCGCGACCTCACCGTCGCCGCCCGAGCCTCCTCGTCTCGACCGCTACCCTTCCTTCCTCCTTTCCCTCCTTCCCGAGCCTGCAACCCAACCCCCGACGACATCACCCGGCCGCAGATCTCGCCGTCGACGCCGCCTCCCGTCACCAACGACGCCCGAGATTCCCTCTCTTCCTCCTCGTCCCGACCTCGTCGTCTTCTTCCTCCTTCCCTCGCCGGACCACCACCAGAGCCCGAGCCGACCCTAGCACCAACCCCCGGGTCGCCGGAAAACGTGCCGACGATCCTCGCCGTCGTCACCAGAGCCACCTCCGTCTCCTCTCGATCACCAGAGCGGGCCAGCACCCCTCTACTCACCGCAGCACCCTCTTTCCAGCGAACCCAGAAAATTCCAGCCATCGTTGTTCGCCGTCGCTGCCTCGCCGGCGTCCCATCGCCGTCGAGCCCGTCGTGGTTGCCCCTGGTGTCTCCCTCGAAGTACCCTGGTCCGTGTGGTCCCGCTGTTCGCTGTTGGGACTCGATCCGTGGCCCGTGCACCTGTCTCGTGTTTTCCGCCGACATTGCATCCGTGCTTTCCGGTTTGCGAAACCGTCGAGGCAAGATTTCTTGCTACATGCTACGTTAAATTAATTAAATGTTTGACCCACAAACTTGCTATATTAACTAAGTATTGCTACTTGTCTCATTGGACGAAATATGATGTACATTATAATACTGCCATCTAAATCGTATTTTGCCACCGTAACCTTAATAACAACTACCTGCTAATCATTTTACTATTTAGAGGATAATGGTCGCACACTTATATCTTTATTGCCTGCTGTTATTAATATTGCGCTACACTGTGACTATTGCACCCCAAGGGTGCTTGAACCTGTTAATAAGAGAATACAAAGCATCACTGTGTTTACATTGAATAATATTGTTGTTTACTGTTCCTGCTGTTGTTCCTTATTCGTTACTATACCTGTTATAAGCGTACATTTGATTGCATTACATATTGACCCGATCTTGATACACCTGACACATGTACTGATACCCGGACATGACACCCTGTACTTACTGACTCAACCTACTGTACTACGACCTGACTTGTTACATGATCTCATGCCTAATGCCGACAAACTTGACTTGGGGTCCTCATGGACCATTCCTGCTGTCTATCCAGACATACCTGTTTTTACCTGATTCTGGGTTGACATTAATCCTGGACTACTGAATACCTGACCTGACATACATAACTTGGGGGTATGGGGAAATCAAAGGTGAAACCGACTTGTAACTCAACAGTTCGATACTTGTTCTGATCAGTCTTACGGGCTTGGCCTGCCCCGGAGTGATGATGCTGACATCACTCATCCATCCAGCTACCTATTACTGCTTAGCGGCACGTCTCGGATTCAGCCCCGAGAACCTTGACCGTGGTCCCGGGCACGCACGGGATACTATTGAGTTACATCGACGATTCATCAATTGATTTCAAAGACTATAGAGTAGAAACCTGATAGGACAGTTTAGTTACCACGGCACATTACCCTGCACTGTTATTTCTTAGTACTGCTTTATTCATGTTCATACCTGCATTGCTTATTACTATGTTCATTTATATTATTGGTTGACATGACGCGCTGACGTCTGGGTTTGGCATGGCCCAGATTCCTTACCACTGTCGACGACTGAGCAGGAGTGCTTCAGCCAGCAGGCTGATCCGTGAGTTCCATAGTGTTTAGTTTATTTATTTCATTTTATTTCCAGATGTGAGTCCGCATTATGGGACGCACTATTTATTTATTGTATTGGATCATTTGCTTCCTCACTTATTGTTTATTGACTCTTGTTATTATGGATTTGGACATGTGTTAGATTAGTTTATTATCTTGTTCTTGATATCTCTACAACCGTAATGTGACTGTGGATGGATACTTCCTACCCACAGGTAGCATGGTTGGCTATGTTACGTGCCCAATCTTGCGTACTCTAGGAAGCGGGGCGTGACATAGTACATGTCCATGAACCAAAATAACTGAGTCAAGAAATGATAATGTGCGGAAGCAAAAGACACAATAAATGAAACACCTGAAAACTAAAACTGCATACCAACAGGATCTTCACCGCTCGGTCTAACAGCGGCAATCCTCCTGATCAGTCTGCAACAAGGTAGGGAATCTGGGCCATGCAAAACCCAGACGTCAGCGCGTCATAACATTAAGCAATAAAATATAAACAGGGTAGCAAGGCATGCAAGTATAATCATAAATGGTAAAGCAGGTGTAACAGCAATATAAATCAGGGCGGTGAAAGGTAGTGTACAGTGAGTAATCTAAACTGGTCTATTGGGTTAACTACTCTCAAGTCTTTGAAATCAATTTTGATGAATCATCGATGTAACTCAATAGTATCCCGTGCGTGCCCGGGATCACGGTGAAGATTCTCGGGCTGAAACCGAGACATGCCGCTAGGCACTAAAAGGAAAGGGGTAATGATGAATGATGTCCATGGCATCATCCCAAGGCTGGCCTAGCCTCTAAAAGGTAATGGATAATGATGGATGATGTCAGTAGCATCATCCCAAGGCTGGCCTAGCCTCTAAAACTGGTCGGTAAAAGTAGCAAACTGCCGAGTTACAAGTCCGGTTTCATCATTGATTTCCCCATACCCCCAAGTTATATATGTTCAGGTCAGGTATTAAATAATCTGGAGCTAATGCCAACACGGGATCAGGCGGGTACAGGTTTGTCTGGATAGACAACAGGAACGGTCCGTAAGGACAATAGGTTAGGTTTGTCGGCATTAGACACAAGATCAGGTAACAGGTAAAGCCATGGTACATCAGGTCAGGTCAAGTAATGTATATAGGTATCATGTCATGTCAAGAGTTGCACGGTACCATGTCGTGTCAAGTAATAGGTGTAACAGGTCATATCAGGGTGCACAAGAATGTCATGTAGATGCTCATAATCAAATTAGCATAAGCATGGGTATACATCACAAACATGGGTACTAATAGAACAATAAACTGGAACGCGTAATATGATATGCAAATAGGTACAGATTAAACTATATGGATGTACGGTTATCGATTAGAGTCAGGGTTATGGTTCCAATGCTAAGTATCTTACACTTAAATGAATATGAAATATTAAAATCACATTAACATGTATTAATGGCTTAGGGATGCAATTATATATAAAACAGGTTAGATGGATGCAAACGGGTGTTGAACATCTATACACTATTTAAAGGGTACTATGGCTATGCGACCAAGAACTATGTTATAAATATAGGCATGGGCATACAATATTGTAATCTAACATGCAACCGGATGTGTTTTCATAATTAACTCAAAATGATATAAACGGACATCGGATGGTAAAATGTGATATAGGGCACCAAATTCAAACTTCATGCTTAATATATATATATGTGTGTGTGGGGGGGGGGGGGGGGGTGTGGGTGTGTGTAGGGTTCCTAGGCACACAAATGAGGTCTCATAAGGATCAACCATGCCAATTTCAAATTTTACAAGTGCCGAGAAACCCTAATACGGATCGTTGACTAGAATTTAGGCGAAACAAGCAACTAGTTAACAACTTAACTAAGAGTAAACCGAAAATACAACCTTTGTAGATCTGGTCCTCCACCTCCATAGCTCCGTGATGAAGTCCCCTCGCTGCGATCATCGGATCTCGGGCTCTAGCGTCGGCTTCATCGGAAAAATGGGCGGGCTAGATCGTCGACTTCGATGCTGAAGATGATCTACGTCGAGGCAACACAAGATCGAGCTCCAACTTCACCAAGTCAAGAAACTTGTGAAGAAAACACCCTATACTACATGGCAAGTGGTAGAGGATGAAGAAATAGGAAGTGGGTTCACTTTAGAATTGGATTTCTCACTCTTTTTCTCAAGTTGCCATTAAAGGTTGCAAGCTTTTCTTCTTGTTGATGAAGAAGAAGAAGAAAAGAATATGATAAGCCTTTTTTTAAAATGGGAAATAATATGATACTTATCATATTTGCAACCATAGTTAGGTATAGAGAATGAACCAAGGTTAGGTGAATGGTTAGGGTTAGGGAAAGAAACAAAACGGTCAACCATTTCAAAGCTTCATAAAGCTTCAAAGATAATCCAAAGTTAGCCACCATTTCATTTCTTTCTAAAATGAATAAATAAATAAATGAATAAGTATATGAAGCAAAAGAAACCCTAACCATTGACCAATCATGGTTTAAACCAAACACACAAACTATCATGTATCATCAAACATGATACAATCAAATGCACAAAAGTATATCACATATACAATGTGCACATCAAGTGAGAAAATCCTTTTTAAGTGAACCAATACTAGTTAATACAAAGTAATATATCAAATATATAATTATTCATTAAATCATTAAATCAACGCTTGATTTAACGATCCGGTCATATCGCATATGACCGACTAATATCCAATGTATCGACTTATCGAATCAATCCTTGATTCGATAACTAGGTTATATCGCATACAACCAATCGATACATTCATCGCGAGAATAGAATACGGTATCACATACACGCATTATTCTCGGTCCCGCACATATCTCATATGTGCTCCTATTTTGTTTCGCTTGAGCCAGGAAACCTCTGTATAGGACTCTAAAGACTCGTCAATACGCCGGTAGCAGGTGATGATCATATCAAACACCCACAAGCCGCAAGCGGTCTGCTAAACGTAACGGCCATCCGGGTATTGAGCGATCAGAAGATCAACGAGCAAGCCCGCTCATACTCCTGTGAATCCAACCAGTAACACTTACCGTACAGTCCGGTCTGTTCGTCTGATATGTCGCATATCTCGCCTAGGGGTGGTAAACGTCAGACCGCAATAACTCGATAAGTCGTGTTGATATGAGGTCTATAACAGTTCGAGAAACTACTGATAACACTTACCAGTAAATCTTAGCAACCCTGGCCAGGGATTTCCGGTTATATCCAATCAAACACAGCACAACATTAACCCTCCTATCGCTCATTGCCTCCATGTGATTCGGGACTGTACCCAAAAACCACCGTTTTGCACGCCCTCTTGGACGTGGTAAGGTGGAAATCAAAGCACAGTGGGAATCACACAAGACTCTATGACGATCTCGGGTCAACAGACTACTCTGTACCAGTGTCACCAGAGAACTGCCATCTGACGTAAGGTATAATACCATCTGGAAGTTCTCGGCGAGTCCGTCCAGTGTACCCAGTCTCTACTGAGCACCCGTATATCATCTCTGATGTCAAACACCAATGGATATGGGATCATCCATTGCCCATCTGTATGGGTCGAGAAGGTATACGCTAGTCTACTCTGGTAGATCGATGCTCCGTCTCGATACACCCACGACTAGGGATCTTGAAGGATGTACTTATAGACTACTATGTCCCCACTAGTATGATCCGCATCATAGTCCAGGTAGTCAAGTGCACATCCTAAGGGCTTTACCAATATGAAACAGAGAGACAATCAGTATACACGTTGAGGTAAAGAGTAACCAGATAGCATACTATCATGTCGAGCAAGAAAGTTCTCCCTATATATGTCCCAGCATCCACTACAATATACATCCTATGTACAGTATTGGCCTCAAGGGCATACATATAACTAACAATATGCAAATAAATATGGTATACTATAAATAGCATGTAGCAAGTTTTACTTGCCTCGACGGATCAAGAAACGGTATACGGAACGTCACGCGTCGGCGGGAAAGGTCGCGATGCGCGCACGGTATACGGAATGAGTCCAAACAACGCACGAGGGGATCACACGGGTCAGAGATGCTTGCCGGGTCATCGTGGTTGTCGCCGGCACGGTCGGATTCCGGCAACCAATAATAGTGAACATGAGAAACAACGCATAAAGAAAGAGAAGAAAGAATGGAGAGAAGAAGGGAAGAAGGGAAACATTAGAGAGAGCTTACCGTAGCTGTGTTCTGTGGTTGCAGAGGGGAGTCGGCAAGGGGTGGCGACGACGAGGGTTGCCGGCGTGAGGGTTTCCCGTCGAGGCCAGGGTTCGGGTGTGTTAGGGTTAAGGCTTGGTTTGCTGTCTGGGTTTTCTTGGTGTGCAGGGATAATGGTGAGGGAGAAGCATAGAGGAGAGGGAGAGGAGGAGAGAAGGAGTGGGGTGAGGTGACGACGAGGAGAGGAGGTCGTCGGCGATGGAGGTGCAGTTGAGGCGATGGGTTCTGTAGTTAGGGTTGGTGGCAGGGTTCTCGTGACGAGGAAAGGAGAAGAGGAAGGGGAGTTGAAGACGAGGAGGAGATAATGAGGTAGAGAGTGTAGAGGCAGAGGGGTTTAGGGTTAGGGTTCGATGCTTTGGGTTTTCTCGTGCTCGGGGTTTTAAATGAGGTAGAAGAAGAAAGCATGAAGGGAGGTGACGAGATCGCGCGGGCGGTGAGCAGAATCGAGAAGCGAACAGTGTTCGCGAGAGGAGAGAGAGAGAGCGCGAGAGGAGAGAGAGCGCGAGAGGAGAGAGAGAAAGAGCTGCGGCGGAGGAGAGAGAAAGAGAAAGGGAAAAGGAAAGAGATTAGTGTGGGGCCTGGTGTAAAGAAAGGGAGGGATGCGATTGGCTCGTGGAAAAATAAAGAGAGAGGGAGAAAGAAAAGATTTAATGGGAGAGAGGAAACGCGTGGGGCCCAGTGAAGCTAAAGGGAAAGTTTTGATTGGTTGTGGGATGAGAATTAGGTTTGGAAAAAATATATAAAAGATTTTAAATAGTTTTAAGAATATTTTGCTGGCTGTAAAGATATTTTAAACGGATTTAGAAATTTAAAAATAATTAAAATTTGGCGGGATACAAAATAATTCAGAAATACGTCCGGGTCGGGTCCAAAATTTTGGATTTGAAATATAAAAATTATTAACCAGTTTCAAAATTTAAAATGAAAGATTATATAACAGAAATGCATACTTCCAAGAACGGACGCACGTACGTGCGCGTAGCCATCCAAACACATCCGTTTCACTGAACGGGACGAGAACACGATGCAAGGACGCTACCACAGGGTTAGGGGTATCAAGCAGGCCATGCAATGTATTTTTTAAAATATTTTATGTGACTCAAATGTTATATGATAAAAGATGAGATACTAGATAAACTACCAGTATGTATTAAACATGAGATGCACGTGTCCATGCAACAAGTCAAGGTAATCTATGAATAAGAATCAAACAAGTTCAAGCAAGCGGGTCGGATCGAATGCAAAGTAATATGTAAAATACCATTCGCACCCAACCAGCTAAATCAAGAAAAGACCATGGATAGGTAAATATGGAAACTGGAATTGGTATAAATGAACTCGGGTGTTACAATTTCCTTGCAGGTAGCTCGGCTTCACCTCAAATCCAAGCCCATTGAGATCCACACGCTAAAAGAGATAACCTCCAGATCAAATCTCAGCCGTCCGTCAACACGCGAAGAGATCAACGGAAGATAACATCTGAAGGAGCTCCAGAGGTCCATTAGTTGGCGCCGTCTGTGGGAACCTTTCCACTCAACCAAAAGTTCATCTTCCGATCTCAACTACATGGCAAGCGGTCATCGCGATGATCTAAGCGCCAGCTGTCGGCCTCCCCACGATGAAGACGAGGGAGAGTCCCCTCCTCCACCAAACGCCATTCACCTCCTATCCGCTCGGATAGATTGACTCACGTCAGTTGTGGATACGCTCGTCCGTGTCCAAATGGCCGGGCAAGCTCCCCAGGTCGCTGCTCCCCCACCGCAGGACCGTGACCCCTACAGAAGAGAGAAGACTCTGCCCGTGTTAGCATGACCGATCACCGCCTCGCTGTCTCCGGCGGCCGCAGATCCCTCGGGCCGACATATTCAATGACCCGGTAAGTGCCGCACAGTTTAACTCTGAGGTCTTACGTCAGAGCGCCTCGTCCCAAGCCCCATCGCGCCCCCGTCCCTCCCGAGGAGGTGTCGGTCAGCTCGCCTGCACCCAGGCATGATCGGCACCCCCTCCCTCGACGGGGTCACGCGCACGGGACTCGCCACGACAGCTCGAAAACAATCTCGCCAAGAGACCTAAGGAACACCATCGAACGGAATCGGGGCCGAGGCCACGCAGAGGTCTTCGATAGCCGAGGCAAAAAATCGGAGTATGCCGACTCATCGGGATACTACGACCGACTCGACGCCCTCGAAAAGAAGATTGAAGGAATGCATCGAGAAGGTCGTCATTCGAGTGACGGGGCTAAGTACGCCGCCGACTCGCTCATGAAGCCCTTCACAGAAGAGCTACTCGCCGTCCATGTCTCCTCTCGAAACATGCCCCCGAAGGTCTCACTCTTTGACGGGAAGTCCGACCCGAAGGACCATTTAGACGCGTTCACTGCCGGGATGAGTTTCCAGGACTGTTCCGACATCGCCCAATGCCGCGCTTTCCTGGCCACTCTCATCCGCTCCGGATGAGACTGGTTCCGAGGAATTGCGCCACGCTCGATCTCAACCTTCGATGAGCTGGCCACACAATTCCTCGGCCACTTCGTCGGGAACAGACGGCAGAAGCGGACCGTCGACCACCTCTTCACAATAAAGAGCGAGGATAAAGAAACCTTCAAATGGTACGTCACCCACTTCTACAACGCCCTCCTCGAAGTCCCAGAACACCGGGACGAGACGGTCATTACGGCACTTAGGTCGGGTCTTAGGCATAAGGAGTGGTTACGCTCCTTTTCATTAGCGCAACCTAAGACTATGGCCGATGTGAAGGCCTGGACCGAACGTGAGATCCAGCTTGAATCCGAGGTGAACGCCAATTTGCCCCGAACAGAACAAACTGATCACAAGAAAAGGGCTCGGGAAGAGAAAAAGTGGCTTGAGCGGCCAAAGCCTTACTCCCCGAAGTTTCAGGAGTACACCCCGCTCAATGTCTCCCAGACGACACTGCTGTAGGAGGCTAAGGGCGAGAGATTCTTCAAACTCCACCCAGTCTCGAACAAGGCAGCAAAGCGCACCCGAGGCCCCTTCTGCGGTTTCCACAGGTCGCAGGGCCACTCTACGGAGAACTGCAAGCAGCTCCGAGACTATATCGAGGAGCTCATCCGCTCGGGGCACCTGACAACATACCTGCGAAACAAACAGTAGGCTGACCGTGAGCAAGAGCAACGTCCCCCTCCCAGTGAATTGATGATCGGCCAGATCATGGCCATATCAACGGAGATACGGCTAAGACCGTCGAGGCTCAGCGCCCCTCGCCGACCGAGGAGACTGGCAACCACCCGAGGAAGAAGGCAAGGGCAGCCGAGCCGATCATTTTTACCGACGAGGACCTCCACGGTATATCCCTGCCCCACAACGACCCGCTAGTGATCACAGCTCGGGTCCACCGGTACGAGGTGCAGAGGATACTGGTAGACTCTGGAAGCTCGGCAGACATCCTATTTTACGTCTGCTTCCTGCGTATGGGACTTCCCCCGTCGGACCTAAGGCCGACCACCCACGTCCTGTCAGGGTTCACCAACCACTCCATCCCGGCGGAAGAAGTAATCACTCTCCAGTTTAACACCGGAAAGGCCGGCCGTACACGAACAGCGACTATGGAATTCATCGTAGCGAGAATCCCGTCGGCCCACAACATCCTCCTCAGTTTAACACCGGAAAGGCCGGCCGTACACGAACAGCGACTATGGAATTCATCGTAGCGAGAATCCCGTCGGCCCACAACATCCTCCTCGCCTGCCCCACACTGAACTCCCTCAGGGCCTAGATATCAACCTATCACTTGGCGATGAAATTCCTGCTTGACCAAGACAGGATAGGTCGGGCCTACGGAGACCAACGGACTGCAAAGGTTTGCTTTACCGCAAAATCTTCGTCTGAGCGGCTAAACAACGATTCTGAGGCTGAGGGTGGCATCAGGGGTTCTCTGGACACTCGGGACGAGCAAAACGAGGTCCGAGGGACCCCGGTGGAGCCATTAACAGCGGTCCCCCTCGTAGAAGGGGACGATGAACGAACCGTTCAGATCGGGTCGCTTCTGGCAGGGACTCAGTGAGACGACCTGGTTGGCTTCCTCAGAAACAACTCTGACGTGTTCGCCTGGGCACCTGCTGACATGCCTGGGATCGACCCCAAAATCATATCTCATAAGCTCGGGGTAGATCCTACGGCCGTACCCGTCAAACAGAAGAAGCGAAGCTTCGTCCCGATCAAGTAGAAGGCAATCGAGGACGGGGTAGATAGGCTCCTCGCCGCCAGCTTCATTCAGAATGTGCCATACTCCGAATGGTTGGCAAATATGGTCAAGGTCAAGAATTCAAGCTGGATGTGGCGAATGTGCGTCGACTTCACCGACCTCAACAAGGCCTGCCCAAAAGACAACTGTCCCTTCTCTTGGATAGATCGGCTCATCGACAGCTCAGCAGGCCACGAGCTACTTAGCTTCATGGACGCTTTTTCCTGCTACAATCAGATCCGTATGAATCCGGCAGACGAGGATCTGACCGCATTCACTACGGACCGGGGGGGTATACTGCTACAAGGTGATGCCTTTCGGCCTCAAAAACACCAGAGCTGCGTACCAACGCTTGGTCAATCGCATGTTCAAACCGCAGATCGGCAGGAACATGGAAGTTTATGTCGACGACATGCTCGTCAAGTCCGTCTCATCGGTCGACCACGTCAAGGATCTGGGCAAGGTCTTCGACGTCCTCCGCAAGTACAAGATAAAACCGAACCCCGCCAAGTGCACATTCGGGGTCGCCGGGAGAAAGTTCCTCGGTTTCATGGTCACTCACCGTAGGATCGAGGCTAACCCGGAGAAAATCAACGCCATAATCAACATGGCCGCGCCCAAGACTAATGTCGAGATCATGCGGCTGACAGGGCGGGTAGCCGCTCTGTCACGTTTCATGTCGAGGTCTAGGGAGAAGTGCCTCCCGTTCTTCAAGGCTCTAAGGAAAATTCCAAGGTTCGAGTGGTCGGAGGAGTGCCAGACCGCTTTTGACCAATTAAAGAGGCACCTTGCGACTCCACCTCTGCTCACCCGACCAGTGGAAGGGGATGAGCTATTGCTATATCTGGCGGTATCCGACCAAGCAGCGGGCGCAGTGCTCGTCCGTGAGGTCGACGGAGTCCAGAGGCCGGTATACTATGTGAGCCGCGTCTTCAAAGATGCAGAAACGAGGTACCCAGCGATAGAGAAAATCGTCTTGGCACTCATCGTGGCCTCAAGGAAACTGCAGCACTATTTCCGGGTGCACACCATCCTTGTTCTCACCAAGCGCCCTTTGGGGGCTATCCGCGCCTCACCCGAGTCCTCTGACCGCTTGGAGAAGTGGAGGTGGGAGTTGTCCCAGTTCGACATAAAATACCGACCGAGGCAGTCTATCAATGCACATGGCCTGGTCGATTTTATCGTTGAGTGCACCATTCCCGGCAAGGAGCCGGAGTCAACGCCGACCCCCGCAGCTCAACCATCGGTCAATGGGAAGCCCGACTCAGTCCCTAATTGGATCCATTACATTGACGGGTCCTCGACTGAGGAAGTATGTGGTGCCGGCCTCATCATTCGGTGCCCGAACAAGGCAGAAATGGAGTATTCTTTGAAGCTCGGGTTCAAAGCCTCAAATAACGCGGCAGAATACGAAGCCTTGCTGGCCGGACTGAGCATAGCCTCCGGACTGGGGCTGAAAACGATTCGGATCCACAGCGACTCCGCCCTAGTCGTCGGCCAAGTGACTGGCCGATTCGAGGCACATGAGCCTCTGATGGTGAAGTACCTGGTCGAGGTTAGAAGACTGTGAAAGGACTTCAACGAAGTCCAAGTAGAGCAGATCCCCAGACAACTCAACGCCCAAGCCGACGCCTTGAGTAAGCTGGCTTCTTCCTACTCGGACAACAACAAGAGGAGCATTCTGTTCGAGGTCTTGCCACGGCCCAGCGTGGAAGACAGGGCAACAATACTTCATGTGTATACAGCCCAGGAAGAAGACCGAGACTAGAGAAAGCCCCTCGTGGAATTCTTGAGAGAAGGTATGCTCCCAGAAGATCGGGAAGAAGCCCGCCGTCTCCGAGCCAGAGCTCGCCATTTCGTCTGGAGCAATGGGAACCTCTACAAGAAGTCCTTCACTGAGCCCCTACTGCGGTGTATTGACTTCCACGAAGCCGACTACGTCCTCCGTGAGATCCATAAAGGGGTTGGCGGCGCGCACCAAGGGGCTCACGCCTTGATCCAGAAAGCATTGCTCCAAGGGTATTACTGGACGACCATTCATCAGGACGTCCAGAAGCTGGTCAGGAGATGCAGGAGCTGCCAACTCCACGGAAGCATACCTCGCCTTCCCGCTACCGAGCTAACCGCCCTAACCTCCCCGTGGCTGTTCACCCAGTTGGGAATGGATATGATAGGCCAGTTCTCAATCGGTACGGGCGGGCATAAGTACGTCCTTGTCGTAGTGGACTACTTCACGAAGTGGATCGATGCCGTTCCCATCAGGAAACTGGACGCCACCACAACTATTAAGTTCCTACAGAACAACGTGATACTCCGGTTTGGCATCCTGAGGTGCATCATCACCGACCATGGAAGAAATCTCGAAAACGAAAGGGTTAATGAATTTTGCAGCGAATATCACATCTTTATGAAATTTTCCATGGTCGCACACCCCCAATGCAACGGGCAAGCCGAGGTAGCTAATTGGGACGTCCTCCGGGGTCTTTGGACACGCCTGGAAGGACGCCAAGACAGTTGGGTCGAGGAATTGCTCTGAGTCTTATGAGCCCTGCGCACGTCGAAGAAAACCTCCACCGGGAAGACCTCTTTCAGCCTCTGCTACGGAACCGAGGCAATGGTTCCAGTGGAAATAGGGCTCCCCAGCCACCGGGTCGAGCATTTCGACGACGAAGCGAACACCTCAGCCCTACGAACTGACCTGGACATCTTGTTAGAAAAACGAGACCGGGCTCAGATCAAAACTGCCGCTTATCAACAGCAAACCGCTCGGTACTACAATACACGAGTCAAGCGTCGCTTCTTCAAGACCGGAGATTTGGTCTTAAGGAGAAACGAGTTCGTCGATCAAGGCAAGCTGCATAAATTTTCTCCAAAGTGGGACGGTCAATTCCTCGTCTCCGAGGCCATACCCCACGGAGCCTACCGCTTGCAAGACGCGGATGGGCGCAAGTTTCCACGGCCTTACAACACCGAGAAGCTCAAACTGTACCAATAAAAAGAATATCTACGAGCGTGTACTTCTTTCACAAAGGCAATGTAAACTTTTCTCAAGTTCTTTCTGTTTATATAATAAGAAGGGAACAATAAGACATTGCAAAAAGAAGAGTTTTATTTATTCCAAAGGGTACCATGGGCTCCTCATCCTTATAGAAAAATAAAGAAAAAGTTACAACAGAGGCGGAACGGAATCGAGGAAGTACTCCTGGTGATAATCAGAGCGGATTTCCGCTAGCCGAGCCCTAGCCTCTGCAGCCCGCTCCTGCCGACATTGCACGCTAACCCGGGACGCTATGGAATCGCCCGACGCTCCGCCATCTAGGCCTTGGCTTACGATGTACCTCATTTTGAAGCACTCTAGAATGAGGGCCAAGGATCGGTCGTACCTGGCTTTCGAGATAAGCCCGAGCAGGAAGATCGAGCGCACCTTGTCGAGCGCCTCGTCCAGAAGCTCCTCGGTGAAAGGGTTGTCCAACCCCGGGGACCTCCTCCAAATCACGTACATCAACAATTGTAGGAGGGACGACCGCCGAGGGAGAAGCCGGCCGAAGTGATCTTCGAGACGCTGAACCACTCCCCAGTACCCATCCTCAGCCAGGGATAGGTCATACAAGGAGACGTCGTCAAAGATGATGATCTCTTCGATCGAATACGTACGGCCAGTCATCTCAAAGGAAAACGATGCCGAAGAAGTTGCCGTCTCCTTCTCTATTTATAACCTCAAACAAAATCCTTGAGGACCCATATTAGCGCGCGCATGGGCGCGAATCCAGGGATCCATCAAGATTACTCCAATGTCGCGCCCCTACGTGGCGGAACTGATGCGACTTCCCGAAATGTGCCGCCTATGACGGTCGCCCCTCCCAATGTTCACAAACACCGAGAAAGATCGGATAGAACCTCATGACTCAACAGAGCAACTTCACTACTCGGTCCATCCTTAGCAGGCCACTTCCGGCCCCTCTCACGCTAAGGATCGAATCCCTCGCCAAGAGGTAACCGGGCAGCTACCCTGCTCGATTATCCCTGGCTGGTAGTTTCCTACCCCACGACACCAGGGATCTAAGCCCTCGCCAAGAGGCACCGGGCAGCAACCCTGCTCGGTCCATCCTTAGAAGGCCATATCCGGCCCCTCCCGTGCTAAGGATCGAAGCCTTCGCCAAGAGGCAACCGGGCAGCTACCCTGCCCGGTTATCCCTGGTTGGTAGTTCCCTACCCCACGACGCCAGGGATCTGAGCTCTCGCCAAGAGGCACCGGGCAGCAACCCTGCTCCGTCCATTCTTAGCAGGCCACTTCCGGCCCCTCTCGCGCTAAGGATCTAAGCCCTCGCCAAGAGGAAACCGAGCAGCTACCCTGCTCGGTTATCCCTGGCTGGTAGTTCCCTACCCTACGACGCCAGGGATCTAAGCCCTCGTCAAGAAGCACCGGGTAGCAACACTTCTCGGCCCGTCCTTAGCAGGCCTCTTACGGCCCCTCCCGCGCTAAGGATTTAAGCCCTCACCAAGAGGCCACCGAGCGGCAACCCCACTCGGTCCATCCTTAGCAGGCCTCCCTATTCCCTCCCGTGCTAAGGATAAAAGCCCTTATAAAGAGGCAACCGGTCAATGACCCTACTCGGTTATCCTTGGCTGGTAACTTCTTACCCACGACGCCAAGGATCTAAGCCCTCACCAAGAGGCCACCGAGCGGCAACCCTGTAAGTCAACGTTGTACACCCCACGAGTTGCGAGGAGGCGGAACAGGTAAAACAATCATTTTGTTTGAAACAACATCGACTAACCGAAAGGATCTTTGCTAAACTATAACTAACACTACATAGGAGTAATTAGCTACTATCAAAGAAGATTATACCTAATAAACCAAGTCCTTCTTCTTCTCATTAACCACCTCCTCGTCGGACTCCTCTATGTAATAGACGATCCACCTGAGAGCTTCTACTCCAAGCTTTGCCTCTAATCTTGAGGCAACTAGGTTTCTCAAAGTGCTAATCTAAGCAACCTAGGTAATATAGAGTGTGATTATGGATTAACAAGTCTTACTAATCATTGATCTCAACACATGAGAAGGTAGGATTAGGGCTTGAAGAGAGAGAGCTTGAGGAGAGAGAAGGTGAGGATGAGAATGATAATGAAATAATAACTCTCTTGAATATATGAAGCATAATGATTTATCAAATAAATAAAATCAAATGATTTATCATCATGTTTCATTTATTCATTGTGTGATTCACTACATGAGTCATTAGCCATTTAATGCTTCATTAACTACATGAATGAATCATACAAATGAGTCACTAAATCAATAAATGCTTATGCCACCTTAACCCCCAAGTCATCATCCTTCTAGAAGCTTCTCGCCAAATTACGAGAACGCCCCTCCTATCCGTGAAAACACGGAAAAACTTTAGACTGTATAAATCCAATAATCCGATACTAGAATCTGGCTTAAACCAAAGCCGGCTAGTAAAAACTGTCCGAACATCGTACGTGCGTAAACACACGTATGCGTCCAAACCCTTGTCGTAAAACCATACGACCTCTATATCGTTTCACCCGGAGCAGGGAAACTCTCTGTGTGGGACTCTAAAGACTCGACTGCTACGCTGGCAGTGGGTTTAACCACAGACCGCAAGCGGTACTAGCTGTACGTAACGGTCCCCAGGTAGATGTCGATAAGAAGGCCAATGAGGAAACCCATCCGAACTCCTACTGAGCCTGATGTGACAATCTCCGTACAGTCCGGTCTGTTCGTCTAGGACTATCGCATATCGGGCCTAAGGGGGCGGCAAGCGTCAGTCCCCTAAAAGCGGTATAAGTCGTGTCGGAGCGAAGCCCATTACACCTTGAGAAACTACTGGAAAACCTACCAGTAAATCTCGCTTGCCCTGGCCAGGGACTTTGCTAATGGCTCTCCAGACACAGCGCGATATCAACTCCTAATACCGGGAGAGACGAATCCTGTCTGACCGCCACTGCCTCCAAGTGCTCGGGACTGCACCCAACTGCTACCTGTTTGCACAACTCCTTTGAGCCGTGGTAGGGTAGCAATCTAAGAACAGTGGGACACACTCGAGGAGAAGTAGCAGTGTCAAGTCTGCGGACTATGCTGTACTCATGTCACCTGGGAACTATTAACTGACGACGGGTATAATACCAACCAACAGTTCCCTGCGAGTCCTGTCCGGTGTACCCGTAACCCAACGAGCACCTGTATACTATCTTCAGTACGACGTACTGATGGCTGTGGGACAGACCATCTCCCCAACTGGGATGAGAAGCGTACACACTAGTCTACTCCGGAGTATTGATGCCCTGTCTCGATAATCCTACGACTAGGGACCTGGAAAAGGATGTGCTTGTAGACTACCCAGCCCCCACTAGTGTGACTGCACAACGCTGGTAGTCAAGCAAGATCCTAAGGGCTCTATCAATACTTACATACATATTAAGATAGATAAAACCAAGTAGTATACTACCATGTTTAGCAAGACTGTTAATATAACTGTGAATATCCCAAGCTTCCATTAAGTAATATACAAGCTAGTATGATACAATAATGGCCCCTAGGGCATATACACTAACAATCTCCCACTTGCACTAGGGCCATATACTGGCATATTGAAGACCGATCATCTCGAGTAGCCTCTCTAACTGAATCTGAGGTAAGGCCTTTGTGAATGGATCAGCAATGTTCTCCTCTGTAGCAATTCTCCGGACCTCGATCTCCCGGCGATCTACGATCTCCCTGATCAGGTGATACCGCCTTAAGATGTGTCTGGACTTCTGATGGGACCTAGGTTCCTTTGCTAAAGCTATAGCTCCGTTGTTGTCGCAATACAGCAGTATTGGATCAACAATGGTAGGAACCACCTGAAGTTCTGTTAGGAACTTCTTCATCCAGACCGCTTCTTTTGCGGCATCGCAAGCAGCAACATACTCCGCTTCCATCTTCGAGTCTGCAACGGTGTCCTGCTTGGAGCTCTTCCAGCACACCGCCCCTCCATTGAGGGTAAAGACATAACCTGACATGGACTTGGAGTCATCCTTATCACTCTGGAAGCCGGAATCAGCAAAGGCCTCGATCTTGAGGTCTTTTCCGCCATAAACCAAGAACATCTCCTTAGTCCTTCTCAGGTACTTGAGAATGTTCTTTACTGCAATCCAGTGCTTCTCCCCTGGGTCTGACTGATACATGCTTACCACGCTCAGTGCGTAAGCTACATCTGGTTTGGTGCACAACATCGCATACATTATAGAGCCTACCGCAGAAGCGTAAGGTATAATAGACATGCGATCCCTTTCCATATCAGTCTTGGGAGACATCTCTTTGGAGAGGGTGATTCCGTGACAAGCCGGTAGATTACCGCGCTTAGAATCTTCCATACTGAATCTTTTCAGTATAGTGTTGATATACCTGGACTGCGAAAGTCCCAACATCCTCTTGGATCTATCACGATAGATCCGGATCCCCAGAATATAAGAGACATCACCCAGGTCTTTCATGGAGAACCTGTGTGACAAGAATCCTTTGACAGATTGTAGCATAGGAATGTCATTTCCTATCAATAGAATGTCATCCACGTATAAAACGAGGAATATGACAGTTCGTGCTACAATTTTACTATATATATATGGTTCATCTGGATTTTTGATAAAGTCATATTCTTTGACCGTTTCATCAAAACAGATGTTCCAACTCCGCGATGCCTGCTTTAGTCCATAAATGGACTTAAGCAACTTGCACACTTTCCCGCTGCTCCCACTCTGATTGAAACCTTCTGGCTGATCCATATAGATGCACTCTTCTAAATTACCATTTAGAAAAGCCGTCTTTACGTCCATCTGCCAGATTTCATAATCATAGAAGGCAGCAATGGTAAGAAGGACCCGAATGGATTTGAGCATAGCCACTGGAGAAAAAGTCTCGTCATAGTCCAAACCAGGTCTCTGACGAAAACCCTTTGCAACAAGTCCAGCTTTATAGGTTTCCACCTGTCCATCTACACCAATCTTTTTCTTGAAGATCCATTTGCATCCTATGGGTTTTACCCCATCTGGAGCAAAGTCCAAAGTCCATACTTTGTTGGTGTACATGGACTCCATTTCGGTCCGCATTGCATCTAGCCATCGTACCGAGTCGCCGCTCTGTATGGCCTGCTGGAAGCTAGTAGGTTCATCATCATCAATGACGCAATCCTCTCTATCCCCATCTATGAGAAAACCGTAGTATCTCTCAGGCGGATAAGATGGCCTACTACTCCTGCGGAGGGATGCGGGAATGTCCTGTTCTTCTTGAACTACTGGTTCTACCAAACTTTCAGTAGTAGTTTGTGGTTCTGGAATTTCTTCCAGTTCTATTTCGCTCCCACTTGTTTCCTTTTCTAAAAACTGCTGTTTTAGAAAATGGGCATTACGAGAAACAAAAACCTTTTGTTCTTCTGAGTAATATAAATAATATCTCTTGGAGTTCTTTGGATATCCCACAAACTTACACTGTACTGATCGTGCCTCGAGTTTGTCCACATGCTGCTTTTTAACAAAAGCTGGACATCCCCATATCTTCATATGAAGATGGGGTTTCTTCCCACTCCATATCTGATATGGCGTGGTAGGCACAGTCTTGGTAGGAGCCATGTTCAGAAGATATGCCGCTGATTCTAGCGCATAACCCCAGAAAGATCGTGGCAACTCAGCATTACTCATCATGGAACGTACCATATCCAATAGGGTTCGATTCCGTCTTTCCGATACACCGTTATGCTGTGGAGTGTATGGAGGAGTAAGCTGAGAGAGAATTCCTCTCTCTTTTAGGTAACCTAGGAACTCGGCACTTAAGTATTCACCACCTCGATCAGATCTCAGTGTCTTGATACTTTTGCCGGTTTGGTTTTCTACTTCATTCTTATACTCTTGGAATTTCTCAAAAGCCTCGGATTTATGTTTCATCAAGAAAATGAATCCGTACCTAGAGTAATCATCCATAAAAGTAATGAAATAGGAAAAACCACCTCTTGCATGTGTAGACATTGGACCACATACATCGCTGTGTATGAGTCCTAAGAGCTCGCTCGCTCTTACTCCATGTCCAGTGAATGGAGTCTTTGTCATCTTTCCTTTGAGACATGATTGACAAGTGGCATAAGATTGATATTCGAACGAATCAAAATATCCTTCTCTATGTAACTTAGTTAACCTTGTCTCATTGATGTGACCAGTCTACAATGCCATAAGAAAGCCTTATTTAAATCTGGAGACTTTCTTTTTAGTGTGTTCTGGACATTGAAAATCTGTAATTGGTTTAAGACATATATACCGTTATCTAGTGTACCAGACCCAATCAAACCATGATTAAGATGGATGTTAACAACATCGCTTACAAACGTGAAATCATAACCTTCTTTTGATAACAACGAAACCTATATGATATTACACGTTAAACTGGGTACACAAAAACAGTTATGTAAAACCAAAATATATCCACTCGTCAATTCCAGGTGATAATCCCCTACGGACACAGCTCCCACGCTAGCTTCGTTAGCAACCTTCAGGGTCATATCACCAACCTTCAGCACTCTACGGTTTCTCAGTGCCTTCAATGAATTGCATATATGGGATCCTGATCCAGTATCCAATACCCAGAAAGTAGAGTTGATTGACAGACAATTTTCAATTACAAACACACCTGAAGTCAAAGTCACAGCTTGCTTCGGTTCCTGGTTCTTGGTGTTCCACGCCTTGCAATCTTTCTTCCAGTGCCCTTTCCTATGACAATGGAAGCACTCATCCTTGGCCACTACTGGCACCACAATTTTTTTCTTTCCCTTCACTCCCACCTTACTAACACCTCCTCTAGGTTTGGTGGCGGACTTATTCTTTCTTCCTTTGGCCCTAGCCTTGGACCCTGAAGAAGAAGCACCGCGAACAAACATAGCGGGTGTTTCCCTTGCCTTCTGCAAGGTGCCCTCTGCACTCCTCAACATGTTAAGGAGTTCTGGAAGTTCAACTTCTTTTCTTTGAATGTTGAAATTCAGAATAAACTGTGCGTAGGTGGAAGGAAGGAACTGGAGAATCAAGTCTGTATAGAGCTCGTTCTCCAAAGTCGTCCTCAGATCTGCGAGCTCTTCTATATAGCCAATCATCTTTAGGACATGTTCTCCTACCGATGATCCGACGGCCGACCTTGCCTGAAACAAGTTCTTTGAGGTCTCGTATCTTGCTATACGAGATTGCTCCCCATACAGATCTTTTGTATGGAGAAATATGGATTCGAGATCCATATCCTCGTGCCTCCTCTGATGTTCATTATTCATCGAGGCAAGCACGATGCACTTGGCCTTCGCACAATCTAACTCCCAGGTTTTGTGGATTTCCTTATCCGCATTACTGGATTTAGGACCAGGGACAGCAGGTGCCTCAGTGGTAAGGACATACCCTAATTTGTCATAAGTCAAAGCCATCTTGACATTCCGCAGCCAATCTTTATAGTTTGGCCCTGTCAATATATTTTTCTCCAAAAGTAACTTAAGGCCTGTCATGTTTTAGGGTCGCTACAATGAGAGAGAGGGGGAACACTTTAGCATAATGCTCTTGCAAGTTTAGAGTGGTTTTTAGTTTATCTAAACTGGATGGCTCCCACTGTTTCTCGAATCCCTCCTCAAACCAAAAAGGAAGAACTAGCCAGGACTATTCTCACCGTACAATACTTGCTTAACCGTTCATCCAGGCAGGTGTCGGTACTTCGAGAGAGGTTTTCCAACGCTTTCGCGAAGTTCCTTAATTAAATAACCTCTTTTCTCTGGGGGCGTAGCCCCGCTGACACCTTTCTCGACACCTACTTGGTTTATACCATTGATCGTTAAGTGACGAATCTCCTGATGAGTAGCATATACTCACAGTAGGATCGGGATCCAAATATCATCGTGTAATAATGTTGAAGGAATCCTACCAACATTCATCACACTCCAAATGGTATGCATCTCTTTGCAAATTTCAGTTTCTTTAGAAATTCCCGATATAAATTTCTGCCCTATGCTCTTATGACCTTGGCTTTGGTCAAAATATCATAAGTCGCATGTCAAGTTCTATCCATCATTATCTTGTTAATTTGAACCCATCTGTACATACCCCTGACTTTGGTCAAATGATAATACGACTGTCCCAAACTAACTCATCTATCTATGCAACAAATGAATACCCAGCAGCTACCAAACACTATACCTTGACTTTGGCTAAAATGCATAGCTTGAATACTACTGAATACCCAAATGAAATGACGGAGGGCTACGAATGGTTTTGGCGAAACCGTGAACGTAGTGAACTTGATATGACCGAAGGTACCTGATAGCTTTTTAAAAGGAGTGGTTAAAGCTCCGCAATTAAAAAATATCTTCTGTTTTAAAAATAACCGAGTGGTTTCTTTTAAACTGTTCCAACGATTCAACTTTGGTTTATTTTCTTTGCATTAATAATAATGCGTCCCATCAATTAACCTATTATTGCAGAAAACAACGAAAATACAACGTCCTCTTATGCTATCCGCATTCGCCACTGGGTCCTGTCATCACCCGTTAGGTTACTTAACTAACGCCAGAGCGGAGGCTGGGCTAGCGCGGGTGTAAAACATAAGTGACGTCTAAATAGCTATCATAAATAGATATTGTACATTCGTCAGACGCAATAATAGGCATTCCAGATCACAGATGAACATTATTGGATATACAAGCAATCCGCGTTTCCTTTGAGCCTGCAACGAAAGACGGATTACACAGTTGTGATGAATAGCCATTACCCCACCCTAGACCCCTACGGGTACGGCAAACTACCCGCCAAGTACCCGAAGTGAAGCGGTCTCCCTCAACAACGTGAGTAGGCCACTAAACACTTCGAAATATCCTGTAGTTTGTGCACCCTACCTTGGGTCTATCCTAGGAGCAAAAATCAGTAATGAAATAATACAACGGTGGCTACAACCGCAACCTAGATGTGCCCCGCAAAAGAATATTACATCATATTACAATTACATCGAATGAATGAATATAAAAACCCATCTCAAATCTCGGCTAATCATCACAACGATCCAATCAAGTTCACAAACACAAACAGTAAAATCATTACAGAAATGTGCAGCCCTCTGCCAACCGACATACTAGAAGTCAGGGGAGGTTTACGAACACATTATACAAATCACATATATAATCTAATTAGCCAAACATCTTAGAATTTCGATCGAGCAAACACAATTGATTCTACTCCAAAAACTTCTCTGTGCACCTGAGACTTGAGCAGAAACAAAATATTCCAGAAAGAACAAAATTATCACAGAAGAGTTCTGGGGAATTTTGGGCTGACTCGGCCCTAACTCGGCCGTGGATCCGCGGTCGATCGCTTGGATCGGCCGCGGTTCCGCGGCGCGTTGGCCGATTCAGGAACCCAAATTTCTCCAGTATTCTTAGGTTTCCCTGCTTATAATTTTAAGGGTTCCTGAAAAATTTTTAGACCCTGTTTTAAATTCGACAGAAACTTTGTGAATCCGATGTTTTTTTGGTTCGTTTTGCGTTCGAAATTCTAACGACTTTGCTAATTAGTTAGTTATTATTTAGCGAGGCTCTGATACCACTGTAAGTCGACGTTGTACACCCCACGAGTTGCGGGGAGGCAGAACAGGTAAAACAATCATTTTGTTTGAAACAACATCGACTAACCAAAAGGATCTTTGCTAAACTATAACTAACACTATCATAGAAGTAATTAGCTACTATGAAAGAAGATTATACCTAATGAACCAAGTCCTTCTTCTTCTCATTAACCACCTCCTCGTCGGCCTCCTCTATGTAATAGACGATCCACCCGAGAGATTCTACTCCAAGCTTTGCCTCTAATCTTGAGGCAGCTAGGTTTCTCAAAGTGCTAATCTAAGCAACCTAGGTAATATAGAGTGTGATTATGGATTAACAAGTCTTACTAATCCTTGATTTCAACACATGAGAGGGTAGGATTAGGGCTTGAAGAGAGAGAGAGAGCTTGAGGAGAGAGAATGTGAGGATGAGAATGATAATGAAATAATAACTCTCTTGAATATATGAAGCATAATGATTTATCAAATAAATAAAATCAAATGATTTATCATCATGTTTCATTTATTCATTGTGTGATTCACTACATGAGTCATTAGCCATTTAATGCTTCATTAACTACATGAATGAATCATACAAATGAGTCACTAAATCAATAAATGCTTATGCCACCTTAACCCCCAAGTCATCATCCTTCTAGAAGCTTCTCGCCAAATTACAAGAACGCCCTTCCTATCCGTGAAAACACGGAAAAACTTTAGACTGTATAAATCCAATAATCCAATACTAGAATCTGGCTTAAACCAAAGCCGGCTAGTAAAAACTGTCTGAACATCATACGTGCGTAAACACACGTATGCGTCCGAACCCTTGTCGTAAAACCATACGACCTCTATATCGTTTCGCCCGGAGCAGGGAAACTCTCTGTGTGGGACTCTAAAGACTCGACTACTACACTGGCAGTGGGTTTAACCACAGACCGCAAGCGGCACTAGCTGTACGTAACGGTCCCCAGGTAGATGTCGATAAGAAGGCCGATGAGGAAACCCATCCGAACTCCTACTGAGCCTAATGTGACAATCTCCGTACAGTCCGGTCTGTTCGTCTAGGACTATCGCATATCGGGCCTAGGGGGCGGCAAGCGTCAGTCCTCTAAAAGCGGTATAAGTCATGTCGGAGCGAAGCCCATTACACCTTGAGAAACTACTGGAAAACCTACCAGTAAATCTCGCTTGCCCTGGCCAGGGACTTTGCGTAATGGCTCTCCAGACACAGCGCGATATCAACTCCCAATACCGGGAGAGACGAATCCTGCCTAACCGCCACTGCCTCCAAGTGCTCGGGACTGCACCCAACTGTTACCTGTTTGCATGACTCCTTTGAGCCGTGGTAGGGTAGCAATCTAAGAACAGTGGGACACACTCGAGGCGAAGTAGCAGTGTCAAGTCTGCGGACTATTCTGTACTCATGTCACCTGGGAACTATTAACTGACGACGGGTATAATACCAACCAACAGTTCCCTGCGAGTCCTGTCCGGTGTACCCGTAACCCAACGAGCACCTGTATACTATCTCCAATACGACGTACTGATGGCTGTGGGACAGACCATCTCCCCAACTGGGATGAGAAGCGTACACACTAGTCTACTCCGGAGTATCGATGCCCTGTCTCGATAATCCTACGACTAGGGACCTAGAAAAGGATGTGCTTGTAGACTACCCAGCCCCCACTAGTGTGACTGCCATCACAACGCTGGTAGTCAAGCAAGATCCTAAGGGCTCTATCAATACGCACATACATATTAAGATAGATAAAACCAAGTAGCATACTACCATGTTTAGCAAGACTGTTAATATAACTGTGAATATCCCAAGCTTCCATTAAGTAATATACAAGCCAGTATGATACAATAATGGCCTCTAGGGCATATACACTAACAAACCCCGCTCGGTCCATCCTTAGCAGGCCTCCCTATGCCCTCCTGCGCTAAGAATCAAAGCTCTCACTGAGAGGCAACCGGTCAGTGACCCTGCTCGATTATCCTTGGCTGGTAATTTCTTACCCCACGATACCAAGGATCTAAGCCCTCACCAAGAGGCCACCGAGCGGTAACCCCGCTTGGTACATTCTTAGCAGGCCTCTCAATGCCCACCCGCTCTAAGGATCAAAACCGTCACCAAGAGGTCACCGAGCAGCTACCCTGCTCGGTTATCCTTGGTTGGTAATTTCTTACCCCACGACGCCAAGGGTCAAAGCACTCATCTAGTGGCCTCCGAGTAGCTACCCTACTCGGTCCATTCACGTCCAAGCGATCTCTACCTTGATTTCGGGGCCATGGAAATACCGACCTTACACCGTTCTTTGCACACTCGGCAAATGGTCGACTTCAACTCTCAACTCGACGTGCAATCGCTAAACGGAAAACCAACCTGACATGAAAGCAGTACTGCGCAAAAGGTGTCTACCACAAACAAAAGAACACTTCAAAATGGATTTTCTATTCATAAATATCAGAAGTCTTTAAAGAGTTATTTTTGGCTCCCCAGCCTTACAAAAATGCCCGGAGGCTTACAAAATTTTGACACAAACAAAATAAGGAGGCAGGGAAGTTCATGCCTCGGGGTCGGGGCGAACGTCGACGAGCATCGCCTCCACTACGACAACCGGGACGGCGTCTTCAGGGTCAGCACCAACGATGGGAGCCTCGACACCGAGAGCTGGGGCGACCAACTTACCCCCCACGCTCCTACCAGAGGCCTCGTCCCCTGCATCGTTTCCAGGGCGTTCCCCTGCGCGTCATCCTCGAAAGGGTACGCGGCCCGGAGCTCGCCGTCGGGGAACTCCGGCATCTGAGCCTTGACAGCGTCGAGGGCGTCGTGCCAAATAACACCGGTATCTCCAGCAAGGTCGGCGTAGAACTGGTCCAACTTCTTATAATTCTCCACCGCTTTAGACACCAGAAGCTCAGCCTTCGACACCCAAAGCTCGGTACGCTTCGTCCCCTCCTTCGCCGCCCCATTCTCCTTCCGGAGGGTGCTTGTTACGCCCCGCTTCCCAGAGTACGCTAAGCAGAGCACGTGACATAGCCAACCATGCTACCTGTGGATAGGAAAAATCCCTCCACAGTCACATTACGGCTGTAGAGATATCAAGAATAGGAAAGTAAACTAAACTATCTAGTACATGTCCATGAGCCAGAATGAAAAAGTCAAGAAGTAATGATATGCAGAAGCAAAAGATACAATAATGAAACCTGGAAAGTAAGACTACATACCGACAGGAACTTCACCGCTCAGTCTAAAGCTGCAATACTCCTGCCCAGTCTGCAACAAGGTAGAAGAATCTGGGCCATGTAAAACCCAGACGTCAGCGCGTCATAACATCAAGCAATAATATGCAAACATGATAGCAAGACATGCAAGTATAATAACAAATGGTAAAGCAGATGTACAGCAATATAAATCAGGACAGTGAAAGGTAGTGTGCAGTGAGTAAACTAACTGGTCTGTTGGTTATCTACTCTCAAGTCTTTGAAATCAATTTGATGAATCGTCGATATAACTCAATAGTATCCTGTGCATGCCCGGGACCACGGTCTAAGACTCTCGGTTGAAACCGAGACGTGCCGCTAGGCACTAAAAGGAAAAGGGTAAAGACCAACGATGTCAGCAGCATCGTCACGAGGCGGGCCTAGCCTCTAAAACTGATCAGTAAAAGCAAGCAACTGTCGAGTTATAAGTCAGTTTTCATCATTGATTTCTCCATACCCCCAAGTTATGTGTGTCAAGTCAGGTATTCAGTAATCAAGAACTAATGCCAACACAGGATCAGGTAGGTGCAGGTTTGTCTGGATAGACAACAGGAACGGTCCGTAAGGACTACATGTCAGGTTTGTTGGCATTAGACACAAGATCAGGTAACAGGTAAAACCATGGTACATCAGGTCAAGTCGAGTAGTGTATTTAGATGTCATGTCATGTCAAGAGTGTACGGTACCATGTCAGGTCAAGTAATATGTGTAGCAAATCATGTCAGGGTGAACAAGATAACATATGGATGCTCATAATCGACTAGCATAATCATGGTTATGAATAAACAAGCATTGTACTATCAGAACAATAAACAGGCAAAGTAACATGATAGCAATAGGTGCAGATTAAACTACTTAGTTGTACGGTTATTAGTTTGGTTTAAGGAATAGCTTTAACATTTCAGTAATGCAGTATTACACATGTGGATGATAAAATCATATTAATATGTATTAAAACCATCTAGAGATGCAATTGAATGTGAATAAGGCTAAATGTATGCAATCGGTCGTCCGATAGGGTAAAACTACAAAAGGGTAATATGGCTATAAAACAATTGTGATTATGTGATCTAACATATAAATGTGATTACGTAGGTTTAGTAAACTAAATGCAATAGTTAGGTTTCAAGTTCTAGATCTGAAATAATATGAACAGATGCAAACGGAACGTCGAAATGTTATAAAATGATGCATGGAATGCTATATTTAAACTACAGGTATGATGTACATTAGAATAGGCATATAATGATTTAAAATAGCATGTAGCAAGATTAACTTGCCTGGACGGATCAAGAACGGGAATACGGAACGTCTCACGTCGGCGGAAAACGTCGCGATGCGCGCACGGTACACGGAACGGATCGAAACCACGCACAATGTGATCACACGGATCAGGTACGCTTGCTGGGTTGTCGGGATCGTCGAGTCGTCACAGCTCCGGTGATCAACAGAGGCTTAAAGATTTTACAGAAAAGAGATAAGATTCAAGAAAGAAGAATAGAAGGAAGAATAATAAAGAGGGGGAGACCGAGAGAGAAACGGCTCACTGGAGTTGCACTGATAACGGAGACGAGATGTTGGCGATGTCGGGGTCACCGGAGGTGGGTTGCTGGCGAGGGTGCAGGGTGCATGCTAGGTTCTGGTGTATGGGGTGATAAGAAAGAAGAAGAAGAGAGGAGAGGGAGAAGGAGAGAATGAAGAGGAAGAGAAGAAGAGAATGGGTGGTGACGGTGAGGCTGAGGGATCGCCGGCGACGAAGTGTGCATGGATGAGAGGAGGTCGGGTGCACAGGGGTGAGAGGAAGTCAGGTGTGCCGGGGTTTGGAGAGAGGTGTGTGCGAGGTTGAGGAGAAGAGAAGAAGAAGGGGATGCCAGAGATGAGGAGAGAAGGAGGTGCTGGCGATAACGATGTGATCGGCGGCGATGGAGATGAGGATGGCAGTGATGGGTTCTGGCTGCAGTTGGGGTTCTGTGAGGTGCGGGCTAGGGGAAAGGAGAAAGAAGAAGAAGATGGCAACGACGACGAGGAGGAGGAGATGGGATGGAGGTGGTGACGAGATCGAGGAAAGGTCGAGGAAACACGAGGCGGCTAGGGTTCTCGTGGGGCGCTCGGGCTAACAAAGAAGAAGAAGAAGAAGAAGGGATAGAGGGAGGTAACCGTAGCAATGGGGGAGGTGACGGGATTCTCGCTTACCGCGATGGGAGAGAGAAAGGGCCGCGAGAGGAGAGAGGAAGAGAGAAACGAGGGGAGAGAGAAAGAGGAGGAGAGAGGAATTTGTTTTCTAGCGGGGGTGAGAGAGGAAGAGAGAGAGAGAGAGAAGAAGAAAAAAGGAGAGAGAGAAAGAATTTGTGGGGCCCGGGGATATGAATGGGAGGCTGCGATTGGCTAAGGGAGTTAGGGGAATTGTTTGGAAATTTTATTAAAGATTCTTAATATTTTAAAAGAGTTATTCTATTGGCTGGGAAAAGATTTCCTTTGTAAAAAAATATTTTCCTCTGTTTAACCTACCCAAAATTTTTCGTTGGTGAAAGTTTAAATGCATTAAAATATTTAAATAATTAGAATTTGGCGTAATGCAAAATAATTCAGAATTGCGCCCGGGTTGGGTCCAAAAATTTGAATTTGAAATATGAAAATTATTGGCAAACTCCAAAAATTAAAATGAAGGATTTTGTAATAGAAAAGCATACCTCCAAGTACGGACGCACGTACGTGCGCGTAGCCGTCCAAACACATTTGTTTCACTGAACGGGATGAGAACACGATGCAAGGACGCTACCACAAGGTTAGGGATATCAATCAAACCAAGTCATGTATTTTAATAAATATTTACAGTGACTAAAAGTTATATGTTAAAATATGCGATGCCAGAAGAAATGCCGATATGCAGTTTATACTAGATGCACGTGTCTAAGCAACGAGTCAGGGTAAACTATAAATATAAATCAAACAAGTTCAAGTAAGCGGGTTGGGTCGAATGCAATATACCAGTAATTACTATTCGACCCAGACACGATAAATCAAGAATAAACCATGGATAAGTAAATACGAAAACTGGAATTGGTATAACTGAACTTGGGTGTTACAGTGCTCGCCGTCTTCTTCATGGTGGCGACGGGAACCTTGGAATCCTCTAACTGAGACTCGGCGGCTCGGGCGGCCTCTCGGCACCTAGCGGTCTCCCTATTCGCGGCCGCCACCCAGTCTTCAAGGGCGGCGATCCTCTCCCTCGCCGCCTCCAGCTCCTGTCTTGAGCTCTCCTCGTGGCCTGCGGCCCGCATCGTCGGGATTATCTCCTCGTCCTCCATGTTGACGACGAGGGCGACGTGCTGGAGGACCTGAAGAGAAGAAAGAGGGTTAAAAAGGAAGGAGAGGAACCCAATCACGTGAGCAAAAAATACCAAATGAAGAACCGAGTAGGGTGCAAACACTAACATGCATGGCTTCTTCGGCTATGGCCGCCATTTGGGCACGGAGAGTCCCCCGAGGGATTCTGCCCCCGGCCGACCTCTCCATCTCCGAGAGTAGGCTGTTGGCGATGGAAAGCCCCGAGAGCACCTCAAAGCAAAGATCCCCATCGTCTACGAGGATCGGGGAAGTCGAGGAGCGGGGTGCCGTCCTATAGAACTTCTTGAGGAGCGACGCGGGAGGACTAACCTCGGCTCCCACCTCGAGAGCCTGGGGCTCTTGCTCCCGAGCACGCTTCCGGACCGGCGCGCGGCTGGACTCGGGGGGCCCGAGGAGTGCTTGGGTGCCTGGATGAAGATGCCTCCGGCGGGGACGAAGCCGGCGGGGCCGGAGCCGACGACGGGCGAGAAAGGCCGGCGCCTCCGGCCTTCTTCCCCTTCTTCATGCCAACCACTGCCGCCCGGAACTTGCTTAGGTCCATGGGTTCTGCATAAGACAAAATACAGAGGATTCAGCAATGCCAGAAAAGTAAAAGAATGCACAAGTCCAAACAGGTCGCCTGAGAGCTCCTAACTTACCCGCGTACTGGGCGAGGCTGAGCCCGGCCCAACTGAGGGCCTGCTCAGACAGTAGCACATCGACCCGAGGGAGGGGCTCCCACTTTGACACCGCCGCCGCGTCGGCATCATTCGACCGACTCACCCGCGGACAGCTGGCCCCTTGCTGCTGGGTAGGCACAAACCAATTCTCGCCCTCGGGCAGGGCCACAAACAAAAACTTCTTCTTCCATTCGTAAATGGAAGAAGGTACTACGACGACTCCCGACCCGGCAGCGTCCCTCCGTTGTCTCCTAAAAGAGATGTATACCCAGCTCAGCTCGCCCCTGCGGACGCCAAGATGATTTTTGTAGCAAAGAGAAGAAACGAGAAGGCTTAGGCTGGAGGGGATCAGACTCAGTTTCAACCGGACCAGGAACCCGAGGAGAATCCTCCAAGAGTTCGGCACTAACTGGCCCGAGGCTAACCCGAAACAATTCAATGCCGCACTCACCTCGGGGGAGAAAGGCAGACGCATCCCGGCCTAAAAGGCTTCCAGGTACAAGGCAATCTCATTGCCCCGTACCTGGTCTGCCCTCTCTCCTCCTCGGCCAGACGAAACGAATAGCCGGGAGGAATGCGGAAACGAGTCTTGATGTTGACGAGCTCCTCTGCACGCCTCAGCGAGGATCGCACGCCAAGAACACCCACGACCTGTGCTCTGGGGATCGCCCCCGTCGCACGACCTCGGGGAGCATTACTAACCCTAACTCCCCGGGGGGCTCCGACTCAGAGGAGGAAGAGGAAGAAGTAGAAGAGGAAGCTTCAGAAGACTCCCTAGACTCTATCCGGACCACATCTACAGACTCCTTAGAAGAAGACATCTAACCTGATCAAAGGGGGGTGTCCTCGGGAAATCAAACGCAAGAAATCCGACCTGATGAGAAGAGCGCCGAGCTAACACGGCTAGGGACGAGGGAGTTTTGAGGAGGTATGGGCCCTGATGGGGATCCCACCTCTATTTATAGCTGCCGGCGTATGCATCCTACGTCTCCGATCGCCTCCCACCAAAACAACGTTTCACAACCAACGGCCGTCGCACTCACATTGGACATGTTCCTTCGAGCGCAGGAAACACCTGCGGCACGTCTCACCAGCCAACTAGCGCTAGACACGTGGGCCGACGCTTTGACGAACTTACGCACGATCCGGCGCTTCCCCTTTAATGCGAGATCTTTCCCTTGATCCGCTGACGCCTCCAAGAAAATACTAACCTTTGCTCGGGAATGCGCGTCGATGATATCTTCGAATAAGAGCTCACCCCGGGTGATTGATCAGACCACTCTCGACCCGACCCAGGAACGGGTTGAGACGAGAGTGGGGGGTTAATAATGATGCTCGATATCGGTGACTCTCCAGATACTGACACGTTGCAGATGGCGTGTCCCAGAACCTACGAGAAGGGATCAGGGACTTCAGTTGGAATCACATTTCGGTCCTCCGGCCTGAGGAGTCTCCCGACCTTTGGTTCCAGACCTCCCCCGGATAGCCTCCGAGCTTTCACGGAACCAAGATGCCTCGGCCTCCCGCTCGTGTTCGAGCCTCCCGCCGAGCTCATCTTCCTCGGTCTCACCCAGACCGACCTACAATGCTGATCACAGGCACCTATGCCACGGCTTCGCGAATCTCGCCATGCACGAGATATCCGCCACCCACGATCCCGCGTTCCACGCCATCACGATCCCCCATTAACGAGCCCGTCTCGTCATTAATGCGGGATCCCGCTTATCACGCGGGCGTTACGCCAGGGGCGTAACGGCCGGCGTGATTCTCTCGTCCGCCTGCCCTTTGCCGCCGCTATATAAACCCCTCTCTCAGACGATCGAGGTAAGGCAATTCTTTCCACTAAGCCGCTACTCTGCCTAACTTGCACCACTAACTTGATCGTCGGAGGGTTCCGGTGGTACAACCATCCTGGGACTTCCTTGCAGGTAGCTCGGCTTCACCTCAAATCCAAACCCATTGAGATCCACACGCTGAAAGAGACAGCCTCCAGATCAAATTTCAGCCGTCCGTCAACACACGAAAAGATCAACGGAAGATAACATCTGAAGGAGCTCCAAAGGTCCATCACCAACGAAGCGAGGTAGGTGCTGCTTTGTCCCTGCTTTGTTAGCCGATTACTGACTCAATGATATAGGTGGAATCTGTCGGTCGGCAAGGGATGCACTTTTGAAAAAATTATTTCACTTTCCATTACGCGTGGGACTCAAATATAGACATTCTTTATCCCTTCATTTGAAAACCTGCTCATATCAGTTCAAGAGATCAAACGGTGGGATACACTACACATATGTATCCACATGGCATTTGACTGTTTGTCTTGTGAGCAGACAGCGGTAGAGATTTGAAGGGGGAGGAAAAGTAATTTGCCGATTTCAAATCGCAGTATATTTCCATGGCCACCATCGCAATGGAACCAAAACCCCAAATACATCATCATCATCCCATGACCTCCGCCACAGTCCCCAAACTCCGCTTCTTCCCTCTCAGTCTCGATCTCGGTCGCTTCTGCACTCGTGCTCGCCCTATTCTAAAGACCAGGGTTAGGGTTGGGGCTAGGGCCAGCACCAAGGCTTTGGAGCTGGTGGCGCTGAAGGAAAACTGGCTCGACTCTCTCTCTTGCCCCTTTCAAGAACAAGCATCGGACCTCGGAGGCATCATGGAAAGAGAGGAGGGCAGTTTTGGTAGATGGGTTCTGGGGATTGATCCTGATGTCTCTGGGGCAGTGGCTGTCCTCAAAGACGACGACGACGACGGTAGTGATGATGCTTCTGGTGTTTCTGCTCAGGTGCGGTGCTTTTCAAATAAATGTATCTATGGATTGTGATAGAAAATCCAAATTTCTAGCATTATTTTCATGAATTGTTAAGGAATTTCTCGTCCACTGGACCAAAACTCTAAAGCTAATGAGCAGGGTTGAGGGAATATATTTTACATTCTAACACGCAGGATGAAGGCCCTTTCGAGCTGAAACCTGGGCTTTTGCGTAGTGGTAGATTTTTTAAATTTAGATTAACCTGGGCTGCTTCGATAGCATTTAAGATGTCGCTAACCCTGCCCCAAAACTTGGATGTTATGATGAGGGTTGAGGGAATATTATATATATTCTAAATCTTGGGATTTGAGTTAGATGCTCTTGGTTTAGGAGAATATATTACATATTTTAAAGAAGGTAAAACGACGGAGAATTAATTGAGATGGTATGAACACGTGCAACATAGGCCAACAACTATGCTTAGGACCGGCAAATTGTTGCTAATTCGGAACAAGATTTGGATGTAGAACTAATTGGACATGGAAGGATCCAGTCAACTAAGATGTGTTTAGACTTAACACAGCTGAATGGACCAATTCACTTGAAGGAGTAATGTAGCTGTCAAGAAATTTGGGATAAAGGCTTGTTGGGTTTGTTGTTGCGTGTGGTGTAAATTTCTCATCTTTAATTCGGAAAAGCTTAAAATATAGCCTATGCAAAAAAATTGACTTGATGGATGTTAATAATTTAATTTAAAAATAACTTTGATGATCTATATTTAAGACATTGTTTTTGGATAGTTGAGGTAGATTTTGCTTTCATCTTATTTGACATCCTATCTGTATGCTGCCTGATTTTCATTGGTTAGAACACTTGTTTGGATAACTAGGTAAGGTATCCAAAAAAGATAGATAAAGAAGAAAAGGAGGACTGATAGTATTTAAAGGCTTCGAACTGAGCTTCTGAAAGGAATTGGACCACTCCTGCATTTGTTTTCATGAATTGCCTATCGTTGGTGTTGAAGAGCTTTTATAGGTTCCCATCCTTAAATTATGCACACAAGTGAACCAAGAAGTTTCCTATATTTCTATCACAATGATGCCCTATAGTTAATTTATGTTAATACTGATTTGGGTAGTCAATAGTTTGCTCTAGCAGGAGGAGAAGCTAGTCTCATGAGTCTATTTACACTTGTTTTGGGTTCTTAGTGAAGTTAGGTCCTGTTTTGAACTGGAGTCAAGCTTTCTAAACTGAAGTTACATAAAGTTAGCTAAACTTCAGTCCAAAATGCTAACCTTGCCATGTTTGGTATTCATTTTGGAGTTGAGATAATTGCAGTTATCTGGACTCCAGTATGATCTAAATTTTCTAAACTCCAATTTCCAAATACATCTCGTATAACATAACTAGAGTTTTTGTAAAATGGAGTTTGGGGGTTGCAAACCATAGTTTTCATCTCATCTACCTTCGCTTAAAAATAACCCCAGTTATCCTAACTCCAAACCCAAACAAGCCCTTAATAGTTAAGATTCATTGCATTTCCTATCGTGAATTAGTTATTGGGTTCATGAGCGCGCGCTCATGTTAGGTTTTTTTTGTATTTTTATTTTTATAATAAGTATCTTCTTCGGCATCAGGCTTTTAGTTAGTAATTAATTAAGGGCATATTCGTAGCTACCAGGAGCTGTCTGCTCCATATAATTAGTTTTGTGTCTATCTTTTCCAATGAGGTATATTTCGAATTTTTGAAGAACAATCAAGATTAATTGCTTATAGATTCTTCTTGATTATGAAGTTTTCTGATGTAGCGTTAGATAATCATTTTCATAGGCTAAAGTGCGTTTTCTTTCTCAATCTGTGTTTTATTGCGTTGTATTGCATAACAACATAATACTCCACCCCTCGATCTTGAAAGACGCAGAACCCCAGTTTACATCTTCCATTCCAACTTATAACCCCACCAATTAACCCTTTTCAATCCCTAGCTGAAACACTTGTGACTTCAAAACCCTGACTGGCTTCAACCACCAATAAAACTGTAGCCTAGCCAGACATCCCTTCTTCTGCCCAACCTTTTTTAGAAACCATACATTACATCCCCTCCTAATTTCACCTCAAATCAGTTCATCTTCCACTCTGAACCCTAAATCAATTTCAAAGTTTTAAAAATTTCTACCCATAATGAAACTGTCCAAATCTGAACGAACCTAATTTATTCTCGCAAACTCTGTTCCATAAACTCAAAATCCCTGGCCAATGAAATCCAGAGAGGTCATCTGAACTCAAAAGGGAGTCTAGTTTTGTTATCTTTCAACAGCAAATCTTCATAGAAAGCTTATTATGGGTTCTAAATGCATGCTTCTATTCATATACTAACCCAAGTATTATTCTAAACCCTTGTCATCTAGATTACCATTTACTTTATTTTCCTGAATGATTTAATGAAAGTTAGCTGCTGATTTAATACTTAATTCTGTGTTCATATTATGTTTCTATCTAAATAATCTCATATGATGGTAATTACTCATTCTTTTTTTCTTTGTTCTTTTTGGTTTGGGAACATCTTTTTTTGGGTAATATAATGCTTCCAGTGTTACATCCAGGGCTTTTAGCTTATGGTTAGCACTCTACACTCTAGGGTTAGTAGCTCATTGTATAAATGTGTGTGATTGAACATTTAATCCCATCGGTACCTTGTAGGCTTGGGTTGGGGTCGAAATTTACACCCCACTGCCGAAATCAAAAATAAAAAAAGTAAAAATCAAAATGTCAAAGTCAACGACTAAACAAGTGGACCAAAGTCCAACCAACCCGGGCCCAAGCCCAAGCAAGTGGGCTCACGTCCAAACCGCCTCAAGCCTAAGCGAGCCGGTCGGCCATCGAAGAAGAAACAAAAAGAAATTTGTAATAAATAAATTTTGCATGCAAATAAGTGTGAAAATGTAATACAAATGGGAAAAAGCCAAATTTATGTAAAACCCATGGCTTATGTGCAAAAAGAAATGAGCACATGGGAAAGGTAAATGGCCAATTGTGTAAGGCCCAAGGGGCTATGCGTAAAGTTGTAGGCCTATATAAGGCTAAACATATGAAGAAATAATAATTTTGATTCCTCTCATATCATTCTAGAGTTTTGCGCCTCCATTGCTCTCTCTTCTTCCTCAAGAGAGATCCAACGGAAAAGAGAGTTCATTTTGGGTCTTTCTCATTTTCTCTCTTTCTTCTTCAAAACTACCCATCAAAAGAGAACCCATCTCTTGAAGAATACTCCATCCCTTAAATCTCAAGATCCAAGATCAAAACCTAATAAAGAAGCAAACTTTCCTTACCAAACTTGAAGAATCCGGAAGGAGTAGGGTTCTCGAGGCGAAAGCTCGAGCAAGCATGACCGATAGTATTGAACACAAGAAAAGAACCGCCGATGAAGAACTTCGATGAAAGCCATTGACTTTTATCCTATTCGCGTCGCTTCCGCTCATTGACGAGGATTCTCAAAAGGATCCTTGCCATGGACATCCCTGCGAGGGGAATGTTTACCTCGAAAACCCCCGCAAGGGGATTTTTCGTCTTGGAACCCCCCAAAGGGGATTTTCCGCTATATCCGTTTTGGACATCTCCAAGGGATGCCTGCTCGCGGACATCTCCAAAGAGATGCCTGCTCGCAGACACCTCATAAGGAGACGCCCGTAATGGGCATCCTCAAAGGCATATCCGTTTCTTTCTAAATTTTCTTTTTTCGAAGATCTCCGACATACTTAGAACGCTTCTCCTTTCAAATTTTTTTTCTAACGGGGTGTTGTCCCGTACCTTGTAAGGGGGCTGCTAGCCCTCTTGACCTCCAGCTCGCTGATCAGGCAGCAGGACCCTGTAAACTCTGCGAGACTCCCGATATGTCCAAAGCATCCTCAAAAATTGTTTTTTTTTCAAAACACAACACGCACATATTGCATATTGGGTTCGCATGACTTATACGACCCGTTAATTGGAGGTTCCTTTTCTTCAAAGCGAGGCGTAATTAACGACAGCTTTGTCCGCGGCTGCCGGAGATCAGAATCTCCACAATCAATAAACCCCTGCCTATCTTAGGCAGCGGGAACCTGTACACCCCTGAAAAGCGAGCGCATCCTATCTTAATAGGACGACGAAAAACACTCTACAGTACTATGTCATATCGGGTATCGGAGCTTAAATTTAATGTATATTTAGAAATGTAAGAAATTATAGGGGAAACATAGAGAATAACAACAGTGATTTCTTATATCACCTTTGTCTGATCTTAAAGTCTCCTAAATCTCAGCATAAACGACACGTTCATGCAATGTGGAGATGACTAAATTGTTTATAGACACAGCTCCCTCGATTTTTTTTAATGTTTTTCTCTGATCCACTTTATTTGCTAACTAAAGTGCTATGAACTGACCTTTAGTGGCAGGTTAAAAGTGCTTTTTCCTTTTCTATTAAGTTCTTTCAAAGTTTACATAGCTCTTTTTCAAGCGATTCTCCTAATACATGCAAATTAACCTTGCAGGTTTTTGATACCCCCCATTTGCAAGCAATGGTCGGAAAAAGGGCTCGAAAACGCTTAGATGCAAAGTCTATAGTTCAATTGCTCCACAGTTTTGGTGCACCCCTTGGTATGATACGAGACTTTGAAATTCATAAAATATTAGTATATTTTATCGTAAAACATGAATAGTTCTGCCTGTCTGATATTTGAGTAAGTTATGTATAATGCAACAGTGCTCTATAGTCGAGCTGCAATGGTGGAACTTATCACCAGGAAAACATGTCTCCATTAATATGCCAACTTTATTTCAAATTGATTCTTAAATGGGTTTTTGTAAGTGACCTTGTTTGAATGATTGAGTCGTAGATAGAACAACAGCAAGGGTTTAAGTTCAAATCTTTATATGATGTGCGTGTATGTATATGTAAAGTTATAAATATTTTAACATATTTGTTTGGGTCGGGTTTGGCCGAAGTCTGGATATTTGGGTTGAGATGTTCTAGCGTAATCTTCTTTATGCCTATCTGAAATGTATATACCTTGCATGTCTCTGTATCCCGTTTCTTTTTCTTTTTCAATTTTTTGATACATCGGTATTTGTCATCAAACACTACTATCTTCCAATATCATAGCTAGACATCCTTACTATTCTCATCACCACTGCTAGTTTGATTTCTTGGACATTGGCATTCAGTACTTCAAAAATTCAACCAACACCATCATCTAAATTTTCTTGTCATGTTTCCTGGTTTTTTGCAAGATTTAACGAAGCATTTTATGTGCTGAAACTGACATTTTTGGGGTTTATTTAGTCAAGCTTGTGTGAAATGTCAACTTAAACAACATTTCCAACAGATCTGGTAATTCAATGGTGTTGCTTGTACTTATAAAGTTCAATGCTGTTGTCTAAAAAGAAATTAGGAAAAGGTTAGGAAGATGTACAAGTTGCCTCTTAAAATAATTTATGTAATGTCTCTCGTGAAGCCCTGCTCCATAGCCAATCCCATTTCACTGGGAAAAGGCATAAATGATGATGGTGTAATACCAGGTGATGAAGAAGCCTAGAAAGTTTAAGTTTCATTATATTTACCAATGTAATAAGCTGCTAGGGTAACATTGGGGTTTATTCACTCATATGAGAATCAAATGTCAAGCTGAGTGACGATTGCAAACAGATGTGGTAATTTAATTGAGTTAGGTGTAATTTTTATGGTTCAATGGCGTTATCTAAAAGAATACTAAAAGGTAAGGGCAAGAGTATTATTTACCTTATATATATATATGAGTTCGACTAGGATCATATCGGAAGGATTTGTTTTCAAATCCAACCTTTTTACCGTTATATTAACTTTGGGATGTGTGCTAACAATTATGAATAAAAGCTTTCATTTATTACCAAACATAACATAATTGGATACACACATCCCAAAGTTAATTTAATGGTGAAAAATTGGGATGGATTTGTTTTCAAATCCTTCCGATAGGATTCTAGTCGAACTAATATATATATATAATCTATTTATTGGAGCCCTGCTCTGGGAAAAGGCTTATATGATGACGGGACGACTATGCAATGATGGAGCCTAAAAAGTTACGCTTTTTAACTATATTCAACTAACCGGATAAATTACTATTTTTTCCCCTTGTGGCGATGGAGAAAGTACGTGTATCTTAGTGTCTGGCTTGGCTAGCAGATACACTTTGAAACTAAGATGGTATCTATTTGTGACGATGGGGAAAGCATGGGTATCTTAGTGTCTGGCTTGTCTAGTGGATACGCTTTGAGACAGATAAAATCTATATTTTGCATATTTACATTTAGTTGGACTATCTGGATTATCCAATCTAATGATTTAATTCACTTTTGCAAACTGCCTTTTCAAATTCTTCCCCACCTTGTGATTATATTCCTGTAAGCAGTGTTGTGGTTCTTTGAGCTGTATGTTTTTTGGTTGTGGGTGGATTCGGATCATGCTAAATTTGCTTTATCCTGGGCTTCAATGCAACTGAGTTGTTTTGTCACTGATTTTCTTTCTGAGATATGGCTTGTTCTGTCATTTTGTTTTCTGCTAATAATTACTGTTTTACTTCTCCAACAAATCAATGCATGCAGCACACTGTGCAGCTAATTCAACGATCTGACTTTCAGGAACTACAGCATATATTGAGCAGTCAACCCCTTTTCCTCAGGATGGAAAACAGGTTTGTTGTGAGACTTCAATATAAATACGATATATTCCTTTGTTCTTCCATTTTGCCTGGTGAGATTTCTTTTATTCTTACACCTAGAACAATTCTATTGTACTTCTACGCTTTAGTGGTTTGAGATAGCTTTAATTATGTTGATATATTATAATTTTAGACATCACTATACCTATCATATAATTGCAAACTCCCATGACATGGAGACAATTTCGTATACTGGTGTCACTAATTGAAGTCTCAGCAAGTGAAAAGGGGCATACTTTCATAAGCATTACAATGCCACCCATCCCACTTCCCTTGTAATTTCTGAATAAGGCCTTAAATGAATGTATTGCGCATGGCATCCAGATTAAGTTTGACTTGCTGTTATTTTTCTTTCCAAAAAATTTCTTTTTTTTCTCAAGAAGGAAAAACAAAACTCGTACAAAAGTTAGAAATATGGCCATGTATATCAGTATTTTTAAAATAGGGGTTTTATGTATTGGTCCCTTGTAATTAGTCTAATTTGATATTACTTTCTCACAAACATGATTTGTTATACAAGTCTTTATCAATTTGGTGCTTATCTCTGAATTCCGTGGTAGCATGTTTGCCATGCAAATTAGTCTTCCAGAGTGCTCATATTAGATGGCACAGAATGTCTGTAATGGGGGCGGGGATACAAATGTTACAATATTAAATTAAGATGATAAATATTGACATAAATCCTAATAAACCTATCGATGTAGATCCTAAGAAACCCTAAGGAATTGCTTTTGGAGATGAATTCACAGCAATATGCTTGTATATATGAACTAGCTAGTAGCTATATTTATACAGATCTCTATAAAATGCGCAGGCCCATATAGGATGAGCTAATTTGCTGAGGTGGTTAACAAAAAGGCTGTTGTATCCATACCACCAATAAACGCTTCTTGCAAGTGCCTACACTAATTCAATATTTATGAAAAAAGAAAATAGAAAGTATGTCGCATAGGTACCTTGTTTCTCCTGGGTGTGTTCTGAGATCTGCCCTATTACATGCCACTTTATGATTCTCGTTATGGTTAAGTTTACTCCTGGGTAAGTTCCTTTTAGATCTGCCCTATTAACACCACTTTATCGTTCACTTTATTGTTAAATTTACAATCATCCACAGTTCCACCTTTTTGCGTCAATACTCTTGTTAAAACTTTTTTTGGGGTGCTTTTGCATTTGCTTGCTGATACTCAACATTAAACATTTGTACATCAACATTGGACATGCTTAAAATGGTTTTTGCCCATAACCATGGGGCAGAGGGTTTCGGGGGTTGGGGGTGCAAGAAGCTACTTTTTTTTAACATGCCAAGTGATAACCCTTCTCTTGTGTTTTATGCCCGCGCGCATTTTCTCTGTATCTTTGTGGTGTGTGCATGTGTTTCATGGTTGTTTTATCATGAAAAATCACACCTGTTTATATTATTTCTATTGCATTGTAGGGGTGGTGGAGTGGGGGATTTACATATGGGTTGTGGATAGGGATTCTGGTTTCATCTGGATTTTCTGTTGTTCCTGTATCATCTCGCCTTTGGAAGGACCAGTTTCAGCTTTCTCGAAATTCCTCAAGAAAGGTTAGCTCAAGCCTCTTTTGATGTATTTCCAAATGTCTCTGTTACTTTGAATAATCATCAATGCATTATTTTGGTGGTGCAATAATTTCCATAATAATAAGATTAACACAAAACTAATATACATGAATTTTGTGGGATGATAAGATCAAGATTTTACTGATTAATTGTTATGTATAACATAGCACCTATATTCCCCTCATGTTTCTGATTTAAGTGTTCCTTCCTTGTCGGTTAACATCTTGAAAAAACAGTAAATAAATACTTTTATCTGTCTCGATTGGTAGAGCAAATTTTAAGTTTGGAGGAAGTCTCATCTAGTAACTGCATACGACTAACTACACTGGCCTAGGGCTAATCTTTGACAGATAGTCACATGTAAGATGCTCTTGGTTTCAAAACATGCGGGATTAAATACTCAACTCCAATTTTAATGAACTTTTCTAGCTGAAATCTGTATTTGATTTGATGTACAATACCACATGTAAGCTACATAAAAAATTCAAATCCAAAGTTTAAAGATGTTTTACCCGTGTCTCAAACATATTAATTTATAACCGCTTGATGTAGGAGCAAATCAAGCTGAAATATGAAATTATGGTTCATTGTTTAATGGTATACATCCAATAGTTTGTATTTTGCAATTTGGAAGGTCTAATGCTATTTAATGCGGAATTATTTACAATGACAACAACAAAGCATTTATCACAAACTCCTTTTTGGCTACATGGCAGGATGTAGACGGATTGGATACAGAGCGGTGATAGGTGTTACCACACCCATATCCGGTATTCGCAAACAGATGCGACTACGGATACTGACAGTTATTGAATATGAAAATTACTATTTGGTAAAAGTTATAAAATGAGTATCGGAAAAATATCCCGATGAAATCAAATTTTAATTTTTTTAAAATCGGATACGGATACAATAACTGCATACGGTGGTTGTTGGTAGATGCAGATAGATTGTCATCAGAAATGAAAATTACCATTGATAAAATTGGATACTGATACGGAATCGGTTTGAATTATCCATATCCGTTTACATTCCTACTACATGAGCCATTTTCTTCTATTTAGCTCTATAAGGGTCATCTTTTCAAGTGAATTAATTAACTAACGTGTTATTTTTAATTTGTCATCATCCATGTTCCTCGAGTCTTATTTATAGTCGTTTTCTTAGTCATAGTGATGTGCTTCACTCTCCATTGCATATGGCAAAAACACAGGAACATAGTAATGGCTTCTCCATCATTTTATTTGAAAACTAAAGAGGGCAATTAATAACATTAACTGATGTGCAGTTTATAGGGGAAGTATTTGCACCATCTCAGTTAATATAGAAGTACAAAATTGTGTTCTAATGAGGCTAGGGGGTGGAAGGAGGAAGTCCAAAATATAATTAGAGCAAAGGAGACGTCTTATAAAGATTGTTAAAAATGCAAAAAAAAAAAAACTATTACAATTTTAAGAGTAGTGATTTAAGAAATGCTTATTTAATGAAAACTTCCAACAGGTTTGGACCAGAATTAGAAAACTACTATTACTTTTGAAATGATCAAGAAACTATCAAACTTAATGGTGACACGTCATTACCGTCTGTGCCACGTTACCATCATGTCAGCAATTTAAAAAAAACCCTAAAATGCCTCTAACACCAACCCTAATTTCAAAGAAATAAAAAATAAAAATAAAAAAAACTACCTCCTTCCTCTCCAGCCGCCATAGTCGGCCTCCCTTGCCTTGACCTATAGGTTCGATGGCCCCCTCCTCGCCCATCCACCCTCCACCGCCGTCCCTTCATCATCATCATTACCCCTTATTATCATCCTCTTCCTTCATTCTTTACCTCCTCATCATCTTCGGCGACGATCTTCTTGCTGTTGACCCCACCATTCGAGTCCGACCGCCGCTGCCGACAACCACCACCACCATCACCACCTTCATCATCATCCCAACCTCCTCCTTTATCATTATCTCCAACCTCCTTATCTCCCCCCCTCCGCCCCCGTCCCCTTCCCTGACCCTCCTTCTCACCCGCCCACAGCCACCATCATCAATTCCATCATCTTCATCGTCAACCCAACATCATCTTCATCATCAATCAATGTCTTTTTCCTCTCATTTTCTTTTCCAGTGTCCTTCCGCCGCCGGCAACGTCTGGCACCCCCCTCAAAAAAATATTAATTATATAATTAATATTTAATAATTATTTAAAATGCAATCTATAATTAATAAATTATATTAGGGTAAATTGTCAAAAATCTCTAAGCACTTTTTTCCGTTGTCAAAAACCCCTTAACCTCGAAATTATAGTCAAAACCCCCTAAAAAAGTTTAGTTGTAAAAAAAACCCTTACATATGATATCTAGGCAGTAGCTAGCGATATCTAAGCAGTTACATGTGATATCTAAACCGTTTTCTGCAATATCTAAATAGTTTGTATGAATTGGTTAGATGTAGCAGGAAAAATTTCCAGGGGGTTTTGACTACTGTTTCGAGGCCGGGGGTTTTTGACAGCGGAAAAAGTGCTGGAATTTTTTTTTGACAATTTATCCATTATATTATGAAAAGGGCAAAATGGTCATTTGACATGAACAATAACTTTGACCAACGTTGATCAAGTCATGGTAATTTCTTGATAATTTAAAATGTATTGGTAGTTTTCTGATTCTGGCCCAAACTTGTTGGTTGTTTTCAGTAAATAAGCCTTTAAGAAAATAACCGAAAAGGCAGCCACTAAAGCCGACTCCAAAGCTTATATGAATTTGTATAAGCTAGAAACAAAGGAGGGAGAGAAGGATATTTAAGCTTGCTAAGATGAGAGAGGGTATATAAATTACTTAAACCAAGGTTCAAATATATCAGATATCAGGATTGTACCGGACGGATGTTTTCTATTCGGATATTGGACAATATATTGAATATTTCAATATTAGATGTTCATATGGGGGATTTCGATATACATATTGCAGGCAGAGACCCAGCTTCATGATTCAACAGAACTTAAATGCAGGGTTCTGTTTATGACATTCTGGAGTTAGGGACTTCATCCAATGGAGATGAATGTCTATTGTGATTCTTCATTTATCCGAGGCATCAGATGCAATAGGTAATCGCTTTGCAGGTGCAGTCTCAAATTACACAACATTAGCTTATCGTTTACTCAATTGCAAGTTTGCATTAAATATGGCAAATTTGCAACAATGCAAGTTTTCACTTGTTTTTGTTCAATCAAATACACAATTCTCTTGCGGAACCCTGTTCAGATTATATAGTGGGGCTAGCACACAATAGTTAGCATACATGATATGATTGGTTGCACTGTAAGAAAGCTATTTGCGTCTGATAACCTTATCTGAAAATTACCATGTTTTTGAAATTCCCAGCAGCTTCGCAGTGTCTTAATGTAATTTTGTTGGCAGGATGATAGCAGGAAAGCTGCTTCAGATTTGTTTCCATCCCTGAGTTCTTCATTAAAGAGAAAGAAGGACCATGGTACTTGCTTTTCAAATTCTCCATAAAATCTCCAATGACTGATGTCACTAATTAATGACATATTAATCCACTATTTTTAACCAACAGGCTTTTGAAAGCTAAATTATGTCGATAAACTTTCTCTGTGCTTCAACATTTTTAAATATCCATGCTGCAGGCCGAGCTGAAGCTCTTCTTATCGCTGCCTATGGAAAGGGTCTCAGAATACAATCAGAATTAATCGCTACGCCTACCGATGCTTCAGAGCCAACATTATCTTTGGAAAACTGTACCATAGGAGGACAAAATTGAAGAGCACAAACCAAACGATATTTTCGCTGAGGACTCTAACTTTGCGGCTTGAGATGAAGAAGAGGCTTGTTGGATTTTCTCTAACATTTTCGAAGAGGAACCTAATTTGTATGTTACATCAACCCATTATAATTTTTAACTATACGTTATTTACATTTATCAGTGTAAGATAAACAATTATTTTCTTGGCACTGCTTACACTGATTGGTCTTCATTTGGCTTTTCATTTATTTACATCTCTGCTCCCATTTGTTTGATTTTGGGAAATAGTTGCACTCGTCATTGATGCTGCACATGTACTTTTTCTATATGCAATCCATTTTTCCAAGGGAAAATTACCATATAACTCATGATAAATTTGTCCGCTGTCAAAAGACTCCTGTACCGAAGAATCCTGTCAAAACACCCCTCATAAACTTTAACATTGTCAAAACTGTCTGGCTGCAACATTTGTATGGTTTCCTATAATATCTAGTTAGCTGTATATCTATATAATGCAGCTAACGTACATATCTATATAGTTTCGTGTAATTTGTATGTCGTTAATTAGATATTGCAGCCAGGGGTCTTTTCACAGCGGAAAAGCTTGTCATGAGATTTTTTGATAGGATTCTTTAGGCTAGGGATTTTTTTATGGCGAAAAGTTAGTCATGGGTTTTCTTTTGGCAATTTACCCTTCTTTGATTGCATCTATTTAAAAAAACATGTTGTATTCACACCTAACTAAATATTTGATGCTATATATGGACGCCTATTTTGATAGCCTATTAGCAATAGGATGAAAATGGAATGAACCATATCTTTCCATTAATTATTTTATCTAGCACCCACGTTTTGATGACATCAAAAAACATATAAATCTTAATCAATGTTTTCTAACTGATGGTTGGTTATGTATGAGCATCTCATTTGAACCGGTGGTGGTGGATTCGTAGAACTTGCTACAAGCATGTTTTTAACCCCACTCCCCTCCCCCTCCCCCTCCTTCACTTTACTTGAATTCTCTTTAGCTCCCTCACCCTTTGCAATGAAAGAGTCCCTCTTCTAAGTATTTTGGATGTGGCTCTTTCGGAAAATGAACCGGCAACCTTTGATATTAGAAAGTAAAGATATACCAACTAAGCTTGATCTAGCTAGTAATCTTCTTCTAAGTAACAGATGCAATACGATGCAGATTCTTTGATTTATAATTAAAACCTTAGGATACGACTGGCATTTTGTGAAAAAATTCATAACATCTGATAAACATATATAATATATACATGATCAACCCATTATTAGACCAGTCATAGCCGCCGGGTGTGCCAACCAATTAAATTAATTATACTGGTAAACACCGTTAATTAATTTAAAACACCTTTCTAGATAAGAAAGAGATTTTTAATGGTGACACAACTCAAGGTGACGAAAACGAGGAAAAATTAAATGACTCACACATTTTCCTTTCTTCAGCTCAAAAGCTACAAGTGTCTTTCTCATCTCTTTGGCATCATTCACCTCCTCTTGCTTTCTTTTTACTTGGCTAATGAAAACAAACCCAGCAGCAGCAGCAGCTCTTGAGCCTCCAGCAACCCAAGAAATCAATCATCAACAACAACAACAACAACAAGAAGTTGTAGATGTTGTTGGTGATTCATCATCCCATCAAGCTCCAGTTCAACAACAATATGTCTCCAGGCTCCAAGCTCAGCCTCGTAGCGTCGCCCCCCAAACTCCACCGCCGCTTCAAACGCCTCCTTTTCAGGTATAAACGTTACTATAAATTTACTTTTTCATTTTTGCATTTCTAAAAATTAATTTTGAAATGATATGATGTCCTAGACAGCGGCGATGCTCAGCCTCAACTCAACAAGGCGCACCAACCGCATCTCCCTCTTCCTCTTCCTCCTCCATGTGCTCATCACCGCCGCCGCCGTCTCCTTCCTCATCTTCAAGGCCATCCAGCTCCTCCTCGACCTCGACGCCGGGACCGCCACCGCCAGGCGCAGGATCAAGCGCCTGCTCCGTTACTGGCTCCTGCCCATCGAGGGCTCCGCCCTCCTCAGCATCCTCCTCGCCTTCGCTTGGCAGAAGAGCATCCGCGCGTGGCCCAATTCCTACATGATCAACTTCGTCCTCTGGTCGACCTTCGGAGCCACAATGTCTGCCGGGGTCATGCTGCTGTGCTTCGCCCAGCCCGCCGCGAGTTGTCTGGGGATCGCCCTCGTATTGTTTTCGATTGCAACGTCACTGTATTCTTGCTATGTTACGAAGCGGATCGCGTTCACCGCCACTGTCTTCGAGAAGGCGCTTGACCCTGTCCGCAAGTTCAAGGACCTCAACGGTCCGGCTTACCTGATGATCGGCACAGGGTTCTTGTGGATCTTTATCTGGTGTTTCGCCGTGATAGGCGCCCAGGGGTTCTACTACCGGCCACTGACGACGCTGGGGCTGGTGCTGAGCCTGATGTGGACGGTGGAGGTGATGAGGAACGTCGTGAACCTGACGGTCAGCCGTGTGGTTTCACTGTATTATTTGAGAGGGATGCAGTCGAGCACGCAGTTCTGCTTCCAGAGAGCACTGACCGTGAATTTAGGCAGCGCCAGCCTCGGCTCGCTGTTCGTGCCGACCATCGAAGCATCCCGGATCATCGTGCGGGGATTGAACATGCTCGAGGACGAGGATGAGTTCATGTTCTCATGCGCACACTGCTGTCTTCGGGCTATGGAGTCTGTTTTCCGCTACGGCAACAGCTGGGCGTTCGTTCATGTATGCATATGTTCGAGCTTTTCATGTTGATTTGCTTGTATATACGTTGTGTATCATATGAAATTGGCATAGATGTTGGTTGTATGCAGATAGCGGCATATGGAAAAGGGTTCGTGGCGGCGTCGAGGAGCACGTGGGGGTTGTTCGAGAGGCAGAAGATGGAGGAGCTGGTGGATTCGGACATGACGAGCTCCATATGTTTCCTGACGGGCATCTGCAGCGGAGCGCTATGTGTGATACTTGCGGCGTCGTGGACGTATGCGACTCACAAGCACTATACGGCCACCGTGTCGCTTCTCGCCTTCTTCATCGGCTACCTCATGGTAGGAATGGTTTCTTCTACTAAGCTAGTGTAGCTGCATTTCATCAAAATTTTCAAGTCACTAAAATACCATGAGCTTTTTGGTTTTTCTTAAATGGATATCATATATATAGTTCCTATCATGAATTTTAGTGATTTCAAATGAATATCAAATTACAATTTAGAGCTTTTCAATTCGTTGTTTTCAATGAATTTATGAAGAGATGCATAGAGAAAGAGACGCTTTGCCAGAAACAGCTTATGGCTTTCGAATTGAAAATTGCATAAATATTATGTATTGCTAATTTGATGGTTTATATCTGGCATCACCTTCAAACTGATTAAAATTCATGGTATTTTTGCAAGGTTTTAACAATAAAATCCGATGATATTTTAGTTGGTTAATTAAATTTCATTCAACAGACAAGAATCGCCATGGCTCTCCCTCACGCATGCCTAGCGTGTTATTACGTATGCTATGCAGAGAACCCGACGATCAGGCTCTTTGACTCCACCATCCCTGACAGACTCAACCTCATGCGAACCGACCATGATGTCCTTGCATCGACGCCCCGCTTTCCTCGACGACTATAGTTTCAATCAAATCATCATGTGTTTGCTAATCCAATCGATTAAACAACATTCTCAAATTTCCAAAGGCGCCTAATTTGAAAGATATAGAAAGATGGATCTGGCTACTGTGCTACTTGGGTGATGTTAGGAGATCTCAGCTCTACATTGATGATCAAAAAACATCATGTGAGCCTCCTGTTTTGTTCTAATTCTCATTGTTGTATCTAACAGCAGAAATATCATCGTTCCAGAGAAGATATTGCCTTGTCATGCACACCATGAACTTTTATCGTAATTAAAAAAAGTGACCTTTTGCAAATTTGACCGATTTCAAATTGAAATGTCTGCCAGTTTGATTGCTCGTGGAAATGGATAGCAAAAGTTTAAGGGCTCTTCCGTCGCAAAAATAGAATTGAAGTGGGGCCCCCGATTGGTTGCGGGGTTGCTAGCTAGGCCTGGCAAATGAAGCGAGCCAGCCCGACTCGCTTTGCGAATCGCCCGACTTGCTTTATTGACGAGACGAGTTGAACTCGCCTCGCTTATCCGGCGAGGCAAGACGAGTTCAATAGCAGCCGTCGTCGATCCTGCTCGCTTTGCTGTCTCGCCTAGATGAATCGCGAGGCGAATCGGACGAGTCAGGCGAGTCGACTTGTCTAACTCTCTCTGGTTTTTATTTTACTTTTTTTTTAAACTGCCGACGTCTGAAGTTCAAAAAAAATTCTTAGAGATCACGTCTGGGGCAGACGTTTCTGCAGTAAAAATAGAGATTTGAAAAATGGAAAATTCATTCAGTAGACATTTATGCCAGACGTCTGTATTTCAAAAGTTTCTTAAGCAGACGTCCAGACATCCGCGGTAGGATGCATTTTGAAATCAGATAGAAAATTTAAAGAGTTTGAATCCAATGATTATACTACAATTAAATAATATAATTTGTATTTTTAATATTAGAGACCGAACTCATTCGGGCTGCCTACGTATCCCTCATAAATATTGAGCTCAATAAGGGTGAATCGGGTCTACATAATTCTTTTTCTACTATTACAGTTCCTACTCACCACTCGTTGTCGCAGGTTGTGGTTTCTCTTTTGGTGTTGGACTCTCTCGATCCTATAAGCTCCTCACATAAATAATCCGAGTCCAAACTGATTGCTTTTTGTCTTCTGACGACTGCTGCTTTCCAATCTTGCGAGCAAATCATGCACTCCATAGTGTTGTACGCAGAACCACATCTTTTCTCGCTTAATATCCTGCCACCTATACTAAAAGCACTTTCCGACGCTACTGTGGTCACTGGAATAGTTAGTAAATCACGAGCCACAGTAGAAAACACCGGATACAAATGTCTGTGGTTTTTCTACCGGGCTAAAATATCAATCCCATATATAGTATAATCTATATCTAACTCGGTCTGTAAATATATTGTTAATTCATATAAAGACGACGATGACGAGGCCACGGGGCCTCGTGTCCTTTTCGACTATTGAATAAGTATAAAGGCTGAAGTTGAAGCACGCGAACTGGTTGCGGCAGGTGCTCTAGTACTTCTACCCGTAGAAGATCGTGTAATATATAAATTAAACACTTCATTTAAAGTACATTTAACGGTATTAATGTAAGCATCAATATCTATAGTATGCCCCATGCATCCATGAAACCCGTTTAAAAGAGTCTCCAAACATTCTAATTTAATTTTATGGTCCATTATCGAACACAAACCGTAAACAATTGGAATTTCATAGTAATATTTAGAAATCCTAGCTAGCATAGCAAGCATAACTGTAACAACCCTAATTTTTTTATACAAAAATTTTCAAATATATTTTTTCAAAATCCATAAAGGGGTATTTATTACCTGAGCATAAGACTTAAGTAATTAAAATAACTCCATTTTTAAGGTACAAAGAATTGATTTAAATTCAATATATACTTGGAGTATTTAATGTTGCTGATATCTCGTTAAGTAATTAATTCACACCATAATTACAAGAAGGAGCTTGTAGCTCATTGGTAATACCTTACATTGCTGAACCAAGCCACTAGAGTTCAAATCTCATGCCCCATATTATTTTTAATATTATTTTGTTTTAAATTCTTTAGAAGCCCAACAGTCCACACACAATAACTCCCAAAACTTGAACTAAACCTGAAAAATTAAATATATCAGAGCTTACCCCCGGCGACCCCCCACCTTCCCGACCCCCGACTCGGCCGGCTGATCGGCCGGACTCGGCCGGACGGCCGAGTCGTCAACATGGGAAGTGTGTCTTTTCAGCTGCCCTACCCCCTGCACACTCCAATTAAATGGATCGATTCCAGAGAACTAAATATACCCTATTTACTCCAATTTTTAATGATTTTTATATATTTTTACATTTTTATTAAAAACCCTTCATCTACCCTAACCCTAGCCTACCCCTATAAATACACCTCCTACCCTCTACCCTCTCACCCCAAAATCCTGAGCCCATTCTTTCAAAAAATTTCCAAGAATCGTGTATTTTGAAAACAAGCTCGAGGTGAAGCCCCGACGAATTCCCGGCGGAACTTTCGGCGATCGTTTTAGGAACTACCAGCAACGACGCAACACATCGACGACCCCTCTAGTTCCCTCTCACTCTCTTGTATAATCTAAAATCCGTAAGTCCCTTTTTTATCCCTCTTTCCTATTCTAAAAATACGAAATTACAAAACCCGACGGAAGCGGAACAAATCCGATTTTCGATTCGTTTTTTTTTATAAAATTCTACTTCTCACTAATACAAGCATAATTAAACTTCCTCATGTTGACTATTAAATACTAATCAAACAATTTGATTAAGTTTCATCACCTGAAATGACAGCTATATAGATTTATCATATTTTTTTCACTTAAATACCACATTGTTTCAATTCTTCATTTAACCCCATCAAACTTGCTATATATTTAAAGTAGATCACGATCTAACGACCTACCTTCTCACACACTCATATGTAACACCCCCGAGAACCTAGAATACGAGAAAACAAACATTTTCATTTAAATACCATATACTTAATAAAACTAATTCTAAAAGATTTAGCTTTGATACACTTTTTAAAGAAATACCACTTATTATGAAAATACGATAAGTTGTGGATATCAGTCGTTTATCTAAACTTGACTTTGTGGTGTCTAGGCTAGGTAAGTGAGAAATGTAACTTTAAAATGCCCGTCTCACGATGATCCATGAGTGGATCCCTCCTTTCTTCATTTGTACTTATCTGGCCACAATTGGTGGTGAAGAGGCGATTTGAGGCATCTCACAACTTGTCGTTTGGACCAGTTAGGAATAGTCTAGTTGACTTAGGAGACCTTAAAATATAGAATACGGAAATTTGGTATCTTTACAAATAAATACCATTTACTTCATAAAACCGTTTTCTAAAGGGTTTAGTATTTTACAATCTTTGCAAAGCGCCGCTACAACCCATTTTGGGGAACCCGTTCAGGATGGTGCGGATTATCGCACATCCTCGGGCTTAGTAGTGCGAGATTCAGACCTCTGCAAAGAGCATTCGGTCTCGAAAGATTTAACGTACGACATCTTAAGAAAATGAGATTTTTAGAATATAATAAATATATTAAAATTATTTTTGTATAAATATATGTATATTTATCATTAAAATACCTATTTTGTTATGATATAAATATTCTACTTCTTCTAAAAATCACAAGAATAAATTTTACACTAAAATACCATGAATTCCAAATAAATCAATATTACAGATAAATACCTTTATTTATGAAACTAGGATATTTTCACTAGAAATATCACAATATAAAATCTACATTCATTACAACCCTAAAGACGAATAATAAATACTTGAGGTGTATTTTGAAAAGTATATAAAAGTATTTTTACATAAAACTCCCTCAAGTTCTATAAATTACCCTAAGGACCCTAGTAAACATAGGGTTAAGCAGAACCAATCTCTTGAGCCCCAGGGAGCCGGAGAATTGGGTGCTTGCCTATCTAATGTAGAAAAATTAATAAAAACAATCATGACTTCATTTTACTTTTCTAATTGTCTGACTCGGGTTTGAGTCTGATTATATCTGACTTGAATATAATTCAAGTACAATCTACAACCTATAATATTCCAACTCAAACACATAAATCCATGAATCCAATTATCAATCTATACAACTTGATTGAACCGAACCATGGATATACATTCCATTTACATGGTTCTCCAGTTAATCCATTTACATGATTATGCAGTTACATCCGGTTACTGATATCATGGTTTTGGTCAGTCATCCAAATATACAATCAATACAAGTTACAATACAATACAATCAAAACACTATGGGGTTAAAGGGGTAGATTGGTATGGAAGGTGTTAAAAATGGCACGAGACGGTAAGATTAAGACACCTAACATGAATCCAGTTGCTGTTGTACCGTGGCATAAACGGTTCCTTGAGTTCCTGAAACCTTAGTCTCCGGGGCAAGTGGGACTCCTCTCGTATACACTGGCATCCTTCTGTACCAAGCTACAAACAACAGCGTTAATACTAAATACAACAATATAATCCAACTGTAAAAGCTGTTCTCTCTCTCTTACTCTCTGTCTATTCTATTCTTCTCTTATCTTTGGGACTTACTGAGCGATCTGTTCGCTGGCGACATTCTATTTCTTTCTTCTTTGAATGTCGTCAGGTGATTTGGACCCGGAGAGATCGAGCCATCTGCAGAAGATTTGGATCAGTTTGCTGAAGAACCAGAGCTTTAGTTTCATTGTATACATTTCCTTTCAGTACTTTATATTCCTGTTATGCCATTGTTTAAGCATCGCTTTTATTTCAGATGTATCTACCTTTCATGCATTGTATAAAAGAATGTTAATAAATAAAGTTGCTGTTCAGTTTATATATCTTGTCTCTTGTGTATTTACTTTTATATTGCTTAGATACGCTTAGCGTATTTACTTCATAGTAAATACGTAGCGGACCAGTCGCGTCCCTTTCGCCGTATACCGGGAAGCGGGGCGTGACAGGTTTTGTTGGTGGCCCATGCAGGTCAGAGCTGTATAAAACCCTATCATGCAGTTCTGTTCTGCGTGAACAACCTAAGCAATATAACACAAGAACCAGCAACTAAAATATTCTTTACAATTCATGTTCCTTGAATCTTACAACTTCATATTTCTTGAATCTTATCATTTCATGTACTTGAATCTGTCCTAACCTAAATTTTTCTTCAAGGTTATGGATTCCCCGAACAACACCAGCACCAATGTCAACAACACACCCCCACCACTACCTCTCACAGCAGCTGTTCCTGCGCTACCCATCGAGCAAATGGTGCTACTTGAGGCGATCCGCAACCTTCTTGAGGGACAACAACAACTCCTGAACCGTCCTGAGACTGACGCACCTGGGGTAAAGCAATTCAGGGCTTTACATCCCAAGCAGTTCTCCAGAAAGGAAAGCCCACTTGAAGCTGAGGAATGGGCATAAAGCATAGAAGATGATCTGGCGTCAGCACAAGTGCCAGACATAGCTTGGGTCCGTGTGGCGAAACTGCAGCTCACGGATAATGCTCGCAACTGGTGGAAGGCGGAAGAAACCCGTCTTGTACAGCCTATTAAATGGAAGACTTTTCGCGAGAAGTTCGACGCGAAGTACTTCCCTGTGACTGCCAGATTTGCCATGGAACAGCAGTTCATTCATCTACAACAAGGTTTGATGTGGGACAAGTCAGTAGATGAGTATGACGCTGAATTCACCATGCTAAGTCGATTCGCTGCACACTTGATACCGACGGATGATATCAGGGCCCGTCGCTTTCAACAAGGTTTGGACACGGAAATTTAGGCTGCTCTAGCCACAGGGAAATTTCCAACTCATGAAGATGCTCTGGAAGCTGCCCGCAGTTATGAGGCAGTGATAAAAGAGAGGGGCATACCTCAGTCTGCAGGAGTTAAGCGCCCTGCCACTCAAATGGCAGGAGGAGCCTCTTCCAGGCCAACGTTCGAACCCAGGAGAACTGAAGAACCCAATAACCCGCCAAGACCACATTTCTGTTTCCATTGCAAGAGAGATGGACATTTGATAAAGGACTGTAGGCGCGCAAAAGGCCTGTGCCTAGTTTGTGGCGCGTCCAATCACAGAATTGAGACCTGTCCATATAGTTACAACTCAGCTCACACACTTACCAACTACCCGCTGCGGCCAGCTATCCAGGCTCCTGCAACTCGTCCTGCACTCCCAGCACCACCTCCACACAGAACTCCTGCACAGCCTACTCGCCAATTCCAACAGGCAATGAGGGACATGCCTCGAGGGCAGAGAAACAGGCCTCAAGGACAGAATGTGCCCCAGGTAGAAGGAATGTACCACGGCGACAGACATTCACCTTAACAGCCATAGAACCTGAAACTGTGAACCAAGATAACCCAAGTAACTCCCTCACAACTTTGACCAAAATTTTTACAATCTTTAGTTCTGTCACCAAACTGTTACACTTTCCTTTTACAAATTTCGAGGACGAAATTTTTGTAAGGAGGGTAGAATGTAACAACCCTAATTTTTCTATAAATTTTTTTTCAAATATTTTTTTTCAAAATCCATAAAGGGGTATTTATTACCTGAGCACAAGACTTAAGTAATTAAACTAACTCCATTTTTAAGGTACAAAGAATTGATTTAAATTCAAAGTATACTTGGAGTATTTAATGTTGCTGATATCTCTTTAAGTAATTAATGCACACCATAATTACAAGAAGGAGTTTGTAGTTTATTGGTAATACCTTGCATTGCTGAACCAAGCCACCAGAGTTCAAATCCCATGCACCACATTATTTTTAATATTATTTTGTTTTAAATTCTTTGGAAGCCCAACAGTCCACACATAATAACTCCCAAAACTTGAACTAAACCAGAAAAACTAAATATACCAGAGCCACCCACGGCGACCCCCCACCTTCCCGACCCCCGACTCGGCCGAGTCGTCAACATGGGAAGTGTGTCTTTTCAGCTGCCCTACCCCCTGCACACTCCAATTAAATGGATCGGTTCCAGAGAACTAAATATACCCTATTTACTCCAATTTTTAATGATTTTTATACATTTATACATTTTTATTAAAAACCCTTCATCTACCCTAACCCTAGCCTACCCCTATAAATACACCCCCTACTCTCTACCCTCTCACCCCAAAATCTTGAGCCCACCCTCTCAAAAAATTTCCAAGAATCGTGTACTTTGAAAACAAGCTCGAGGCGAAGCCCCGACGAATTCCCGACAGAACTTCCGGCGATCGTTTTAGGAACTACCGGCGACGACGCAACACATCGACGATCCCTATAGTTCCTTCTCACTCTCTTGTGTAATCTAAAACCCGTAAGTCCCTTTTTTTTTATCTCTCTTTTCTATTCTAAAAATACGAAATTACAAAACCCGACGGAAGCGGAACAAATCCAATTTCCGATTCATTTTTTTTATAAAATTCCACTTCTCACTAATACAAGCATAATTAAACTTCCTCATGTTGACTATTAAACACCAATCAAACAATTTGATCAAGTTTCATCACATGAAATGATAGCTATCTCAATTTATTGTATTTTTTCACTTAAATACCATATTGTTTCAATCCTTCGTTTAACCCCATCAAACTTGCTATACATTTAAACTAGATCACGAGGTAACAACCTACCTCCTCAACAACAACAACAACAACAACAACAACTGAGCCTTTTATCCCAAGCATATGGGGTAGGCTACATGAACCAACATGAGAATCACGCCGGGTCCAACTAGATCACGAGGTAACAACCTACCTCCTCACACACTCATATACAACACCCCCGAGAACCTAGAATACGAGAAAACAAACACTTTCATTTAAATACCATATACTTAATAAAACTAATTCTAAAAGATTTAGCTTTGATACACTTTTTAAAGAAGTACCGCTTATTATGAAAATACGATAAGTTGTGGACATCAGTCGTTTATTTAAACCTGACTTTGTGGTGTCCAGGCTAGGTAAGTGAGAAATGTAACTTTAAAAGGCCCGTCTCACGATGATTCGTGAGCGGATCCCTCCTTTCTTCACTTGTACTTACCTGGTCACAATTGGCAGTGAAGAGGCGATTTGAGACATCTCACAACTTGTCGTTTGGACCAGTTAGGAATAGTCTAGTTGACTTAGAAGACCTTAAAACATAGAATACGGAAAATTGACATCTTTACAAATAAATACCATTTACTTCATAAAACCGTTTTCTAAACGATTTAGTATTTTAAAATCTTTGCAAAGTGCCGCTACAACCCATTTTGGGGAACCCGTTCGGGATTGTGCGGATTATCGCACATCCTCGGGTTTAGTAGTGCGAGATTCAGACCTCCGCAAGGAGCATTCGGTCTCGAAAGATTTAAAGTACGACATCTTAAGAAAATAATATTTTTAGAATATAATAAATATATTAAAATTATTTTTGTACAAATATATGTATATTTATCATTAAAATACATATTTTGTTATGATATAAATATTCCACTTCTTCTAAAAATCACAAGCATAAATTTTACACTAAAATACCATGAATTCCAAATAAATCAATATTACAGTTAAATACCTTTATTTATGAAACTAGGATATTTTCACTAAAAATATCACAATATAAAATCCACATTCATTACAACCCTAAAGACGGATAATAAATACTTGAGGTGTATTTTGAAAAGTATATAAAAGTATTTTTACATAAAACTCCCTCAAGTTCTATAAATTACCCTAAGGACCTTAGTAAACATAGGGTTAAGCAGAACCAGTCTCTTGAGCCCCAGGGAGCCGGAGAATTAGGTGCTTGCCTATTTAATGTAGACAAATTAATAAAAAACAATCAGGACTTCACTTTACTTTCCTAATTGTCTGACTCGGGTTTGAGTCTGATTATATCTGACTTGAATATAATTCAAGTACAATCTACAACCTACAATATTCCAACTCAAACACATGAATCCATGAATCTAATTATCAATCTATACAACTTGACCGAACCGAACCATGGATATACATTCCATTTACATGGTTCTCCAGTTAATCCATTTACATGATTATGCAGTTACATCCGGTTACTGATATCATGGTTTTGGTCAATCATCCAAATATACAATCAATACAAGTTACAATACAGTACAATACAATCAAAACACTATGGGGTTAAAGGGGTAGATTGGTATGGAAGGTGTTAGAAGTGGCACGAGACGGTAAGATTAAGACACCTAACATGAATCCAGTTGCTGTTGTACCGTGGCATAAACGGTTCCTTGAGTTCCTGATATCTTAGTCTTCGGGGCAAGTGGGACTCCTCTCGTATACACTGGCATCCTTCTATACCAAGCTACAAACAACAGCGTTAACAGTAAATACAACAATATAATCCAACTGTAAAAGCTACTCTCTCTCTCTTACTCTCTGTCTATTCTATTCTTCTCTTATCTTTGGGACTTACCGAGCGACCTGTTCGCTGACGGCATTCTATTTCTTTCTTCTTTGAATGTCGTCAGGTGATTTGGACCCGGCAGAGATCGAGCCATCTGCAGAAGACTTGGATCAGTTTGCTGAAGAACCAGAGCTTTAGTTTCATTGTATACATTTCCTTTCAGTACTTTATATTCCTGTTATGCCATTGTTTAAGCATCGCTTTTATTTCAGATGTATCTACCTTTCATGCATTGTACAATAGAATGTTAATAAATAAAGTTGCTGTTCAGTTTATATATCTTGTCTCTTGTGTATTTACTTTTATATTGCTTAGATACGCTTAGTGTATTTACTTCACAGTAAATACGTAGCGGACCAGTCGCGTCCCCTTCGCCGTATACCGGGAAGCGGGGCGTGACAATAACGGGATGAAGTATCTCATTATTACAATAACAAGAAAAATATTGAGCTATATTATACAATTTGGAGACAATAATATGAGAAGTGGGGTTATAAGTAGCAGAAAAACATTCAGTTGCTATTTTAAAGTCATAAGAAAATCTTTGAAAAGTTCTGCAACCGCCCAATGATCTGTTAAGTGGTTTTCTACATGCATTTGCTCATTTCACATGTTACTAATTCTGCTAGCCTTTGATACAGTACGAAGCATGTCATATGTACTATTCCACCTAGTGGAAACAATTTTTCTAAGAGACGGCCTTAATCCTGCAGCCTAACATCTAGTTTTATATTCAAAATTTCTTTTTCCAGATTTTTTAATAAACCTATATGCAACTTTAATTATTTGAGTATTTGAAGAACATACTTGATATGCATCCTATAAAACGAAATTAAGTATATGACAGACACATCGAATATGAAAATTGCAAATTGGTTTGCACAGCCTAATAAGTTTAGTAACAGCTGAATTATTGTTGCTAGCATTATCGAAAGAAATAGAAAAAATTTATTTACATATTTATATTCTTCTAAAACAGATCTAATTTTAGAAGATTTATTAAAAGCATTATGCGGGAATTGAAACTGTCTAAAAGCAATAATTCTTTTTTGCAAGTACCAGTCAGAATTTATCCAATATGCAGTAACACAAATCCAGTGAAGTTCCCCTTCGATCAGTCCAAATATTAGAAGTTGATAAAATACTAGTATCTAAAGAAGCAAGAGTGGCAATTAATAGTTGTTTGCCTTCGTTGTAGAGCCTAAAACGACGACTTTTAAGCATAATCCTTGGAACTTTTTTGTATCCCGATTGTAATACCTTTTGAACGTACCGCTCAAAAGCTTGGCTTTCTCCAAACCCGAGAACATGTTCATCTGCCATAACAAATATTGCCATTTCTTCAACATTTAGATCATGATTATATTGAAAAAGACCTTCACCAGAGAAATTAATTTGTGATTGTGTGGAAGAGAAACCGGCCGTGCTTTCTATGTGTTTTTTAAATATATTTTTGTAAAGTACCGGTATCGGTACCTTCCTTATGTTTATACACAATGACATAATATTTGCATATTGCGTATCTAACCCTTTTCCTATATTCAATTATATAGTGTTCCCAAACATTATTACTAAGTGCACGTTTTCTAGCTTTTCTAGATGTATGTGCGTGTTCTTCTCTTTCTGCATGTATTTCAAGATTAGGAACTTGGGTGTGATGTGTATTAGATGAACCCTCTATATAAATATTTTAACTAGTTAAAAAAAATATATACTAAATATTATCAATACCAATTTAGCTGTAAGAAGAGAGCTAATAAAATAAAAGTAAGAAGCAAGAATAGGTAAAATGTTGTAGTAGTGCAATCGAGCGGAAGAGCAGTAGAGTAGAATAAGTCGGTCGGAGCGTCAAAAACTCAGAGTCGAAGCTTCAATTTTTGAAAACTTCAAATTTGAGAGCGGAGAGAAGTTTTTTTTTAATTTTAGAGAGAAATAGGTTTGGAATGAGATAAAATGGATGTGGGGTTGTATTTATAGAGATTTCAAAATTTTTAAAATTTTCAGCCGTTACGAGGCAAGGCTAGGCGATTCGTCATAAAATTCAACGAATCCGATCGTTGGATTTGGATTTCGAGGCGAGACGAATTCTGACCGTTGGATGTGGGATTCGAAGCGAGACGAGACGATTCGTAGCGAGACTCTAGTTTTTTTACTCTTTTGTTTGAACTGCAGATGTCTGGCCCCAGACGTCTGTGGTTCAAAAAATTCTTAGAGGTGTTCGGGGCATATGTCTCTACAGTAAAAATAAAGATTTGAAAAATAGAAAATTCTTTCAGCAGACGTCTGTACCAGACGTCTGTATTTCAAAAGTTTCTTATGCAGACATCTGCAGTAGGATGAATTTTGAAATCAGATAGAAAATTTAAAGAGTTTGAATCATAAATTCCAATGAATCCGGCCGTTGGTTTGGAATCTCAAGGTGAGTTAAGGCGAGTTGAGGAGCGAGGCGAGGTGAACTAAAGCTAGTTGGCCCGCGAGTCAGCTGACCAATCTAGGTGAGTTGCTGGCGAGGCAAGGCGAGGCAATGCGAGTCGCTGGCGAGTTGGCGAGATGAGGGGCGAGTTAGAACGAGGCAACATCGAGAAAATTGGGAACCGGCCCGCTTCGCCCAACTCGCTCCGACGAGTCGAGTCGACTCGCCGACTCGCTTACGTCAGCAATGAGGCAAGTCGCCATCAGCACGCCTCATGTTCCAGGCCTAATAAATGCTAGTGCATGCCAATGGATGAAATGGTGCTGACAAGGACGGCAAGATGTGAGGCCTACTACCACCAGGCTATGAGAGAAGGAGGCTGCTTTGTCATTTTGCAAGCGCGGTGCTGTAGACTTGTCAAGCGTGGCTAATGATGTGAAGCGGGGCGATTCGTCTCGCGAATCGCCTGCTTCGCCTCAGTGGGCGAGGCGAGTTAGACTCGCCTCGTCAGACAGATGAGGTGAGGCGAGGTGTCATGCCCCGTTTCCCAAAATACGGAATATGAGGGTAACTAGGCCAGCCATGCTCCTATGGTCAAAGAATAATCCTGTCGTAGTCATACTTCGGCTTCTGGCATTGCGTGGTAAGCAGTAAACACATCACAAAGTAATGGGAAATCACGATTACTACTTTATTACATTTAACCAAATGAGTTCAACGGATACATGGATTTTAATAATAAAAGAAACTACTAATCCAAACGATAACAAATGATCTTTATTGAAAGCCGAAGAATAGTAACGCTGATGTCGCTCATCTATATCTCCATGATCTCGTAGGGCAAGTCGTGTTCCTGTGCTGGGTCCACATCGTTCTCTAAGCATGCATACTCAGGTTGTCAGGGCAACACAATATAGCAATATATAATATGTGCAATAATAATAAACATGAAATAGCAGGTATAAAAATAATGACAAGTGAGTGTGAAATAGCATGCACAGGTAAACAGTATAGCATGTGTGTAATCAATGCAATATCCATGTCACTAAACCTATCAGTCTCTAAGTCAATTGAAATCGATTAGTGGAAAAGAGTTGCTGTGTTTAATAAGGATCTCGTGCATGCCTGAAATTACGGTCCACTGTGCCCGGCATATAATCATGCAGCCGTGCACTATATCTCGCTAAATACGAGTTCGATTCCACCCTTGATTTCTTCATTTTCGCCAGGTTATAGTTATGTTCATGTATCGAATGGGTTATGTACAAGTACATATCGCTTTCATTGTTCAATCGCGCTTCACTCTGATGGATCTCTGGATCTCCTTCAGATGTTATCTTCCGTTGATCTGCTGCGAGCGCTGATGGACGGCTGAGATTGAGTTGGAGGGTTGCTTCCTGGAGCGTGTGGATCTCAATAGGTTTTGTGTAGTTGAGGCTGAGCTACCTGAAAAGAAGTCCCGGGGTGGTTGTGCCACCGAGGACCCTCCGACGATCAAGTTAGACAGGGTATTTTGGCAGAGTAACGACCTGTTGGAGTAAAATTGGCTTATCTGAGTCGTCTGAGAGAGATGTTTATATAGCGACAGCAATGGGCAGGCGGGCACGGGATTCATGCCAGCCGTTACGCCCCTGGCGTCACGCCCGCGTGATAGGCGGGATCTCGCATTAATGACGAGACAGGCTCGTTAATGGGGGATCGTGATGGCGTGGAACGCGGGATCATGGGCTACGGATATTTCACGCATGGCGAGATTTGCGGAGCCGTGGCGGAGGCGCCTGTAATCAGCGCTGTGGGTCGGTCGGTGAGACCGAGGAAGATGAGCTCGGCGGGAGGCTCGGGCACGAGCGGGAGGCCGAGGCATCTTGGTTCTGTGATAGCTCGGAGGCGAGCCAGGGGGTAGTCCGGAAGGCCACCGAAGGTCGGGGGACTCCTCGGGCCGGAGGCCCGAGGTGTGATCCCAACTGAAGTTCTTGATCCTTTCTTGTAGGTTCTGGGACATGTCACCTGCAACGTGTCAGCATCTGGAGAGCAACCGATATCGAGCTTCATCATTAGCCCCCCACTCTCATCTCGACCCGTTTCTTGGTCGGGTCGAGGGTGGTCCGATTGATCACCCGGGGTGGGCTCTCACTCGAAGATATGCCGGCGCGCATTCCCGGGCAAAGAGTAGTATTTTCTTGATGATGTCAGCGGATCAGGGGAGAGATCTCGCATTAAAGGGCAAGCGCCGGATCGTGTGTACGTTCGTCGAAACGATAGCCCACGTGTCTGGCGCTGGTTGGCTGGCGAGACATGCCGCAGGCGTTCCCGCGCCCAAAGGGATGCGCCTAGTGTGTATGCGACAGGTGGAACGATGTCGGCCGTTGGTTGCGAAACGTTGTTTTGGCGGGAGGCGATCAGAGCCGTAGGATGTGTACGCCGACAGCTATAAATAGAGGTGGGATCCCCATCAGGGCTCATATATCTTCATAATTTCCTCGTCCCTCGTCGTGTTAGCTGGGCGCTCTTCTCCTCAGGTCGGATTCCTTGCTTTTGATCTCCTGAGGACACTTCTCTTTGATCAGGTTAGATGTCTTCTTCCGTGGAGTCTGTAGATGTAGTCCGGGTAGAGTCTAGGGAGTCCTCTGAAGCTTCCTCTTCTACTTCTTCCTCTTCCTCCTCTGAGTCGGAGTCCCCCCAGGGAGTTAGGGTTGGTAATGCTCCCCGGGGTCGTGCGACGGGGGCGGTCCCCAGAACGCAGGTTACGGGTGTTCTTGGCATGCGATCCACGCTGAGGCATGTGGATGAGCTCGTCAACATCCGGACTCGTTTCCTCATTCCTCCCGGCTATTCGCTTCGTCTGGCCGAGGAGGGGGAGAGGGCAGACCAGGTACGGGGCAAGGAGATTGCCTTGTATTTGGAAGCCTTTTGGGCTGGGATGCGTCTGCCCTTCTCCCCCGAGGTGAGTACGGCGTTGAATTGTTTTGGGTTAGCCCCGGGCCAGTTAGTGTCGAACTCTTGGAGGATCCTCTTTGGGTTCCTGGTCCGGTTGATATTGAGTCTGATCCCTTTCAGCCTGAGCCTTCTCGTTTCTTCTCTTTGCTACAAAAACCACCCCGGCGTTCGCAGGGGCGAGCCGAGCTGGGTATACATCTCTTTTAGAAAACAACGGGGGGACGCTGTCGGGTCGGGGATCGTCGTAGTATCTTCTTCCATTCACGAATGGAAGAAGAAGTTTTTGTTTGTTGCGCCGCCCGAGAGTGAGGATTGACTTGTGCCTACCCAGTGGCAAGGGGCCAGCTGTCCGCGGGTGAGTCGGTCGAATGATCCCGATGCGGTGGCGGTGTCGAAGTGGGAGCCTTTCCCTCGGGCTGATGTACTGCTGTCTGAGCGGGCCCTTAGTTGGGCCGGGCTCAGACCCGCCCAGTACGCGGGTAAGTTAGGAGATTTCAGGCGACCTGTTTAGACTTGTGCATTCTTTCATTTTTCCTGGAATTGCTGATTCCTTATATTTTTGTCTTATGCAGGACCCATGGACCTAGGCAAATTTCGGTCTGCCCTGGTTGAACAGAAGAGGGGGAAGAAGGCCGGAGGTGCCGGACCTTCTCGCCCGTCGTCAGCTCCGGTTCTACCGGTGGCCGCTCCATCCAGGCGCCCAAGCGCGCCCCGGGCTCCGGAGCCGAGCCGAGCCGAGCACCGATCCGAAAACGTGCTCGGGAGCAAGATCCCTGGGCTCCGGAGGTGGGAGATGAGACTGGCTCCCCTGCGTCGTTCCTCAAGAGGTTTCAGAAGACGGCGCCCCGTTCCCCGGCTTCTCTGATCCTTGTGGACGATGGGGAGCTTCGCTTCGAGGTGCCCTCCGGGCTCTCCGTCGCCGACAACCTGCTCTCGGAGATGAAAAGGTCGGCCAGGGGCAGAATCCCTCGGGGGACCCTCCGGGCCCAAATGGCGGCCATAGCTCAAGAGGCCATGCAGGTTAGTGTTCGCACCACACTTGGTTCTTCATTCAGTATTTTTGTTCGCGTGATCGGGTGCCCACCCTTTCCCCTTCTAACCCTCTTTGTTTTCTTCAGGTCTTCCAGCATGTCGTCCTCGTCGTCAACATAGAGGACGAGGAAATAGCCCCGGCGATGCAGGCCGCGGGCGATTTCTCCTCGCGCGAGGAGAGCTCGAGGCTGGAGCTGGAGGCGGCAAAGGAGAGGGTCGCCACCCTCGAAGACGGGGTGGCGGCCGGGGACAGGGAGATCGTCAGGTGCCGAGAGGCCGCCCGAGCCGATGAGGCTAAGTTAGAAGATTCCAAGGTGCTCGTCGCCACCTTGAAGAAATCGGCGAACGCCCTCTAGAAGGAGAACGAGGTGGCGATGGAGGGGACGAGGTGTGCTGAGCTCCGAGCGTCGAAGGCGGTGGAGAGCTACAAGAAGTTGGACCAGTACTACGCCGACCTTGCCGCAGCCGCTGTCGTCGTCTGCCATGACGCCCTCGACGCCGTCAAGGCCCAGATGCCAGAGTTTCCCGATGGCGAGCTTCGGGGTGTGTTCCCTCGCGGGGACGAGTCACAGGAGGAGGTCCCCGGAAGTGCTGCAGGGGAAGAGGCCCCTGGTGGGAGCGCTGGGGTCAAGTCAGTCGCCCCGGCTCCCAGTCCCGAGGCTCCTGCATTCGGTGCCGACCTCTAAGCCGACACCCTGGTTGTCATGGTGGATGCACAGCTCATTGGGGTCCTCCCCTGCCCCGAGGGCTGAAGCCCCTCACCTTCTTATTTTCTTTTGTTGCTATGAAATTTTGTAAACCTCCAGGTGTTTTTGTATGGCTGGGGAGCCCATAATACCACTGTAAAGACTTCTAATTTTTTGTGAATAAAAAGGTCATTTTGCAGTAGTCTTTGCGTGCGCATTTTCCCTATGGTAAACATTTATATTTGCGCAGTACTGCCTTCATGTTAAGTCGGTTTTCCATTTAGCGATCGCACGTCGAGTTGAAGTCGACCATTTGCCAAGTGTGCAAAGACCGGTGAAAGGTCGGTATCTCCATAGCCCCGAAGTCGAGGTGGAGATCGCTTAGCTAAGACGTGGAGGAAGTTGAGCAGTGAAGATGCTCGGTGGCTTCTTGATGAGGGCTCAGATCCTTGACGTCGTTGGGCAAGGAGTTGCCTGCTAAGGATGGACCGAGCAGGGTAGCTGCTCGGCTGCCTCTTTGATGAGGGCTTTTGATCCTTGGCATCGTGGGGTAAGAAATTACCAGCCAAGGATGGACCGAGCAGGGTAGCTGCCCGGTTACCTCTTAGCGAGGGCTTTGATCCTTGGCGTCGTAGGGTAAGAAATTACCAGCCATGGATAGACCGAGCAGGGGAGATGCCCTGTGGCCTCTTGATGATGGCTGTTATCCTTGGCATCGTGGGGTAAGAAATTACCAGCCAAGGACGAACCGAGCAGGTTATCCGCTCGGTTGCCTCTTGATGAGGGCTTTGTATCCTTAGCGCGGGAGGGTATTGGGAGGCCTGCTAAGGATAGACCGGGCAGGGTTACTGCCCGGTTGCCTCTTGGTGAGGGCTTTGATCCTTGGCATCAGTGGGTAGTGAACTACCGGCCATGGATAGACCGAGCATGGTTGCTGTCCGGTTGCTTCTTGGTGAAGGCTTTGATCCTTAGCACGGGAAGGCATTGGGAGGCCTGCTAAGGATAGACCGGGCATGGTTACTGTTCGGTTGCCTCTTGATGAGAGCTTTGATCCTTGGCGTCGGTGGGTAGTGAACTACCAACCATGGATAGACCGAGCATGGTTGCCGCCCGGTTGCCTCTTGGTGAGGGCTTTGATCCTTAGCGCGGGAGAGCATTGGGAGGCCTGCTAAGGATAGACCGGGCAATGTTACTGCCCGGTTGTCTCTTGGTGAGGGCTTTGATCCTTAGCGCGGGAGGGCATGGGAGGCCTGCTAAGGATGTACCGAGCAGGGTAGCTGATCGGTTTCCTCTTGGCGAGGGCTTTGATCCTTAGCGCATGAGGGCATTGGGAGGCCTGCTAAGGGTAGACCGGGCAGGGTAGCCGCCCGGTTGCTTCTTGGTGAAGGCTTTGATCCTTGGGTCGTGGGGTAAGAAATTACCAGCCAAGGATGGACCAAGCATGGTAGCCGCCCGGTTGCCTCTTGATGAGGGCTTTGATCCTTGGCGTCATGGGTAGTGAACTACTAGCCAAGGATGGACCGAGCAAGGTTGCCGATCGGTTTCCTCTTGGTGAGGGCTTTGATCCTTGGCGTCGTGGGGTAAGAAATTACCAGCCAAGGATGGACCGAGCAGGGTAGTCACTCGGTTGTCTCTTGATGAGGGCTTTGATCCTTGGCATCGTGGGTAGTGAACTACCAGCCAAGGATGGACCGAGCAGGGTAGCCGCTCGGTGGATCCGTGAAGTTCTGTACGACTGTCCCCGGTGTGTGAACATCGGGAAGGGTAACCGTTGTGGGAGACACATGTCATGAACGCGCGGGGGAGGCGAAGCGTAAGAGCCGCGTCGTTCCGATTTCCCCGAGAAAGGCGGGATATCCGGCGCGTGGCGGTACAACAGTGGAAGAGACGAGCGACTGTTGGACTCTTAGGGGGTGCTGTGGGGCTATAAAGTGGAGGGTGTGATGATCACTCCTTTCTTCATCCCCAAAACGCAAGAATGAACACCTTCCCTTTTACCATCCCCGAGATCATAAATTTCGAGGACGACCAAAACGCAAGAATGAACACCTTCCCTTTTACCATCCCCGAGATCATAAATTTCGAGGACGTGTACCTGTACGACCAGTTTGCACCGAGAATACGGTGCAGGTAGTGATAGCCGCATTGAGGATCATTTTGGCCGACTGCTTCCCCAGCGCTCACCCTTGCTCCAGCTGTTGATTTACTCAATCTGGAGGGCGTCACCAGGGCTGCACAACCTTTTGTCCAAGCAGCTGAAGGACGAGGCGGTTGGTAAGCTGAGGTCTTTGTGCCGCTTTGGCCTGATCTCGATGGGTCGGCGAGATCGCTCGGTGGCACTCGTCCTCGAGTGGAACCAACCGAGGCATCATACCGACGTTCGTGGATGGCATCAGAGGCAGAGGTCCGAGGTGGTGAGGGCTCGGTTGGCGGAAATATCCTCGGAGCACCACGAGCAATGTTTTCTACACCCCCTTCCCCCACTTCAGTAATAATTTTTTTTTTCTTTTATGTAATGTAAGGCTGAGGAGCCTATAATACCCTCTTTTTTTGAATCAATAAAATTCTTCTTTTCTGCAATGTTTTATCGTGTCCCTCCTGTTGTTTAAACAAAATGAACTTAGAAGAATTTATAGCGCTTTGTTGAAGAACCCCAGTAGTGGACTACTAAGGAAGGACCGAGCAGGGTAGCTACTCGGTGGATCCGGAGGTTCAGTCCGACCTTCCCTGGTTCGTGAACATCGGGAAGGGCGACCGTCGTAGGCGGCACGTGCCAGGAATGCTTGGGGGAGGCCTAACGTTTCGGGGAGCCGTGTCACTTTTTCCACGTGGCGGCACGGTATTGGTTTAATCTTGGCGGATCCAAGGATTCGCGTGCGAATCTGGGCCCTTAAGGATTTTGTTTGGGGTTATAAATAGAGAAGGAGATGGTAACCCCTTCGGTATCATTTTCTTTTGAGATGACTGGGCGTATGTATTCGATCGAAGAGATCATCACCTTTGACGACGTCTTCTTGTATGATCAATCCCTGGCTGAGGATGGGTACCGGGGAGTGGTTCAGCGCCTCGAGGGTCACGTCGGTTGGCTTCTCCCTCGGCGGTCGTCCCTGCTTCAGTTGCTGATGTACACGATTTGGAGGAGGTCCCTGGGGCTGGACAACCTCTTCTCTGAGGAACTGCTGGACGAGGCGCTCGACAAGGTGCGCTCGATCTTCTTCCTCGGCCTTATCTCGAAAGTTAGGCACGACCGATCCTTGGCCCTCATTCTGGAGTGCTTCAAAATGAGGTACCTCGTGAGCTAAGGCGCAGAGGGCGGAGTGTTGGGTGCTTTCGTGGCATCCCGGGTTCGCTTGCAGCATCGACGGGAGCGGGCTGCAGAAGGTAGGGCCCGTCTGGCGGAGATCTACTCCGAGTACCACCAGGAGTACTTCCTTGATCCTGTTCCACCTCTGTTGTAACTTTTTCCTTTTTCTGTAAGGCTGAAGAGCCCGTAGTACCTTTAGAATGAATAAAATTCTTCTTCTTGCAATGTTCTAGTGTTTCCCTTTTATTGTTAAAAAGAAAAAAATATTTACATCACTCTTGTCAAGGAAGAAATATACATGCGCAGATATTCTTTTTAGAGGTACAATTTGAGCTTCTCAGCGTTGTAAGGTCGTGGAAATTTGCGACCATCCGCGTCTTGTAGGCTCCGCCTGGCAGGACCTCAGAGACGAGGAAAGGACCGTCCCATTTTGGGGAAAACTTATGCAGCCTGCCTTGATCGACGAACTCGTTCCGATTTAGGAATAAGTCTCCGGTCTTGAAGGAGCGACGCTTGACTCGCGCATTGTAGTAGCGGGCGGTTTGTTGCTGATAGGCGACAGCTCTGATCTGAGCCAGGTCTTGCTTCTCTAACAAGATGTCCAGGTTAGTTCGTAGGGCTGAGGTGTTCGCTTCATCGTCGAAGTGCTCGACCCGATGACTGGGGAGCCTGATCTCTGCCGGGACCATTGCCTCGGTACCGTAGCAGAGGCTGAAAGGGGTCTCCCTGGTGGGGGTTTTCTCGACGTGCGCAGGGCCCACAGGACCCGGGGTAATTCCTCGACCCAACTGCCTTGGCGTCCTTCTAGGCGTGTCCGAAGACCTCGGAGGACGTCCCAATTAGCGACCTCGGCTTTCCCGTTGCATTGGGGATGTGCGACCGCGGAAAACTTCATGAGGATATGATATTTGCTGCAGAATTCCTTAACCTTTTCGTTTTCAAAATTTGTCCCATGGTCGGTGATGATACACCTAGGGATGCCGAACCGGAGTATTTTGTTGTTATGTAGAAACTTGATAGTCATGGAGGCGTCCGGTTTCCTGATGGGAATGGCCTCGATCTACTTCGTGAAGTAGTCCACTGCGACGAGGACGTACTTGTGCCCGCCCGTACCGGTGGGGAACTGGCCTATCATGTCCATTCCCCACTGGGCAAACGGCCATGGGGAGGTTAGGGCGGTTAGCTCGGTAGCCGGAAGGCAAGGTATGCTTCCATAGAGTTGGCAGCTCTTGCATCTCTTGACGAGCTTCTGGGCGTCCTGATGAATCGTCGGTCGGTAATACCCCTGGAGCAGCGCCTTCTGGATTAAGGTGCGGTCCCCCTGGTGTGCGCCGCCAACCCCTTCGTGGATCTCACGGAGGACGTAGTCGGCTTCATGGGGGTCGACGCATCGGAGCAGGGGCTAAGTGAAGAACTTCTTGTAGAGGTTCCCCTTGCTCCAGACGAAATGTCGAGCTTTGGCTCAGAGACGGCGGGCTTCTCCCCGATCTTCTGGGAGCGTACCTTCCCTCAGGAATTCCATGAGGGGCTTTCTCCAGTCTCGGTCTTCTTCCCGGGCAGTATACACTTGAAGCATTGTTTCCCCGTCTTCCACGCTGGGCCGTGGCAAGACCTCGAAGAGGATGTTCCTCTTGTTGTTGGCCGTATAGGATGAAGCTAGCTTACTCAAGGCGTCGGCTTGGGTGTTGAGCTGTCTGGGGATCTGCTCCACCTGGACTTCGTTGAAGCCCTTTCGCAGTCTTCTTACCTCGGCCAGATATTTCACCATCAGAGGCTCCCGTGCCTCGAATCGGCCGGTCACTTGGCCAACGCCTAAGGCGGAGTCGCCGCGGATCCAAATCGTTTTCAGCCCCAGTCCGAAGGCTATGCACAGTCCGGCCAGCAAGGCCTCGTATTTCGCTGCGTTATCTAAGGCTTTGAACCCGAGCTTCAGAGAATACTCCATTTCTTCCTCGTTCGGGCCCCGAATGATGAGGTCGGCACCACAACCTTCCTCGGTCGAGGACCCGTCGACGTAAAGGATCCAATCAGGGACGGAGTCGGGTTTCCCATCGACCGAGGGTCGAGCTGGGGGGCCGGCATTGACTCCGGCTCCTTGCTGGGGATGGTGCACTCGACGATCAAATCGACCAGGGCTTGTGCTTTGATGGCCTGCCTCGGGCGGTATTTTATGTCGAACTGGGACAACTCCCACCTCCACTTCTCCAAGAGGCCAGAGGACTTGGGGGAGGCGAGGATAGCCCCCAAAGGTCGCTCGGTAAGAACGAGGATGGTGTGCCCCTGGAAGTAGTGCCGTAGTTTCCTTAAGGCCATGATGAGTGCCAAGACGATCTTCTCTACGGCTGGGTACCTCGTTTTTGCGTCCTTGAAAACGTGGCTCACATAGTATACTGGCTTCTGGACTCCGTTGACCTCTCGGACGAGCACTGAGCCTGCAGCTTTGTCGGATATCGCAAGATATAGCGAAAGCTCATCCCCTTCAACTGGTCTGGTGAGCAGCGGTGGAGTCGCAAGGTGCCTCTTTAATTGGTCAAAGGCGGTTTGGCACTCCTCCGACCACTCGAACCTTGGAATCTTCCTTAGAGCCTTGAAGAACGGGAGGCACTTCTCCCTACACCTCGACATGAAACGGCTCAGAGTGGCTACCCGCCCTATCAGCCGCATGATTTCGACATTAGTATTGGGCGTGGCCATGTTGAGAATGGCGTTGATTTTCTCTAGGTTAGCTTCGATCCCACGGTGAGTGACCATGAAACCGAGGAACTTTCCCCCGGTGACTCCGAATGCGCACTTGGCGGGGTTCAGTTTCATCTTGAACTTGCGGAGGACGTCAAAGGCCTCGCCCAGATCCTTGGCGTGGTCGACCGATGTGACCGACTTGACGAGCATGTCGTCGACATAAACTTCCATGTTCCTTCCGAACTGCGGTTTGAACATGCGATTAACCAAGCGTTGGTACGTAGCTCCGGCGTTTTGAGGCCGAAAGGCATCACCTTGTAGCAGTATACCCCCGGTCCGTTGTGAATACGGTGAGATCCTCGTCTGCCAGATTCATACGGATCTGGTTGTAGCCGAAAAAAGCATCCATGAAGCTAAGTAGCTCGTGGCCTGCCGAGCTGTCGACGAGCTGATCTATCCGAGGGATGGGATAGTTGTCTTTCGGGCAGGCCTTGTTGAGGTCGGTGAAGTCGACGCACATGCGCCACTTCTCGCTTGACTTTTTGAGCATGACCACGTTTACCAACCATTTAGAGTAAGGAACATTCCGAATAAAGTTGGCGGCAAGGAGCCTGTCCACCTCGTCCTCGATTGCTTTTTGTTTGATCGGGGCGAAGCTTCGCTTTTTCTGCTGGACAGGTCGGGCCGCAGGGTCTACCCCGAGCTTGTGAGATATGATTTTTGGATAGTTCCCCGGCATGTCGGCAGGTGCCCAGGCGAACACGTTAGAGTTGTTTCTGAGGAAGTGAACCAGGTCATCTCGCTGAGTCCCTGTCAGAAGCGATCCGATCTGAACGGTTCGTTCATCGTCCCTTTCTACGAGGGGGACCTCTGTCAGTGGCTCCACCGAGGTCCCTCGAAGATCTTTTTGCTCGTCTCGAGTGTCCAGAGAACCCCTGATGTCACCCTCACCCTCAACATCATTGTTTGGCCTCTCAGACGAAGATGTTGTGGTGAAGCAAACCTTTGCTGTTTGTTGGTCCCCGTAGGCCCGACGTATCCCGCCTTGGTCGAGCGGGAATTTCATCGCCAGGTGGTAAGTCGATATCTGGGCCGTGAGGGAATTCAGCGTTGGGCGACCGAGGAGGATGTTGTAGGCTGATGGGATCTTTGCGACGATAAATTCCACAGGCACGGTGCGCGTGCGGCCCGCTTCCCCGATGTTAAATTACAGGGTGATTACCCCCTCTGCCGGGATGGAGTGGTTAGTGAACCCTGACAGGACATGGGCAGTCGGCCTTAGGTCCGATGGGGTGAGTCCCATGCATAGAAAGCAGTCGTAAAAGAGGATGTCCGCCGAGCTTCCTGAGTCGACCAGTATCCTCTACACCTCATAGCGGAGGACCCGAGCAGTGATCACCAGCGAGTCGTTGTGAGGCAGGGAAATACCGTGGAGGTCCTCGTCGGTAAAAACGATCGGCTTGGCTACTTTGGCCCTCTTCCTCATGTGGCCAACAGGTCCCTCGATCGGGGAGGGATGCCGTGTCTCGTCGGTCCTCGTCGTGGCCCCCGCTGACAAAACCATGATTTGGCCGATTGTCAACTTGCTGGGAGGGGATACTGTTCTTGCTCACGGTCAGCTTGCCGCTTGTCCCGCAAGTACGTTTCCAGGTGCCCCGAGCGGATTATCTCCTCGATATAGTCTCGGAGCTGCTTGCAGTTCTCTGTGGAGTGGCCCTGCGACCTGTGGAAGCCGCAGTAGGGGCCCAGGGTGCGCTTTGCTGCCTTGTTCGAGACTTGGGGAGTTTGAAGAACCTTTCGCCCTTAGCCTCCTCCAGCAGTACCGCCTGGGAGACGTTGATCGGGGTGTACTCCTGAAACTTCGGGGAGTAGGGCTTCAGCCGCTCAATCTTCTTTTTCTCTTCCCGGCCCCTTTTCTTCTGATCAACTTGTTCTATCCGGGGTAGGTTGGAATTCACCTCGGATTCAAGTTGGATCTCACGTTCGGTCCAGGCCTTTACCTCAGCCATGGTCTTAGGTTGCGGTAATGCAAAGGAGTGTAGCCACTCCTTGTGCCTAAGACCCGACCTGAGGGCCGTAATGACCGTTTCATCCTTGTGTTCTGGGACCTCGAGGAGGGCGTTGTAGAAGCGGGTGATGTACCCTTTGAAGGTTTCTTTGTCCCTGCTCTTAATGGTGAAGAGGTGGTTGACGGTCCGCTTCTGCCGTCTGTTCCCGACGTAATGGCCGAGGAATTGGGTGGCCAGCTCATCGAAGGTTGAGATTGAGCATGGCACGAGTCTTCGGAACCAGTCTCGTCCGGAGCGGATGAGAGTGACCGGGAAAGTGCGGCATTGGGCGGCGTCGAAACAGTCCTGGAAACTCATCCCGGCTGTGAACGCGTCCAAATGGTCCTTCGGGCCGGACTTCCCGTCGAAGAGTGAAACCTTTAGGAGCTTGTTCCGGGAGGAGACATGGACAGCGAGAAGCTTTTCGGTGAAGGGCTTCGTGAGCAAGTCGGCGGCATATTTAGACCCGTCGCTTGAATGACGACTTTCTCGATGCATGCCTTCGATCTTCTTTTCAAGGGCGTCGAGTCGGCCGTAGTATCCCGATGATTCGACGCATTCTGATTTTCGTCCTCTGCTGCTGGAGACCTCTGCCTGGCCATGGCCCCGATTCCGTTCGATAAGATTCCTCAGGTCCCCTGGCGAGGCCATCTTCAAGCTGCCGTGACGAGTCCCGTGCACACGACCCCATCGAGGGAGGGGGTGCCGGTCATGCCTGGGCACAGGCGAGCTGACCGACACCTCCTCAGGAGGGATAGGGGCATGATGGGGCTCGGGGCGAGGCACTCTGGCATAAGACCTCGGAGTTAGGCTGTGAGGCGCCCACTGGGTCATTAAATATGTCGGCCCGGGGGACCTGTGGCTGCCGGAGACAGCAATGCGTTGATCGATTGTGCCAACGCGGGCAGAGTCTTCTCTCCCTCTGTGGGGGTCCCGGTCTCGAGGTGGGGGAGCGGAGACCTGGGGGGCTTGCCTAACCGCTTGGACACGTACGAGTGCATCCACGACGGACGTGAGGCGATCTATCCGCGCGGATAGGGCGTGAATGGCGTTCCGAGGAGGAGGGGATTCTCCCTCATCTCCGCTGCGGGGAGGACGACGGCTGGTGCTTGGATCGTTGCGGTGACCTCTCTCCATGAAGTCGAGATCGGAAGATGAACTTTTGGTTGAGTGGAACTAAGTTCCTACAGACGGCGCCAACTGATGGATTTCTGGATCTTCTTCAGATGTTATCTTCCGTTGATCTGCTGCTAGCGCTGATGGACAGCGGAGATTGAGTTGGAGGGTTGCCTCCTGGAGCATATGGATATCAATGGGTTTTGTGTGGTTGAGACCGAGCTACCTGTAAAGAAGTCCCGGGGTGGTTGTGCCACCGAGGACCCTCCGACGATCAAGTTAAACGGGGTATTTTGGCAGAGTAACGGCCTGTTGGAGTAAAATTGGCTTACCTGAGTCGTCTCTGAGAGAGGTTTATATAGCGGCAACAATGGGCAGGCAGGCGTGAGATTCACACCGGCCGTTACGGCCCTGGCATCACGCCCGCGTGATAGGCGGGATCCCGCATTAATGACGAGACATGCTCGTTAATGGGGGATCGTGATGGCGTGGAACGCGGGATCATGGGCCGCGGATATCTTGCGCATGGCGAGATTTGCAGAGCCGTGGCGGAGGCGCCTATGATCAGTGTTGTGGGTTGGTCGGTGAGACCGAGGAAGATGAGCTCAGCGGGAGGCTCGGGCACGAGCGGGAGGCCGAGGCATCTTGGTTCTGTGATAGCTCAGAGGCGAGCCGGGGGGTGGTCCGAAAGGCCACCAAAGGTCGGGGGACTCCTCAGGCCGGAGGCCCGAGGTGTGATCCCAACTGAAGTTCTTGATCCTTTCTTGTAGGTTCTGGGACATGTCATCTGCAATGTGTCAGCATCTGGAGAGCCACCGATATCGAGCCTCATCACACTCATATCACTTTCGATTTCAATCACTTTCACTAGCGTACTTGTCGCACCTAATCGATACCACTTATCATTCGAAAATGCATTACGATCACCAGAGAATAAATGTAATTGGTTACTAATCACTGAGGGTATAATAGTCATATGATATGATAAGAATGCAATCAAATACTCTACGAATAAAATATGGGCAGCCGGTGTCATTCAGTTTGTAAAATTCACAGTAATTTATACGTACAGAATCAGGCGAAATAATATAAAACGAGCCGTCGCCTTGAGATTCGTGCCACATGCTTTAATCAGTGTTTACTTCTCATTGCGGCTGTTTGATTTTTCTGAAACCTTTCGATTCTCCGTGAATTGCACGTGCAACTCTTGGGCTTCCGAAAAATTAAAAAGAAAAATCTTAAAAATAACTGGGACTGATGGGAATCGAACATACAGGTTATGTCACAACAGTGTAGAGGCTTTACCAGTAAGCTATAAGTTGTTTCTTGTTTTTATTAAACAAAAATAACTTATAACTTCTACACAGGCTGAAATACCCTTTTCTATACATTTAGACAAATAAGTCTGTACAGGGATTTCAGAGTCGTTACACAGCTGGTATGAGAGAGCCCTCCGGGGTGGCAAGAACAGCAGTAGATCTCCCTATAGCAGTGATCGTGGACTCTTGCACCGTCTTTAGTCCCTCGGCTAGGAGATCAGTGTTCTTCTCTTGAGCCTTAGCAATAGTCGCTAGTGCACTGAGAATCTTGTCGGTGCGCTCTTGGGAACCGACATCCGAGGAGTTACTTGGGAAGGCCATATCGCTAAAGGATAAGTATAGAAGAGAATTAGATAAACGGAAGGAATAAGACAAGGATTATACGGAAGTGAATGACAATACAACAAGGTATAATGCAAGGGATCCCTAGTCGAAACTGTAATCTTAATCCAAACCTGGTGCTCTGATACCAACAAAACCATGTCACGCCTCACTTCCCAAAATACGGAATACGAGGGTGACTAGACCAGCCATGCTCCTATGGTTAAGGAATAATCCCTTCGTAGCTACACTTCGACTTCTAGCATTAAATGGTAAGCAGTAAACACGGCACAAAATAAAAGAAAATCATGATATACTTTATTACATTTAACCAAATGAGTTCAACGGATACAAGGATTTTAACAATAAAAGAAACTACTAATCCAAATGATAACAAATGATTTTTATTGAAAGCTTAAGAACAGTAACACTGACGTCGCTCGTCTATTTCTCCGCGATCTCGTAGGGCAAGCTGTATTCCTGTGCTGGGTCCACTTCATCCTCTGAGCATGCATACTCGGGTCGTCAGGGCGACACAATATAGCAATATATAATATGTGCAATAATAATAAGCAAGAAATAACAGGTATAGAAATAATGATAAGTGGGTGTGAAATAGTAGGCACATGTATGTTCGATATGTATGCCGTATAGGCCATTATTGTATATACATATATAGTGGATTCTTGGACATATGTATGTACATGACAATTTTGCTCGATATGATAGTATGATATTTGGTTTGTTTTTATCTTAACATGTGTATATGTTTTACTTGTTATTACATATCGCTGATACATGTTGATAAAGTCCGTAGGATTATTGCTTGACTACCAGCATTATGATGACGATCATATATGCAGGGGCTGGGTAGTCCATAAGCAGATCCTTAAATGTCCCTAGTCATGGGAGTATTGAGACCGGGTATCGATATTCCGGAGTAGACTGGTGTATGCGTTTTTAGACCCCGAAGAAGGGCGACGGTTGGTCTTATAGCCATTGGTGTTTGGCACCTAAGATCGTATACAGGTGCCACTGGGGTGAGTATACTGGACGGACTCACCGAGAACTTCTAGATGGTTTTTAGACCCGAGATTGTCATTTGTCTCGTGTGAGTTCCCACTATAGTTAGATTACTACCCTACCACGGCTCTACTGAGTCATGCAAACAGGTTTTAGTTGGGTGTAGTCCCGAGCCACATGGAGGCAGTGAGCGACTGTTGGGGATTCGCCTCTCCCGGCATAGGGAGTTGATGTCACACTGTGTTCGATTGGCCACACCATAAGTCCTTGGTTAAGGCAGGTGAGATTTACTGACAAGTTGGTCAGTAGTTTCTCGATTGGTCCTGAGCCACATCGGCATGAATTATCGGGTTATTAGGGTCTGACGTTTACTACCCCTAGACCCGGTATACGATACTCTTAGACGAAAAGACCATATTGTATGGAGATTGTCACGGATAGGCTCAGTAGGGTTTCGAATGAGCTTGCTCGTCGGTTTTCCTTTCGACAGATATCCGGGTGGCCGTTATGTACAGCTATTACTGCTGACGTGCTTGTGGTTATGGATATATCCAGTAACTTACTGCCGGTGTACTGTCGAGTCTTTAGAGTCCTACACAGAGGATCTTCCTGGTTCAGGCGAAATGATAGAGTGGTCGTATTTTGATACGTGCAGGGTTTCGATTAAATACGTGTACTAGCTCCACGAACTTTAATCGGACGGATGATAATACTAGCCGGCTTAGGATTAAGCCGGATTATTAAATCAAGTATTGATTTAATAATTTACATATATATAATTCGATATGTATATTCTAGTATTATGTTCATTATATTATTCTATCTCTTTGGGTATTCGTATTTCGATACAAATACGGGTATGTATATACGGTAGAATGTATTTCGTATTTATATGGAGAGATATTCTAGAAGGTGGGCACCTCATTTTGGTTTATCCATTTATTTAAATGAAAATGAGGTGTAAAGTTGAAGAGAGGTGAGAATGGTGAGAGACATTGGTGAATAAGATTGACAAATGAATTGAAAATTCATCTGTCAACAATTCAAGCATGGTTGCTATATTGTATTTGAAAATATCAATATACAAAACCATGGTTGGTATTTTTTTCTCACCAAGTTTGTATCATTTCACCATTTTGGTTCTCTCTCCTCACTTAGCTCCTCCTCCATCTTATTCCTTACACTCTCATGAGTTGAGAATCAAGAGATAAGAGATAGTAATACACTAGAACACACACAACTACATCTCTAGGTTTCACTTCTTAGCAAGTTGTGATTTCTAGTTGCTTCACTTGCTTACTTGTGTGAAGCTAGAGCTTTGAACTATATCTCTCGGGTAGATCATTTAGGACCAAGAAGGACCGGCTTACAAGATCGATCCCGCCGCCTCTAGGAACTAAAGAAGAGGATTTGAAGACCCGAAGCACTTGATCTCTTTGGTAAAACCTTCTAATAGAGTAGATAGCTCTTGGTAGTTTGTTAGTTTAGTGTTTGGTTTAGATTCTAGGATCGTTTCTAGCGCCAAGTTTTAAAATTTTCGTTTTTCATTCCGCATAGGCCGTGGTTGTAGTGGCTAGGGCGCTAGGAACATCATCAAGGTAAACAGTATAGCATGTGTGTCAGATCAGTAATCAATACAATATCCATATCACTAAACCTATCAGTCTCTAAGTCAATTGAAATCGATTGATGGAAAAGAGTTGTCGTGTTTAACAAGGGTCTCGTGCATGCCCGAGACTATGGTCCACTGTGCCCGGGACGTAACCCTGCAACGTGCCGCTAGGCCCACCACTTAATCAGTATAAATATATATTATATCGCAGTTCGAATGATCATCCTCTAAACACTATACCTCGCTAAATACGAGTTTGATTCCACCCTCGATTTCACCATTTTCCCTAGGTTATAGTTATGTTCATGTATCTAATGGGTTGTGTATAAGTACGTATCGCTTTCATTGTTCAACCGCGCTTTCACTCGTATCATTTTCGATTTCAATCACTTTCACTAACGTACTTGTTGCACCCAATCGATACTACCTATCACTCGAAAATGCACTACGATCGCTAGGGTATCAATATAATTGGTCACTAATTACTGAGGGTATAATAGTCACATGATATGATAAGAATGCAATCAAATACTCTACGAATAAAATATGGGCAGCCTGTGTCATTCAGTTTGGAAAATTCACAGTAATTTATACGTGCAAAATCGGGCAAAATAATATAAAGGTCATAAAAGTATACTCATTTATCTAAGCAGTAAAATTAGTTTCAACTCAATCGGGTTATCGGTTAGGGAGATATGATTGTTTTAAAACATATTTTCACTGCTGGAGTTCCAGTTTCAGAACTGGAAGTCAACTTAGAACGCATTTTTCCATTAATTATGTTTTGAATTAGGCATCTATACAGTTCAATAAAATCTAAGTTTATCAGTTAAGTTTTCAACGCAAAATACGGATCAGCAATAGCCGTTATATACAGTGAGTTATGTTCTGTTTAGGGTCAATATGTATAGTCTGTCACTATAGAAACCAGCCAGATATGTCGACAACTAAAAATACTTTTAAAATATCAAACAGTACTTGAATTAAATGAAACCAACACCATAAGTTAGCTAACTCGATTATATATACAACTATGTGGGTCTCCACATATTATCATATGTGTACAGAGATATATACGTGTTTTAAATCAGGTATCGACAGAAAATACTACTCCGGACTGCAGTCCAGAGCTGTATTTCTATCCAATTTTCATTATCGTAACATGTCAATATTCAGTATCTGTCTACAGAGAGTTAAGGGATATTTAGTTATCTTCGATACGAGCCCTGGAATGTTTCATTTCAAGTTATATTCAATTTAATATGAATTTTTCAATACGATACATATGGTAAATTCCAGATTTTATGTCGCCAAATGGGGGCGTCATTTCATAGTCTAAATACTAATATTTTTAACTCAAATTCCTACATTATATTCATTATCAATAAAGGAATTTATTGGTCATAAATTTCGGCATTTTAAAATAGATTTTGATTATGACAATCGCCTCCAACGCTTGGAATATATATATATATATATATATATATATAGAGAGAGAGAGAGAGAGAGAATAATGGAGAAAAGAGGCCATAGGAGGAAATTTCCTCCTATGGCGTGGAAAAAATACAACCTCCACCAATTTTTTCGACGATCGCCTCCCATCATATTCATTGTTATCATCTAAGATGTGGGTACACCAAATTTCATGTGATTCTACAACTTTTTCACCGTTGATTTAGCAATGTAAAAAGTTCTATTGTCGGTAAACCGTTAATTTTGAACCCACCAAATCAACGGTGAAAAAGTTGTGGGATCACATGAAATTTGGTGTACGCACATCTTAGATGATAACGATGATGACGATGGGTGCCGATCGTTGGAAAAAATGGTGGAGGTTGTATTTTTTCCACGCCATAGGAGGAAATCCCCTCCTATGGCCTCTTTCCTCCATTAATCTCATATATATATATATATATATATATATATATATATATATATATATATATGAGGAAAGAGGCCATAGGAGGGAATTTCCTCCTATGGCGTCGAAAACATACCCCCTTCCTCATTTTTTCCGATGATCGGCATCTACCATCTTCATTGTTATCATCTAAGATATGAGTACACCAAATTTCATGTGATTCTACAACTTTTTCACCGTTGATTTAGTGGGTTCAAAATTAACGGTTTACCGACAATAGAACTTTTTACATTGCTAAATCAACGGTGAAAAAGTTGTAGAATCACATGAAATTTGTTGTACCCACATCTTAGATGATAACGATGAAGATGGTGGATGCCGATCGTGGGAAAAAATGAGGGAGGGTGTATTTTTTCGACTCATAGGAGGAAATTCCCTCCTATGGCACCTTTCCTCCATTATTCTCTCTCTCTCTCTCTCTCTCTATATATATATATATATATATATATATATAGAGAGAGAGAGAGAGAGAGAGAGAGAGAATAATGGAGGAAAGGTGCCATAGGAGAGAATTTCCTCCTATGGCGTCGAAAAAATATACCCTCCACGTTTTTATCCGACGATCAACACCCATCATTTTTATCTTTATCATCTAAGATGTTGATACACTAAATTTCATTTGATTCCAATAGTTTTTCATCGTTGATTTGATGGGTGCAAAATTAACGGTTTATCGACAATTGAACTTTTTACATTGTTAATTCAACGATGAAAATGTGGTGGAATCACATGAAATTTGGTGTATCCACATTGTACATGATAAAGATGATGATGATGGGTGTCGATCATCGAAAAAAGTCGCGGAGGATATAGATTTTAGACGCCACCTGACGAAAAAGCCTCTCAGAGTCGCTTTCCTCCATTATTCTCATATATATATAATCACGATTAACATTTATCAAGCCAATTAATATATATATATATATATATATAAATAAATAAATAAATATATATATATATATAGCATGATTAAGTAAGTGAGGAAGTTCACTTTCCTTTGGTCACTGAAATAGAAGCGACATGAACGCAGAGTTCGTCTCGACACACGAGACGGCGACGAAGCGGTGCGAAACTGGGTATGGTGCACGGTGCACACTGGGTGTTTAGAATTTGGTTGGAAGGATGAAGTAGGGAGGATCTCGGTTGGTTTGAACTTGTTTTGAAGAGGGGAGAGATTGAGAGAAAAAATGAGAGATGAGGGAGATATTTAAAGAGAATGAGAGGGATTTAAAATGAGGGAGAGAATGTTTTAATTTTTTTTGTTTTTCACTTACGGCTTCTCTAGAAGCCCATTTCATTTGACAAAGAACCCTCCCTGTCTCTGCACCTCATCCCCTCACATTTTAATTTGCATGGACATGTTTAATTTTCATGTGCAGAAATTTTTTATTTGTTTATATTTTTATTGGAAAAAATTAAAATTTATTTAAATATATAAATGTATACAAGGAACCGGATATTACACGAGGTAAGTGTTCCCGCCAAAAATTTCTGCGCAAAAGAGTCCAAGGTATCAAATGGCAGCGATACGCTTAAGGAAATAAGAACCAGTATCTTCCGGGCTGTTTTTTGACAAACTCCCGAAGGAGAAACGGATAAATTCTGATTGTATTGAAAGTGTCTCGAAAAACCCTTCGATTTGATATATTATGGGCTTCATAATTCATCCGGGATCAAAAGTTATGAGGCATTATGTGTTCACACGTGATGGGCTTTTAAGAATCCGCTGGAGGAGTTAGAAGATATAATAAAAACTTAGAAAAGACCCCAATGGGGCATCACGTGTTCACACGTGACCATGGGCCACGTGCAGACACGTGATGGGCTCTTAAGGCCTCTAAAATAATGAATAGAATTAAATTCTAAAATCTGTTCCCTGATTAAAAATCAGAAGTTATCTCAATGAAATATCACGTGCTCACACGTGACCAATGGTCACGTGTTGACACGTGATGGTTAAAACAACAATATGAACAAGCGACTGTTAAAGGAACCAATTTCGGGGTTACGTGCTCACACGTGACCAAGGGTCACGTGCCAGCACGTGACAGGCTTTGAAAGCCTTACAGATTAGTAGAATTAAAATTCTAAATTTCTCTAAAAATCTTTCGAAATAGAATTAAAATTCTAAAAATTTCTAAATCTTTCCAAATGGAAAAGGATTATGGGAACCGTTGGATTAAAGATCCAAAGATGATTAAAAATCATCAATTTATGGAAAAACCTTGGACAAGGAAAGATTTCCCTGAAAATCTCACCAGAATAACAAATAGAATATCTTTTGGATTTAAAATCCACGGTGAATAAAATTCACTGAATGATCTAAAGGCCCAGATTAATGATAAATATAAATCAAAACTCTCAACGATCAAATCAAATCTTTCAATGAGAGATTTGCTAAACAAATTGATTTTTTTCCTTCTCCTATAAATAGGAGCCAAGAAGAGAAGAGAAGGCATCAACATTTCTTGAAAAAAAAAATCAAGAGCTTCAAACAGAGAGAACTCTGAGAAAAATTTCAAGAAGAAGGTAAAAACCTTAACGAGAGAAAAGAAATCTCTTTTGATAAATCATTGATCAATGATCTTCACATAATGAATAGTGCTTTGCACTCGTATGAACCACTGGTTCTTTAAAACAAAAAAGAAAATAAAAATAAATAAAAATAGTGCTTTGCACTCGTATGAACCACTGGTTCTTTAAAACAAAGAAGAAAATAAAAATAAATAAAAATAGTGCTTTGCACTCGTATGAACCACTGGTTCTTTAAAACAAAAAAAATAAAAAAAATAAAAAAAATAGTGCTTTGCACTTTTATGAACCTCTGGTTCTTGAAATAAAGAGAAAAACTCATTTTTCTTTGATCCTAATTAGATCAAAGAAAACAAATAGTGCTTTGCACTTCTGTTCTGGAATCTAAAAAGATTCTTAGTGCTTTGCACTTCCAAACTGCGCTGTTGCGCTCCTGAGAGAACGCCACGTGTTAGCTGCAGAACAACTTGCGCTACACGTCTTGAAATAGAGCTTTGCTCTCTGGAACTGGCGCAACTCACCAGAGCGCGCCACGTGTCAGCTGCAGAACAACTTGCGCTACGCGCCTTGAAATAGAGCTTTGCTCTCTGGAACTGGCGCAACTCACCAGAGCGCGCCACGTGTCAGCTGCAGAACAACTTGCGCTACGCGCCTTGAAATAGAGCTTCGCTCTCTGGAACGGGCGCAACTCACCAGAGCGCGCCACGTGTCAGCAGCGCAACAGCACAGCGCACTAGCGCAGCGCACTGCGCTGTTGCGCTTGCGCTCACCAGAGCATGACACGTGTCCTCACCACAAGCGCTTGCGCTCAGTGATTGGCGCAAAGCGCCTGACAAATGCAATGCATTTTACTGAAGGGCCAGGCCCAAATCAGAGGGGCCTAGTAGGCCAAATTAAATTGCAATACAATAAAAAGGGGCAGAGCCCAAAACAAATTGATGCTTTGCATCCTTTCTGGGCAAAGCCCAAATAAAAATAAAAAGAAATGCAATGCAAAAGCAAATAAAATGTTGGACATTTTCAACTAGACTTAGCCCAATCGTGGCCATAAGTCCTTAAATTAAATTGACTGAGCAAAATGGCTCTCCTAAATCAATCTATATCCGGTTCGAGGGTACATCTCCGAACTCCTTTGACATCCATCGTTGTAATTCCTCAACGACGTCAAAGAGGTGACGGGTCCCAACGACCACACATCGCTATGGACTGCGGGGTCCTTATACTCGTGGACCGAGACGTCCTTAAACTAATATCGGACCGAGACGTCCTTAAACTAATATTGGACCGAGACGTCCTTAAACTAATGATGGACCACTACGTCCCTAAACTGGCATCGGGCCGAAATGTCCCTAAACTAATGATGGACTACCACGTCCCTAAACTGGCGATGGACCGAAATGTCCTTAAACTAATAATGGACCACTACGTCCCTAAACTGGCATCGGACCGAAACGTCCCTAAACTAATAATGGACCACTACGTCCTTAAACTGGTATCGGACCGAGACATCCCTAAACTAATAATGGACCACTACGTCCCTAAACTGGAACAATAGAGCCAATTGCTCTTTTGCCGGATCTAAACGATCCCGTTTAAGTTGATCTTAGCCCCAAACACGGCTAACGTATCCTTAAACACTTAAATGGACTATAAAACCCTCAATCAGCTTTGGTTCAAGGGTACATCTCTGAGCTCCTCTGACACCTATCGTTGTAATCCTTCAACGATGTTAGAGAGGTGATGAGTCCCGATGGCCATAAATTAAATGAATCACCACGTCAGGTTGATCTTAGTCCAAAACAGGACTAACGTATCCTTGACGAATGTTTAAGTTGATCTTAGTCGCAACGCGACTAATGTATCCTTAAACTAAAAACACCAAACCCAAATCTAAGTAAATACAGATTTGGACTAATCCACGTCCTACGGGCGACGGCATTACTCAGTCTCTGTATACAATCCACGGGCAACCACAAACAAAATGAACACACACGACACGAAGTGAAATTCTGGAGAAGGAGAAAGTTGTTACCGCGATCCGGTAGCGTAATTAACTGCAGGGGCTTGCGCCTGCAGGGAAGAGCGTCCCCATAATCAAAAACCCCTCATCCTGAGGGGGAATCTGACGAAGTCTGCTACATCGGCCGCATCCGTCTAAACCTCCGATGCACGGTGCCATAAATCAACTTGGCATCTTCGGAGAGGTGGACGGATAAAACCAAATAGCATCTGCCCCGAATCTCAGCGCCAGGACTTCGCAGTCCTGTGCGCCGCCGTTCGGAGGGGAACAGATTCTGGCACGCCCGGTGGGACCTCTTCCTCTTTCCACTCCACACTTCGTGTGTCGTGTTCGCGAACAAATCGCGGTTTGCTGTGGTTGCTTGTGGATTCAAAGTACTTAGATTTGGTGTCTTTCCCCATGCAGAAAACAGAAGATCGATGGCTTCGAACTGCACCGCCTGCAGCTGCAACTCTCGCTCCGTCATTGCTGGAGGAGTGACTTATGGGCCACAAGCGGCCTCCCTTTTCAAGATGCCAGTGGAGCAAGTAACTCAGGCCACCGCTGGATTATTCTTCGGGACTATGCTCCCATTGATAAGCTTCAATGCCCCAATAACATCGCAAGAAGCTCCAAAGAAGCCGGTCTTTGATCGACTCGCCACTGCCGCGACCCCTTTCAACGGGTCACCCAACTTCAATACCTCAGTTTCCAACAGACTGGGCCAGAACGTCTACAAGCCCGTGATACTCGAAGCTGCCATCCCAAAGCGGATAGCTATCCCGGCTCAAGCGGAAGAAATCATTGGAAAGGCTCCTCCTTCCAAAAAGTCAGTTTTTATAAGGCTGGCCATTCCAGTTGCTGCTCCAGGCGAGGTCCTCAAAGATGCTTCCCCTGTCCAGAGGTCTGTCTTTGACAGATTAGACATTACTTCTCAACGGGTGTCAGCCTTCGATAGGCTAGCACCAATAACAGTCTCTCCTCAAAACAGGAGACACGACGAAGTCACCCTTATAGCTGAAATAACTCCATCCGCAAGACACGCTCGACGTCGCCACTGGCGCCGAGTGAGGAAGGCTGGGGGCAACTCCCCCTCTGGGATAATTCCGCCAGCTCCAACGGTGGGGATCGATGCTGCTGTTCCAACCGGGAACAGTTTTGAATTGCTAAACAAGGTGTGCAGAAACTCTCCTACTGCAGTGCTGAAGAGAACTCCTTCACCTGTGGAGAATACTCAAGAGAAGAAGCTGGAGCAGCCTCCTCAACGGCTGTCCTCTAAAATTTACAAGGTCTGGCGACAGGTCCAGGAGTCGGTGATTGATCAAGACTATCCCCGCCGACAGAAAAAGATGAAAGTTCGGCAGGAGAAGGACTACTCTGTCAAGCCACAAAGAATGACGGCTACTTGGGTGCCCGCCACAACGGCTCCCTTAACTCCAACCACTCAAAAAAGGAGGCCGCAAAAAGCCTCTATGTCTTCGGCAAATCGCAAAGACACCGAACACAAACGCCCCAAGTCTGGGGGCATGGTGGTGCATACTGTTTATATGGCTTCTGGAAAGGAGGAAAGCCGCACTTCTACGGGCCACCGACCGCTCACCCGATCCGTGACGAAAGCCCAGGAGCAACAACAAAAGCTTCAGGAAATGATGACTACAATGGCTGCACTCACTGAGCCAAAAGAAAGCTCTGAAACGTCTTCGGATGAGCGTCAAGAACAAGAAACCGACGCTGAATTTTTACGCAGAGTCCTCGAAAAGAGGGACAAAGAAGCTGCAGAGCAAGCGGCTAATATAAAACAGATGGCGCTCCTCTTCCAAGATATGGTAGGGATGATGTTACAGCCGGAACCTCCTGCTGAAGATCCTCTGATCGTCCTTGAAGACGACAGGGGAGAAACGTCAAATCCTCCGCCGGCTCTGTCAACAGCCAAGGAGGAGGCAATCTCCAAAGTTGACCTAGACGAATATATAGCTCAGCAGATCCGGGTTCATCATGCGAATGAAGCGGCTGGGCAAATTGTTAGAACCGGACGACCGTATCCGAGCTGGTATGACCAAATCAGTTACCCGCCAGGATATACGATCCCTAAATTCCACGTATATAAAGGGACAGGGAATCCGCATCAGCATGTCGCTCAATTCAGGGCCTTATGCGGCAATACTGGAGGCAATGACAAATTGTTGCTACGTCAATTCGTCGGCAGCTTAGCAGAAACAGCCTTTGAATGGTATTCGGAGCTGCCTAACGACTCTATCAAAACATTTGCAGAGATGGAGCTGCTGTTTACACAAAGATTCGCGAGTGCTAGTGAACACACTCCGATAACAGCACTGATAAATGCCAGGATAAGGCCGAGCGAAACGTGGGTCCAATACGCAACACGATGGCGGAACCTATGGTCGAAATGCGAACAACGCATAGAAGAGGCACCTGCGGTAGGCATGTTTGTCGGCACTCTCGATCCGCAAGCGACCATCTCGCAATTCATGATGTTCTTCAGGCCGACCACCTTCCAGGCCTTGATCGACAAATTAGCCCAAATGGACCAGATGGGCCATAGACCGTCTCCTCCAAGACCCGATCCCCGAAATGAGAAAGGAAAAGCGATCATCGTCGCCAATGCTCAACAATAGTCGAGCAACTCAAAGCCGGTCGTTCGCCAAAACAACGTGCGTCCACGCCCATCTCTCGAAGAGAGGCTAGGACGTCCTTACTCGTTTCCTCAGAATAAAACGAGAAGACTGTTTGAGCTGGCAGTGCGTAACAGACTCATCAATCTGCCGAGTCCAAAGCGTCTGTCGTAGCCAGGCGATCTTAATAATCCCAATTATTGCCCTTACCACCAAACGGTAAGTCACTGGATTGAGGATTGTTTCGTCTTTAAGGGATGGATCGAGGATCAATACCTACAAGGCAAGTTCGCTTTGTCTGAAAGCTGGAAGGTGAACCCACCACAGCCGCATACTCCAAAGAAGACAAACACACCGGGGGCAACTTGTCATGTGATCTCTCACTCATTGGCAGATAATAAAGAGGCTCCTTGCGCCGAGAAAACGAGGGCGGACCCTGAAACAGAAATTCCGCAGCCGTCAGACGAGTTGATCGATGCCTTCCTAAATGAAATTCGTCTGAAAGAAAAAGCCAATCAAGAGCATGAAATGGCCATACTGGAAAGAGCCAAGGCATTCCCGTCAAATCAAAAGCCATACACCGCGGGTAAAAACAAATTCAAGACGAGGAAAAGGTTCGCCAAAGCTCTGTCAGTAGGAATGAAGCTACCGCCCTCTGAAGAAAATACTCTCGCTGAGGCAGAGATGCACCCTAACTTCTGTTTATATCATCAGAAGATCATACATCCTACCGAAGACTGCGAATCCTTTAACTGTTGGTGGCAAGGGTATGTCGCTCAAAAGCGACACTTCGACAGGACAAAGTGTGAAGCTTGTGGACATCGGAAAAATGCGATAGATGAGCTCAAAAGAGCCGCCGCCGACTGTCATATAGCCGACTTCAAGGGATCACAAATTATCACCTTTGGAAGCGACTCTGACGAAGAAGCTACCCCCAACTCTTCCCTTGGGGAATCTATTTCAAAAATAAAGGAATTGAGAAGCTGCGAGAACGTTCAGCCGTGCAATCGCATGCTACTCGGAAAAAATCTCGGCCCCGTAAACAAAGGATCGAACAAAAAGGATAAAGGAAAAAGAAAAACGGCCCTCGTCGCCAGCACTCAACAACAATCAGGTGACCCTAGACCGGTTGCTCGCCAAAACAACAAGCGGCAATCCCTCCAAGAAAAGTTGAAACGTCCTTACTCGTTTCCGCAAGATAAAACAAGAAGACTGTTCGAGCTGGCAGTGTGCAACAGACTCATCAATCTGCCGGCTCCAAAACGTCCGTTGCGGCCAGGCGATTTTAATAATCCTAACTATTGCCCTTACCACCAAACAGTAGGTCACCTGATCGAGGACTGCTACGTCTTCAAAAACTGGGTTGAAGACCAATACCAACATGGCAAGTTTGCGCTGTCTGAAAACTGGAAGGTGAATCCGCCGCAACCGCACGCTCCGAAAAAGACGGATACGCCGGGGGCATCATGCTCATTCATAGGGAAGGACCCACAGACCGAAAAGTCAATAAACTAGATGTTCGCCTCAAATACGGCGACGGTGGACCGAAACGTCCTTAAACTAACAACGGACCGAAATGTCCTTAAACTAATGATGGACCGCAATGTCCTAAAACTTGCAATGGACCGAAATGTCCTTAAACTAATAGCGGACCGAAATGTCTTTAAACTAATATCAGACTGAAACGTCTTTAAACTAATACCGCAGCATCCTTAGGCTGACAAGATAAAAAAAAAACAAAAAAAAAACACGGTATGTCCATAAGCAAAAAGGGCACGGATGAAAACCCGAAAGGGCTCCGTGAGTAAAAACAGCAGGACTACCGGCGAGTGTTCGTGAAAACCCGAAAGGGCGCGACTTCGTAAAAAAAAAAAAAGAAAAAAAGAAGAAAAAAAAAGAATAAAAAAAAAAGGTATGTCCATAAGCAAAACGGGCACGGATGAAAACCTGAAATGGCTCTGTGAGTAAAAACAGCAGGACCACCGGCGAGTGTTTGTGAAAACCCGAAAGGGCGCAATCTCGTTAAGAAACACTTATAGGGTCCTCTCGACCCTGTAAGGAGAAACCACCTGCGTGAGATCCTTACGACTCACAAAGGAACAACATACTTAGGGATCCCCACGATTCCTAAGGAGAAAATACACTTGCGAGATCCTCACGACTCGTAAGGAAAACTCTCTTGTGGGACCCTTACGGCTCATAAGATTTGAAAGTCTTGAGCTACAGAGACCTAAACCTGTGCTTAAGCAACCCCCACAACTTTCGACATTGCCCTACAAGTGGTCCGATATTGGCTCTTGTATATAATCCACGGGCGCGAATAAACATTTCCCTAACAAAGTCCCATCCGTAACTAGGGATATGCTTGTACAGCAAACGACACTTGTAAGTCCTCTCGACTTATAAGGAGAAAACCCTTTTGTAAGATCCTTACGACTTACAAGAGAACATGCACTTAGGAATCTTCACGATTCCCAAGGAGAAAACACAACTACAAGATCCTCACGACTTGTAGGAAGAAGTACCTTTGTGAGACCCTTACGGCTCATGAAGTCAAAAGCCTTAGCCGACAGGACCCTTAACCCTGTTCACTAAGCCACCTTTGTTTAACATTGAAAAAGGCAAGTGATGATTCGCTCCTGGCAATATCCCAGTTATAGCGATGCTGATGCCTAAACCGGTATCAAATTCCAAGCCCTTTCAAGGCAAATGATGATTCGCTCCTGGCAATATCCCAGTTGCAGCGATCCTGATGCCTAAACCGGTATCAAATTCCAAGTCCTTTCAAGGCAAATGATGATTCGCTCCTGGAAATATTCCGGTCGCAGCGATGCTGATGCCAAGATCGGTATCAGATCCCAAATCCCCTACTCGCAAAAAAAAATGCATACGAAATAGCTGAAATGATGGGGCAACTTGCAAACAAAATCAGCAAGTAAAAATGTATGCATGCAAAATAGCTGAAATGATTGGGCAACTCGCAATAAAAAACAGCGAGTAAAAATAAAATAAATAGCCAAAATGATTAGGCAACTCGCAATAAAAAGCAGCGAGTAAAAAGAAAAAATAGCCGAAATGATTGGGCACCACAAAAAATAGCCGAAATGATTGGGCAATCGCGACCTTCGCGATATAAAAGCTGAAATGATAGAGCATCGCGGAAAGAATAAAAAAAAATGAAAGAATGAAACTTTTTGCCCTACAGGTGAAATCGCATCGATCCCTGTATACAATTCAGGGGCACAGATAAAGAGGGAACCATGCCTTCCTAACTGGCTCCATCAGAAAGCGAAGCCAAATCTCGACGGTTCATAGACAACCTAGAGACCATCTCGACATTTGTCGCAATATTACAGACACGATGTCAACAAATGAAGCAAACGAAGATCTCGAGCTTCAGGGTCTCGACGTCAACATCGACAACTTAGAGATCACCAACGGTGTGCCTCCTCATTCCAGCAGGACACAGATATTACACCATTAAGCGGGGCGATGGCAAAATCCCAGCTTCACCTTAGCATTCGTCTCGATACAGTAGACGCAATGTCAACAACAGCGTTCCTCCGCAGTCCAGCTGGAGGCAGATGCAACGTCAACAAAAGACCTCACGGTCGAAACAAAGCGGAGCGATGGCAAAATCCCAACTCCACCACGACATTCGTCTCGATACAGAGGACACAATGCCAGCAAACGAAGCGAAGGCTAAATTCCTAGCTTCAGGGTCTTAACGGCAAGTCATATAAAACCGGAAAGACAATCGGAGATCATCTCGCACCAGTGTGGAGTGGTCACCACTTCGACGTCCGTCTCGATACAGCAGACGAGATGTCATCCCAACATTCGTCTCGACACAGCAGACGTAACGTCATCAAACAAACGGAGCCACGGCAAAATCCCTAGTTCCAAACCTCGGCGGTTCACCAGTAACCTAGAGACAACCACGACATTCGTCTCGATACAGAGGACGCAATGCCAGCAAACGAAGCGAAGGCTAAATTCCTAGCTTCAGGGTCTTAACGGCAAGTCATATAAAACCGGAAAGACAATCGGAGATCATCTCGCACCAGTGTGGAGTGGTCACCACTTCGACGTCCATCTCGATACAGCAGACGAGATGTCACCCCAACGTTCGTCTCGACACAGCAGACGTAACGTCATCAAACAAACGGAGCCACGGCAAAATCCCTAGTTCCAAACCTCGGCGGTTCACCAGTAACCTAGAGACAACCACGATATTCGTCTCGATACAGAGGACGCAATGCCAGCAAACGAAGCGAAGGCTAAATTCCTAGCTTCAGGGTCTTAACGGCAAGTCATATAAAATCGGAAAGACAATCAGAGATCATCTCGCACCAGTGTGGAGTGGTCACCACTTCGATGTCCGTCTCGATACAGCAGACGAGATGTCACCCCAACGTTCGTCTCGACACAGCAGACGTAACGTCATCAAACAAACGGAGCCACGGCAAAATCCCTAGTTCCCACCGCAACATTCGTCTCGATACAGCAGACGCAATGCCAGCAAACGAAGCAAAGGCCAAATTCCTAGCTTCAGGGTCTTAACGGCAACTCATATAAAGCCCGAAAGACTATCGGAGATCATCCCCACACCAGCGCGGAGTGGTTATGACTCATCGGGGCTCTCCAAAATGAGCTTAACCTCAAGTAAAAAGCGGCATGGCAAATTCCTAGCGCTTGCTCTTCTGACGGTCAAACAGCCAAGGAGGATTGCTTGAAGACGTCTTGTCCAGCCCCCGAAGGGATCAGAGACACGGCAGTCGCAGGGCTACTCGAACAGCACGATTGCCTATCGAGGACTATATCAGCTTATGCGACGGTACGATGGCCAAAACCCTAAGTACCACCAACCTTAACGGGCTTCTGTCGTAAAGAGCAGAGGTTAAATGGGACGTTAAGATGTTCTTGCGAGATCTGCTCGATCCGTTTCGACTCGTGAGGAAATTGATGTCTTTGCGAGATTTTCTCGATTCGTCTCGACTCGTGAGATAAAGCCTTAGGCAGTAGGGATTAAAAAACCTGTTTCCTAAGCACTGGGACCCTGCAAGTCGGCCCAAAACGGTCTCTTGCATACTATCCACGGGTCACACTCTCCAAAGTCGAATCTCGATAAGGAGGGAAACAACCGCTTACGGGTCCTCTCGACTCGTAAGAGGGAAAACTCTCTTATAGGATCCTTACGACTTATAAGAGAAAACACACTTAGGAATCCTCACGATTCCCAAGGAGAAAATACACCTACGAGATCCTCACGACTCGTAGGGAGAAAAGTCTTTATGAGACCCTCACGGCTTGTAAAGTTGAAAAGCCTTAGGTGGCAGATCCTACCCCTGTCTCCTAAGCCATCACTGCCCTGCAAAGAAGTCAAGATGGGCCGACCATCTATGGGCCACACTTGCCAAAGCTACATGCCACTGAAATGGAGAACTTACTCATAAGCGTATGAACTACTCCACGCCAGAGTGAGACAAAAAAAGAAATAGAAGGATGCGGCTCATGGAGTTAAGGGTTGGAACTATATCCCTTAAGAGTTGAGATTTGAGTCAATGATAAATGACGACGCTTGTGTCCGCTCGTTATCTTCTCAGATCAAGATTCTGAAAGTGATACATCAACCCAAAACTGGTCATACGCCATGCATAACTATGCATAACTCTGCATAACTCTGCACTACTTCACCCACGTACATACTTACGTGGGCAAAGTAGTGGGGGGCATTTGTTCCCGCCAAAAATTTCTGCGCAAAAGAGTCCAAGGTATCAAATGGCAGCGATACGCTTAAGGAAATACGAACCAGTATCTTCCGGGCTGTTTTTTGACAAACTCCCGAAGGAGAAACAGATAAATTCTGATTGTATTGAAAGCGTCTCGAAAAACCCTTCGATTTGATATATTATGGGCTTCATAATTCATCCGGGATCAAAAGTTATGAGGCATTATGTGTTCACACGTGATGGGCTTTTAAGAATCCGCTGGAGGAGTTAGAAGATATAATAAAAACTTAGAAAAGACCCCAATGGGGCATCACGTGCTCACACGTGACCATGGGCCACGTGCAGACACGTGATGGGCTCTTAAGGCCTCTAAAATAATGAATAGAATTAAATTCTAAAATCTGTTCCCTGATTAAAAATCAGAAGTTATCTCAATGAAATATCACGTGCTCACACGTGACCAATGGTCACGTGTTGACACGTGATGGTTAAAACAACAATATGAACAAGCGACTGTTAAAGGAACCAATTTCGGGGTTACGTGCTCACACGTGACCAAGGGTCACGTGCCAGCACGTGACAGGCTTTGAAAGCCTTACAGATTAGTAGAATTAAAATTCTAAATTTCTCTAAAAATCTTTCGAAATAGAATTAAAATTCTAAAAGCTTCTAAATCTTTCCAAATGGAAAAGGATTATGGGAACCGTTGGATTAAAGATCCAAAGATGATTAAAAATTATCAATTTATGGAAAAACCTTGGACAAGGAAAGATTTCCCTGAAAATCTCACCAGAATAACAAATAGAATATCTTTTGGATTTACAATCCACGGTGAATAAAATTCACTGAATGATCTAAAGGCCCAGATTAATGATAAATATAAATCAAATGTCTCAACGATCAAATCAAATCTTTCAATGAGAGATTTGCTAAACAAATTGATTCTTTTCCTTCTCCTATAAATAGGAGCCAAGAAGAGAAGAGAAGGCATCAACATTTCTTGAAAAAAAAAAAATCAAGAGCTTCAAACAGAGAGATCTCTGAGAAAAATTTCAAGAAGAAGGTAAAAACCTTCACGAGAGAAAAGAAATCTCTTTTGATAAATCATTGATCAATGATCTTCACATAATGAATAGTGCTTTGCACTCGTATGAACCACTGGTTCTTTAAAACAAAAAAGAAAATAAAAATAAATAAAAATAGTGCTTTGCACTCGTATGAACCACTGGTTCTTTAAAACAAAGAAGAAAATAAAAATAAATAAAAATAGTGCTTTGCACTCGTATGAACCACTGGTTCTTTAAAACAAAAAAAAAAAAAAAAATAGTGCTTTGCATTTTTATGAACCTCTGGTTCTTGAAATAAAGAGAAAAACTCATTTTTCTTTGATCCTAATTAGATCAAAGAAAACAAATAGTGCTTTGCACTTCTGTTCTGGAATCTAAAAAGATTCTTAGTGCTTTGCACTTCCAAACTGTGCTGTTGCGCTCCTGAGAGAACGCCACGTGTTAGCTGCAGAACAACTTGCGCTACGCGCCTTGAAATAGAGCTTTGCTCTCTGGAACTGGCGCAACTCACCAGAGCGCGCCACGTGTCAGCTGCATAACAACTTGCGCTACGCGCCTTGAAATAGAGCTTTGCTCTCTGGAGCTGGCGCAACTCACCAGAGCGCGCCACGTGTCAGCTGCAGAACAACTTGCGCTACGCGCCTTGAAATAGAGCTTTGCTCTCTGGAACGGGCGCAACTCACCAGAGCGCGCCACGTGTCAGCAGCGCAACAGCACAGCGCACTAGCGCAGCGCACTGCGCTGTTGCGCTTGCGCTCACCAGAGCATGACACGTGTCCTCACCACAAGCGCTTGCGCTCAGTTATTGGCGCAAAGCGCCTGACAAATGCAATGCATTTTACTGAAGGGCCAGGCCCAAATCAGAGGGGCCTAGTAGGCCAAATTAAATTGCAATACAATAAAAAAGGGCAGAGCCCAAAACAAATTGATGCTTTGCATCCTTTCTGGGCAAAGCCCAAATAAAAATAAAAAGAAATGCAATGCAAAAGCAAATAAAATGTTGGACATTTTCAACTAGACTTAGCCCAATCGTGGCCATAAGTCCTTAAATTAAATTGACTGAGCAAAATGGCTCTCCTAAATCAATCTACATCCGGTTCGAGGGTACATCTCCGAACTCCTTTGACATCCATCGTTGTAATTCCTCAACGACGTCAAAGAGGTGACGGGTCCCAACGACCACACATCGCTATGGACTGCGGGGTCCTTAAACTCGTGGACCGAGACGTCCTTAAACTAATATCGGACCGAGACGTCCTTAAACTAATATTGGACCGAGACGTCCTTAAACTAATGATGGACCACTACGTCCCTAAACTGGCATCGGACCGAAATGTCCCTAAACTAATGATGGACCACCACGTCCCTAAACTGGCGATGGACCGAAATGTCCTTAAACTAATAATGGACCACTACGTCTCTAAACTGGCATCGGACCGAAACGTCCCTAAACTAATAATGGACCACTACGTCCTTAAACTGGTATCGGACCGAGACGTCCCTAAACTAATAATGGACCACTACGTCCCTAAACTGGAACAATAGAGCCAATTGCTCGTTTGCCGGATCTAAACGATCCCGTTTAAGTTGATCTTAGCCCCAAACACGGCTAACGTATCCTTAAACACTTAAATGGACTAGAAAACCCTCAATCAGCTTTGGTTCAAGGGTACATCTCTGAGCTCCTCTGACACCTATCGTTGTAATCCTTCAACGATGTTAGAGAGGTGATGAGTCCCGATGGCCATAAATTAAATGAATCACCACGTCAGGTTGATCTTAGTCCAAAACAGGACTAACGTATCCTTGACGAATGTTTAAGTTGATCTTAGTCGCAACGCGACTAATGTATCCTTAAACTAAAAACACCAAACCTAAATCTAAGTAAATACAGATTTGGACTAATCCACGTCCTACGGGCGACGGCATTACTCAGTCTCTGTATACAATCCACGGGCAACCACAAACAAAATGAACACACACGACACGAAGTGAAATTCTGGAGAAGGAGAAAGTTGTTACCGCGATCCGGTAGCGTAATTAACTGCAGGGGCTTGCGCCTGCAGGGAAGAGCGTCCCCATAATCAAAAACCCCTCATCCTGAGGGGGAATCTGACGAAGTCTGCTACATCGGCCGCATTCATCTAAACCTCTGATGCACGGTGCCATAAATCAACTTGGCATTTTCGGAGAGGTGGACGGATAAAACCAAATAGTATCTGCCCCGAATCTCAGCGCCAGGACTTCGCAGTCCTGTGCGCCGCCGTTCGGAGGGGAACAGTAAGTCCAACAACACATCGACCCGACCCTACTCGCCTCATCGCCCCGCCTTGGCGAGTCGCGAGTCGAGACGAGGCGACTCGCGCGAGTTAGACGATTCAGCTCGCCTGTTTTTTTTTTAAAATAAAAAAACTTAAAAATCAACTAAAATTTTAAAAAAACCTTAAAAACCTTAAAACCGGATTAAAATTTTATTAACTAAATCAAATTACAATTATATAATACAATTTGTTATTTTTTACAATAAAGACCAAACCCACTCGGGCTGCCTATGTATACCTCCTAAATAATAAGCTTAATGAGAAGGGATTAGGTCTACGCGGTTCTTTTTCTATTATTACAGATCCTGCTCACTAGTCACTGCTTGTAGGCGCCGGTTGCGGTTCTTTCTTCGGTGTTGGTCTCGTCCGATCCTGTAAACTCCTCAGATAGATAATCCGAGTCCAAACTGATTGCATTTTGTTTCCTGACAGCTGCTGCTTCCCAGTCTTGCGAACAAATTTGTCGGGACTCGGTTCTTGCTCACAAAATAAAGTGCTACACGGAATAAAGTGCCACGCCAAGTGTCTTGCTAAGGGGGCGGGGGCCACCTCTTGAATCCGTGGGGGGCCATCTCCTGAGTCCGTGAGACCCACTGTAGAATAATGAGGATACATTCCAAAAGAGGGTAGATTTGTACTATAAATGGAATGATACCACTCTTCAATACAGATGCGTATTTTAAGTGAACCGGTTCTATAGGAGCTTGAGAACTCCGTAGTTAAGCGTGCTCGAGCCAGGGAAGTTCTGGGATGGGTGGCCTTCTGGGAAGTGGCCCTTGGTCGGGTCCGGTTCGTCTCGAAGGACAAAACCGTGCGGTTTCGGGAAGAGCGGACAATACTCTCTGTATTAAGGGTGAGGCATGACAGAATGGTATCAGAGATGGTCCCTCAATAGTAGGTCTGTGGTTCGAGGAGATGACTTTTAAGTGAACCTGCACTATAGGATCTTGAGAACTCCGTAGTTAAACGTGCTTGAGCCAGGGAAGTTCTGGAATGGGTGACCTCCTGGGATGTGGCCCCTGGTCGGGTCCGGTTCGCCTCGAAATACAAAACCGTGCGGTTTCGGCCAGAGCGGACAATACTCTCTGTATTGAGGGTAGGGCGTGACAAAATCATGCACTCCATTGTGTCGTACGTTAAACTGCATATCTTCTCGCTTAATATCTTGCCACCTGTATTAAAGCACTTTCCGATGCTACTGTGGACACTGGAATGGTTAGTAAATCACGAGCCATGGTGGAAAGCGCCGGATACAAACGTTTGTGACTTTTCCACCAGGCTAAAATATCAAATTCATGTATGGTGTAATCTACATCTAAATCAGTTTGTAAATATATTGATAACTCATTTAAAAATGACGATGATGACGTTACCGGGCCTTTTGCCTTTTTTTCTGTTGAATAAGTGCTAAAACTGGAGTCGAAGCACGTGAACTGATTGCGGCTGGTAGTCTCCTAATTACCAGAAGAAGATCGTGCAACATACAAATCACACACTTCATCTAAATTACTTTTAATGATACTAACATAAGCATCAATATCTATAGTATGCCCCATGACCGTATGGAACCCGCTTAAAAGAGCATCCAAACCTTCTAATTTAATTCTAGGGTCCATTACCAAACATAAACAGTAAATAATTAAAACTTCAGAGAAATATTTAGAAATCTTAGATAGCATAGTAAGTATAACAAGGTGAAGTAATTCATTTTCGACATGACTAGCAAAACATTGAGCTATATTATACAATTCAGAGATAAGAATGTGAGAAGTGGGGGTATAAGTAGCAGAAAATCGGTCGATTGCTATTTTAAAAGTCATAAGAAAATCTTTAAAAAAGTCTGCAACCGCCCAGAGATCCTCAGTTAAATGGTTTCTAGGGCAAAGATTCATTCCACATGTTAATAATAATTTCGGCGGTTTTTAATGCAGTACAAAACATGTCACATGTACCATTCCACGTAGTGGCCACACCTTTTTTAAGAGACGGTCTTACTCCTGCAACGAGGCATCTAGATTTATATTCAGCTTTTCTTTTTCAATAAACCTACATGCATCTTTAATTGTTTGAATATTTGTACTACATATGTTATATGCATCCTATACATCAAGGTTAAGTATATGTCATGCACAACGAATATGAAAAAAAGACCACTGCAAATTGGTTTGCATAGCTTAATAAGTTCAGTAATAGCAGAATTATTGTTGCAAGCATTATCGAAAGAAAAAGAAAAAAATTTATTTATACAATGATATTCTTCTAAAATAGATCTAATTTCAGAAGTTATATGAAAAGCACTATGCGGGTATGGAAATTGTCTAAAAGCAATAATTCTTTTTTGCAAAAACCAGTTAGAATCTATCTAATGTGCAGTAGCACAGATCCAGGGAAGTTCCCTTTTATCCATCCAAACATCAAAAATTAATGAAATACTGGTATCTAAAAAAGCAAGATTAGCAATTATTACCTGTTTACCGTCATTGTAGAGGCTAAAACGATGACTTTTAAGCGTAGTCCTCGGAACCCTTTTGTATGCCGGTTGCTATACCATTTGAATGTACCGTTCAAAAGCCACGCTTTCTCCGAATCCGAGAAATTGTTCATTTACCATTATATATCTTACCATTTCTGAAATATTTAAATCATGATTATATTGAAAAAGATCTTGACCGGCAAAACCTATTTGTGATTGTGTAGAGGAACCGACCGTGCTTTCTAAGCATATTTTTAAATGTTTATGCAAAGAACCGGTGTCGGATCATATGCAACGCCGCAATAATTACATACTTCGTATTTAACACCTTCCCTCTTTTCAGTTTTATAGTGCTTCTAAACATCACTAGTTGTCATGCCCTGCTTCTCAAAATACACAATTCGGGAACGTAACAAAACCAACCATGCTACATATGGTAAGGAAATATCCTCCCGTAGTCACATTACGGCTGTCAATCAGTAATCAAGAACAATAATATAACTATCTATCTTTAAACATGTCTAATAGCCACAAAAAATGATAACAGGAAACAATAGCGGAAGCAATAAAGATCCGAGAAAAAAGAATACCTAAACCATCAATAAGAACTAGATCAGTGGGATGCTTCTCACTGATCGGCAATCCTGTTAAAGTAATCACAATCCTCCTATGCTAAGGTCAAGTATCCGAGCCATGCAAAACCCAGACGTCAGTGCATCATAGATATCATAATAATAAAACCAGTATAGGATATAATATACCATGTGCAAGAATTCGATGTCATGAGTATAAACAATAAGCAATAGCAGTACATGTGATGTAACAAACAAGGTATCAATATCAATCATATCATGTGTATCCCAAGGGTCCATATTGCTAGATTATCTATCCTAAAGGTATTTGAAACCAATCAATGGAATTCTCAATATAACTCAATAGTATCCCGTGCGTGCCCGTGACCACGGTCATGATTCTCGGGGCTAAATCCGAGACGTGCCGCTAGACAGTAAAACAATGTCATGTATAAATGAATGATGTGAGTATCGTCATTCTGGAGCCCGAAGCTTATATCGACTGATCGGTCTCTAGCAATCAATAAATAACTGTTGAATTACAAGTCGGGTTTCATTCTTGAATTCCCCTTTTCCCCCAGGTTTTCATGTTCATATCAAGTATAGAAATAATATCTACTTAATGCAAACACAGGAACATGCATGTACATATTATGTCCATCAACCCAACACAGGAACATGCATGTACATGTTACGTCCATCAAGACAACACGTCAGATCAATCAAGTCAATATTAGGATTGTTGGCATTGTTAAACATTACATGGCAAGTATGTACTAGCATGACAATGATAACGGTACAATAAAAATAACATGATAGCAGTGATATATATCATAAATCGGTATACAAGTATCTCAAGGATAACGTAATCATATCATATACAAGATCAAGATAATAGTATTAACAAGATAGCATATTCAATCCGATTTATAACAATAAAAGCGGGGTTGATTAATCATGCACAAGAAAGTTCCGTTCAGAAATTCAGCGTCACTATGATTTGTAAAATATCTTAAAAATAACAAACGTCACCCAAAAAGGACGTGTCATATACCTAAAAAAAGATAATTCAATAAGGTTTTCATTTTTATAAGTTAAACCATCTCAAGTTGTTCCTACAAAATGTTATGAATGTTTGAAATTGAAAGTTTGCTGCTGGAATTTCCCTTAACAGCAGTTTAGATAATTTCATTTACAGTTTATGTTATTTAAACAATTTATTTTGTAAGTAAATATGTCGTAAGGTTACAGTATTCTGAGTTAGTTTCGTAACGAACTAAAGAACATGTGCTAATAATTTTTTTATGATTTATAATAAATTTTATAAGGTAAGATGTACAGTAAATTCCAGATTTGTCGTATCCGCTTGGCGACGACGTTTCATGTGTAAACTATAATATTTTCAAACTATATTTTGCAGCAATCAATACCTATCAAAATAACATTATTAATTAAGCATGATTATTCTCTTAAAGTATATACTAATTTTAACCGTTATAGATAAATAATATTACGACAACCGTAATTATCATCGTAGATAGCATGTACGAATATGTATTTGATACTTGCCTCAGAGACGACGAAGACGAGAAAGATGGCTGCGATTTGATGGTGATCATTCTCGTCGGGAGTTGGGGTTGGTCGTTGCGGGGGTCAAGGGTGATGGGTTTGGAGAAGATGAAAACGTGGGTAAAGGGGGTCGGCTTAAGTTTATATTAGAGGAGAGAGCAAGATGAGAGAGAGAATGATTGGAGAGAGAAAATAAGATTTGTTTTTGAAAGAGAGAGAGAGATGGATAATGGGTTTTATATATATATATATATATATATATATATATATATATATATATATATTAATGCAAATCTCAAATAACACCCCCCCTCCAAAAAAAAAACTTAAACTTCTCACAACACACCCAAAAATATTTGTTTAAGGATCACATAAAGATTCTCAAAAGATTAACCATATCTAAGCATAATTTTTTTATTTAAAACTAGCACAATAAAATATATCTCTTTTAAAGTTATCAAACCAAAATATATCTTTTGTTAAAAAAACATACTAATATATCTAATATTTAAATATACTATATGAACATTAAAATAAGATATTATTAAACTAGCAAACAAACTTAAAATTAATTATCATATATTTAACTACTTAGAAAACCATAATAATTTTGGTTACAAAACTAATATTTGATAATAAATTGTAGGGATATTAAAACGGATGTTAATAGATTAGCAAACAAAATATTAGATACTAATTATCCTTTATTTAACAAACTAGATAACCATAAATATATTCTATTAATATAATACTCTTTTCTTATCTCATGATATTTTAACATATATTATATGAATAAGATATATATACAGTTAGCAATAAAACTTAAATACTAACAAAATATCATAGGTTAACATGCATGCGGGTCGAGTACCAATATTATATCAATTCGAACTAAGGATCAAGGCAAGGTAAAACAATACGATTATCATAATAACCATCCAAATATCAATCATAACCCAATAACAATAATAATATAAATGCATAATATATTTATTTAATATAATTAAATAATGTATGATCGTGCCATACCCAACTACAAAAAGAATTTCGTTCTCGAAATTCATGAAGAACGAAAGGAACAAAATAAGGAAAAGAACAAGAACAAACAATCTCATGCTCACGGTAGATAGAAACTAACAACAACAAGGAAAAGACAAGAATAAAAAAATTCGGATTCACGGAACTAAGTCCGGGAAAACAGGTATGTAAAGTAATGTGAAAAACGTGCCGTGGGTGAATATGAATACCGAAAGGTAATCGTGCAAATAGTAACGGTGAATAACACAAGGTGGTGTTAAGCCGAATATCAATAATCAAGTCAGGATAGAGTCAAACTGAAGGTCAATCTGGAGGTCAAGTCATGTCGGGTATCAATTTAGGTGTCAAATTAGGTAAAACAAACTATGTATTGATAGAATTGACTGATAGACATACTTGTATCCCTGAGGATCCCATGACTAGCTGTAAGCAGTATGAGTAGGGCGCTCGTGTTTGGGACGACAACAAAAATCAAGAATCAGGTCAGTAGCGTGAACATTCTCGAGAGGTGTCCCATGACTACGATAGAGTTTTGTCTAGCGTGAATATCACCAGAGTGTACATGTATTTCCACCCTCCAATCCCAACAATTCTAAACTGATAATCTATTAATCGGAACCCAGATGTTGATTAATACATTCAAAAGCCAAGTCAATGTAAAGTCATGATAATCCAACCAATCCATGTCAATGATAATCAGATGACAGAGAATCAAGATTTAAGGTAAATCGGATATCAGGATGTCCAAACAGGTCAAACGAATGTTAGGAAAGATACGCATGCCCTAAAATAATACCGAACTGATCATGATACGCTATATCAATCTAAACCATGCTAATGGAATGGAACAAAACAAAATGGATAAAAAAACAAGAGGAATTAGATTGTGCCAGGTCACCTAACTTAGGCTAGCAAGTATCACGCAATTTCATAATTTATCGCATGAACTTCTATGCTAACGCCTCCCGAAATGTAACGAATAAGCTGAGTTATGTGTCTCCCTCATAACTTTTTCATTAATTTCTCCTTTCAGCACACACAAGTGATTCTCATACCACAAGGACCCAGCTTCTTGAATTAGCAAATCTGTTCCAAAACTTGTGGATCATAGGTCTATCATGCGCCACTATGATAAGTTGAGGCAAATCTTCAAATTTTTTCAATCGCTCATCTTACGCCTGAACGTCCTTGATGCAGTTTACCCAAGATAACTGTACTTGAATACTTGTCTCTATTCATGCCAATCTCTAACTGCTACAATAATTTTCTCTGGATTCACTGCCATGCCATCTCTTGATTTGACGTGGCCTAAAACTTCATTTCATCCAGCCCAATCTCTTGCTCTAATGTCTAAAGTATAAACCTTAAATGGTCGTCGCTACTAGACGAGATAGAGAATAACGCGGTCATCTGTCACCATCAGACTTCAACGGTCGGGTAAGAAAGAATACAAAGGTTGTTAGATTTGATATTCAAGATAGGACATAGGTTTAGAAGTAAAAGAACAATGGATAAGTAAGCTACTACATGTAATCAAATCAAGAAAATGAATCAAGAGTAGGACTCCAAATTACCCAAGCAGAGTACCGTATTGAAACCATGCCGCGGTACATAGTTACAATCATGTAACTCTATCTAAGTCGCTCAAATCCTACTAGCATAGTCAATGGAATAAAATTGAAGTAAACAATAAGAAAACAAGGAGATTACATGATAAGATCAACGAGGATGAAAGGTTCGAAATTCTGTTTCCCTTCCGTCGAGATATGATTGTCAGAAAAGTAGGAAGGATTCAATGATGAACCTGGGTGTAATCGTTACAAACTAACTTTACAGTTTAAGTAAAAGTTTTATCTAGAAATCTAACTAACGAACTAGGGAAACAAACAATAGAATGCTATAGAAACAATTTAAAGCTAATGCTAAAAAAACCCAAACGAATAAGATATCTGAAACTATATCTTCCAAAGCTTTTGTCTCCTTGGCCATCAGGGTGAAAGTCCGTCCCTGATTAGGCCCCTGAGTAAATTGCCTCTGTTTGTAACCCTGCTTTTGCGGTGCCAACGGTGCCTTCTTTACATCATCTTTTGTCCGATGCCTCAACGGACTAATGTCGATTTGATGATCAGCATGTAAGGCCGGGTGCGCCCCGCGCGTGCATGCAGCGGAAGCGGGACTGGACGGAAAACAAAAATTCCGTAGGAGCGCGGTCGGTCGTATGCCAAAAATCGTCCAAGCACTAGTTTCTAGCTAAATGTAAAGAACAAAAAGAAGAGTTCAGAAGTTCTACAACATTTGTAGCGTGTCCGGCTGATCCCGGAAGACTCCGTCTAAATTTCGTGAGCTCTCGAACGCGTCTGCACGCCGACTGCCTCGCCATAGATGATTCACGTTGAAAACGGGCTGCCCGAGCTCCAACTCCGTCACCGGTCAGAGAAACTTCCTCCAGAGACTTGCTGGGCGTGGAGGAAGGCGATGTGAATGATGTGTACTCTCTACTTTTTATACTCTCTCACTATGGCAACACTTGCCATTTTCAAGAGAGCTTAAGCTCATGTTATGAGGAAGAAAATGGTTGGAAAAATGAATGGCTTGGAAAAAAATGAATTGTCTTATATATTATTTTTCATCTATGTCATGTAAATACATGACACATACCCTCTCTCCCACTCTCTCTCATGTGTGTGTCAACACATAATAGAAAGGGTGGGTCCCACCACTTAATTAAATATATTAAATAGATAATATATACACACACACACACACACACATTTACATATATATTTATTTGTATATTTATTTATACTTAATTTATAATGGTAGGAATTAATATAAATATCATGTGTGTGTGTGTGTATTAAATAAGTATTAGTACATGTATCCTATACACGTACATATCATGTATCACATACACGAAATGCCATCAATATCTTCTCAGTATCATATACAGTTGTAACACCCTAGTGCATGCGTATGATATTTTATTTGCGGTTTTTCTAATTTTGCGACAACTTCTTGTTTATTATCATTTTTGGGTGTGGATAGTGCATTGGTATCTATGGTTAATATCCGACCCGACCCGCATGCTTGAAACCCACTATGATTTAAGATTACGTCACATATTTACTGGTACAGAGGATCCGTGCACAACTAGGTTCTATATACATGTATAATATATTTGGTATCTGCATAATACAAATAATAGCCAGATAATACATTTTAATATCTAGCATGGCCTGTTATTATACCCCATAATTTGTGAGTGCATCCATATATCGTGTTCATGTCCAGATTGATAAAACATACTCGTTTGGATCGCTACGTATATTTATATGTATCCGTTCTTGGGGGCATGCATTTTATTTAATCGGACATCGCATTATTGATTTGGCTGATACGTATATTATCCATATTTTAAAACTAGATTTTTAGAAGAGACCCGGGTATTTTTCGGAGTATATTTGTATTAGCTGTTTAAACCCAGAAAATATATTATAATATTTTTAAAACCTAAACTAATACTAACAGTATATAACCAAATATATATAATATATAAATTAACTAAATTATATTTCATCTCTCTCTCGCACTCTCTCTCTCTCTCTTTCTCTACCCTCTGCCTCTCTCTTTCACTCTGTATCTCTCTCTCTCGTATCCTATTCTCTCTCTCTCTTATCTCACCGTCTCCCTCTCCACTTTATATATATTATTATTATAACCCTAATAATCACAACACCCCGGCTCTCTCTCCTCGTCTCCTTCGCCAGCGACGAACCCAGAAAACCCAAACCCCACGCCTGCGCCCGACCTCGTCGCCGACCTCCCAACCTCGTCACCATCATCATTACCTTAACTTCCTCCTCTCCCCTATCCATCCTTGAGAAACCCGGCCATGGCCATAGCAACTCAAGAAGCCCTCTCCTGAGACCCTCACCTCACCGTCGATCACCTCACCACCTGACCCTGCAGCAAACCCTAACGCCTGCACCCCTCACCGCCGGAGACCCACGACCTCGTCGTCGTCACCTTCTTCTTCTCCTCACCTCCCTCTTCGATCCCTGACACCCAAAACACCACCAGTACCAACCTTGCTCACTTCTCTCTTCCCGACAACAACAGCAACTTGAGAAAACCCACTGCCGACGTAGCCTTCGCCGTTGACGCCAGCCCCTCATCGCCGTTAACTTCTCATTTGTTCTCTGACCCTAGAATCCAGAGCCTAACACCCCATTCTCCTTCTTCTCTTCTCTTATTTCTTTTCTTTTCTTTCTTGCTTATTCCGGCCATTTCGCCGGAGTCACGCACGTCGCCGACGATCCGAACGACATCGTCGTCCAGCGTAGTCACATCGTTAATCAGCCAGGTCCAGTCCTGCACGTGCATGAGTTTGCATCGCGTCGTTTATCCGACGTCGAACGTAACGTATATACCCCGTAGTGAGATCCGACCAGGCAAGTTTATCTTACAACATGCTATGTTAATATTTTTATTTCTATATGAATAAAAATAATACATGTGTTATAGATTTACAGTTTTACGATATCCGTTCGTATCCGTACTGATAATAGCATATCTAATTGCATGCCGGAACATCCTGATATCATTATACCATATATTAGTACAACGTGTTATCTACTTTGCATTATACGTGGTCATGGACGTTTAAAAGGTTATTACAAACAGATACATGTGCATCCATGCATTAACCGTGTTTCGATATCGACTACAGTTTCACATTGGATATCTATTTGATACATATACATCACATGACATGTTCACGATACACTACTTGACTTGTTACTTGGATCTTGTTACTACTGCCAACGATATTGACATGTTGTCCTGATGGACGTGACTTGTTGTCTGCATAGACAAGAACTGTACCTGCTTGATCCTGTGTTGGTATTAGATCTATATTGGCAATACCTGACTTGAACACAAACCTGGGCGTAAAGGGGAAATCAAGAATGTAACCGAGACGTAACTCAAAAGGCTATTATTACATGTTTGCCGTTTTTCCGGGCATTATGGAATAATTACTTGGTTGCCGTTTTTCCGGGCGTTATTGAATAATTTCCTGTTTGTCGTTTTTCCGGGCGTTACAGAATAATAACTTGTTTGCCGTTTTTTCGGGCGTTACGGAATAAATCATGTTACCGTGGTCTCGTGGGGAATGAACGGGACATAGACTGTTGGGTTACGATGAGGATTACATTAATTGATTTCGAAGATTTTTAGAATAGATAACCTAGAAGCACAGTTTTAGGTTACACATCACACATCACATACATACACATACCTCACTGTTCATATCTATGTTATTTACTTATATTCATGTTTAGTTATATCGTTATATCCTAGTTATCACTGTTTCTTTGATGTTATGACGCACTGACGTCTGGGTTTTGCATGGCCCAGTTCCTCTATCTTTATCGCAAGCCAAACAAGAGTACTTTAGCTATCAAGCCGAGCAGTGAGGAATTGAACGATTGTTATTTAGAGATGTTTAGTTTAGTTATTTATTTCCGCAGTTTTATTTCTTATTGTGAGCCTATATTGGGACAAGTTTCAGATGTTGTTTATTGGATTTAATTCGTTTCCGCTTATGCATTTTCTTGACTCTTTTTACTGTGGCAAATGGACATGTATTAGCTAGTTTTTATATTTTCTGTTCTTGATATCCTATAGACAGGCGTAATGTGATTGTGGAGGGATGTTTCCTAGCCACAGGTAGCATGGTTGGCTCTGTTACGTACCGTAGTTTGCATACTCTGGAAAGCAGGGTGTGACATGGTTTGTTTGGTATCAGAACCATAGGATTTAAGATTAATCGGGTTTGGTTCTTTTGTAGTTAGGTATTGAACCCAATACATTAACCAGAAAACCTAGAATTAGGAACATGTCCTGCCATGTTACTATCTTTCCAGTCTTGAATCTATAGCTATCTTGTTTATTGAACCCCGTATACCGTTGCTAATCCTCTTCAGTGTCTTGGCTTCAGAATCATGGAGGATAGAGATTTGCGATCGTACCATAGGCGTGTTGATGACGCCGCATTGCTAGGAATTATACGTGGAATGCTGGAAAACCAGAAGCGGCAAACCGAACTGAATCAGCGGCAAACCGAAACTTTCCAGGAGGGCCTGCAGACAGTCTATAGTCCGTAGTTGCAGCAGCACCCAAGCCAGCACAGCGTGAGGGCACCGTGGAGGATTTCAGAAGGCTTGGTCCATCCACATTTACCGGATTGGAGGAGCCATTTCCAGCGGAGCAGTGGCTAGTTGATACTGACAATCTGCTTGTTGCCGCGCAGATTCCAGATGAGAAATGGGTGGATGTAGTACGCATCCAATTGGTAGATTATGCTCGCGAGTGGTGGCTCGTTAAGAAGACTCGTCTGCCCAAATCGATCAGCTGGGCCGCGTTTTCGCGAAGTTTCTTAGAGAAGTTCTTTCCGCAATCTTCTCGAGAAGAAATGGAAGAAAAGCTTATTAACCTGAAGCAGAATGGCGGTTCCGTTGATGTGCATGTGGCTGAGTGGACTCGGCTCAGTCGATTTGCAGGGCTTTTGGTTGCCAACGATGCAGATAGGGCATTAAGGTTTATGCGTAGTTTGGATGTGGAGATCCAGAGACATTATATCTCTGAGATTGACTACCTTCTCCCAAGTTCTCAAGGCAGCTAGGGTGCAGCAGAGCTTATCGGAGAAAGCGAAGAGTATGCAACAACAAGCCGTCGTAGTGCAGAAGCCGGCGTTTATGCCAAATCGATCTCCTGTACGCAGAGGCATCCCGGTGAACAGGCGAGGCATTTGTTCTCCGTCGAATACAGGGACGCGACCGCGTAGGTTTGTCTTGCCTGAATTTGGGGCCAGATGCTAATTGGTGCTATCCGTCCACCTCTCCGAAGATGCCAAGTTGATTTATGACACCATATATCAAAGGTTTAAACGGATGCGGCCGATGTAGCAGACTTTGTCAGATTCCCCCTCGTTGAGGGGTTTTTGATTGTGGGGATGCTATTCCCTGCAGGCGCAAGCCCCTGCAGTTAATTACGCTACCGCATCGCGGTAACCATTTTCTTCTTCTCCAGATGGTCACTTCGTATCGTGTGTGTTTGTTTTGTTTCTTGTTGCCCGTGGATTGTATACGGAGACTAATTTATGTTGTCGTCCGTAGGGCGTGGATTAGTCCAAATCCGTATCTTCTTAGATTTGGGTTTGGGGTTGGGTTAAAGGATACGTTAGTCTCATTTGAGACTAAGATCAACTTAAACGTTTGTTAAGGATACGTTAGTCTAATTTTAGACTAAGATCAACTTAACGGGATCATTTCGATCCAACAAGAGAGCATTTGGGCTCTATTGTTTTAGTTTAGGGACATTGCGGTCCATAATTAGTTTAAGGACATTACGGTCCAAGGTTAAGGACATCATAGTCCATGGGTTTAAGGACCCCACAGTCCAAGGTTAAAGACATCATAGTCCATGGGCTTAAGGACCCCACGGTCCGGTTTAAGGATGTCATAGTCTATGGAATGTATGGTTGTTGGGACCCGTCACCTCTTTGAAGACGTTGAAGGATTACAACGACAAATATCAGAGGAGTAAAGAGATGTACCCTTGAACCAATTTTGGTTGGGGGATCTGTAGTCCAATTGGGACTAGGATATGAGATTTATGAGCATATGGGCTCAGTTAATCTGAATGAGGGGTTTATGGCCATTTTGGCTCGGCCCACTCAGTTAAAATGTTAAACATTTGACAATGTTGAATATTGATTTGAGCTTCTGACAATTTTTGTCTTTTATAAAATCCTGAGCATTCATCATAGCTCTAAGGCTATATTCATAGAACAATTTATATTCTATCAGCACACACGTGAGGAACACGTGGCACGCTTGGCGCTAGCGCCAGTTAAATGAGCGCATTGCGCTTCTACCGAGTAGCGCACACGTGAGGGACACGTGGTGCGCTTGGCGCTGAGCACCGGTCTATGAGCGCATTGCGCTAATTTATGAGCGCAAAGCGCTATTTGTTCAGTGGTGCACACGTGAGGAGCACGTGGTGCGCTTGGCGCTGAGCGCCTGTCCATGAGCGCAAAGCGCTAGTCCAAGAGCGCAAAGCGCTAACTGTTAAGTGGCGCACACGTGAGGGGCAAGTAGTGCGTTTGGCGCTGAGCGCCCAGTCCATGAGAGAAAAGCGCTAGTCCAAGAGCGCAAAGCGCTAACTGTTAAGTGGCGCACACGTGAGGGGCACGTGGTGCGCTTGGCGCTGAGCGCCCATCCATAAGCGCAGAGCGCTAGTCCAAGAGTGCAAAGCGCTATCTCAAGTTTATAATCCGAGAAATAAATTCTCGTTCAGAAGAGACTTTGTCTCTAGATTCTAAGAACAAAGTTCAATCTCTTATGTTGATGAAAGGGTTTGCCTTTATGGATCTGTGATCCTAAGAGAATCGACTTATTCTCTCCCCCTTTATTTTATAATGAGATGCTCATGATCTCCTTGTATAAAAGACTTTAGTCTTATAGATTTATGATCTGTGAGAAGAATTATGTTCTTCTTTTTATTCTATGATGAGATCTTTTGATCTCTTTGTGAAAGACCTTGGTCTTGTAGATCTATGATCTTTAAAAAAAGAAGTGAATTCTTTTTTTTTATATGAGACGATTTCGTCTTTCTGTTCTTTTTTACCTTGAAGAAAATCCTCTTCTTCTGAGAGCTTGGCTCTTCTTTATGAGATTTCTTAAAGTTTATGTGGGGGGGGGGGGAAGGGCGGCGGTTCCACTCTATGTTTTTGTATCTCTGAGACTTGAAGTCTTGGGGCCTTTATATAGGGCAAGCTGATTTGTTCAATCCGTTGAAGAGATCTTCTCTTTAATTGATTTGTGGATGTTTCCCCCGTTGGATCTTTGATCCAAGGGATTCTGATTTAAAGAAGGCAATCTTTTTGTTTTTAACAAGATTAGAGAATTTTCTCTAAACAGAATTTATTCTGTGTTTTTGGTAATTTTTAATCACCATTGGATCATTGATCCAACGGTGCTCTGATTTACCGAGCACAATCTTTTTGTTAGGAAAGATTTTGAGGAATTTTTCCTTAACAGAATTTTATTCTGGTCAATTAATGATTTATCATTATTATTAGATCTTTGATCTGACGGTGGGGAGCTTTTAGTTCCAACGTTAGCGCACCCGTGCTTTGTACGTGGTGCGCTGCTTAGAGTGCATCGCACTTAGTGCTAGCGCACCCGTGCTTTGCACGTGGTGCGCTGCTTAATGTGTAGCGCATTTAGCGCAAGCGTACACGTACTTTGCACGTGGTGCACTATTTATAGCGCAACGCTCTTAGCGCTAGCGCATACGTGCTTTGCACATGGTGCGCTACTTAGAGCGCAGTGCACCTGGCGCTGCTATGAAGCGTTGCCTCATTTCAAAATTTGAAATTTGAATAGAGCTTTGCTCTGATTGGGGAAACAAATGCCCCCCACCGTTGCGCTCACGTGGCCCACATGTGAGTGCAGCGGTGACAGCATCTGCGCCCTTGGATCAACTCAGAAGTTGAAACAGCATCTCAGTACCTATAAATAGGACCTTTGGTCCTTAGGATGATTTCTGTTCATCTTCATTTTTGTCTTCTGAGAATTTTTATTCTCTTTCAGAGTATAGCTCTTTATTTTAAGAACCCTCAAGAGCCAAAACTTTGCCAAATTTTTGGTAAGATTTGAACTTTATCAATAGATCTTTGCTCTTCTTCAGATCATAGATCTCAAAATGTTTTTAGGGTTTTACCCATTAACAGAGCTTTGCTCTTCATAGATTTTAGATCTAAAAAATGTTATTAGGGTTTTACCCATTAACAGAGCTTTGCTCTTCGTAGATCTTTGATCTAAAGAAAACCCTTTTAGGGTTTCTAAACCCATTAACAGAGCTTTGCTCTCTTGAATAATGGAGATTTGTTAATCTCTTATGAAGAACTCTCAGAGTTTGTTCATGGATCTTGAAGATCTCAGAATTTTAATTCATCAAAAAAATTTATTTCAATTTTTCTGATGGGTAATTTCATCATTTTTACAGAGAAAGGCTCTTGAGGAATTTTTATTCCTTCATCATTAGAGTTGACAGATGTCACTCTATCACAGAGCACTGCTCTCAAGGGGAGATTTACTCCTTAGCCCCAGGGGTTCTTATTGAATGGGAATCAATTGAGGATTTCTTCATTTAATGACAGTCTCATCAAATGATGAGATTGTTTTATTAATGATGAACTATCATCTAGATTATGTGGGTCCCCTTTGGTCCATTTTCACTGCATTGCAGTGTGGTACATATTTAAAGTACTTAGTGACAGAACTTAAACTGTAGCATTGGTGGTTGAAAATTTGTTCTTTTCCGTGCAGATACTATGTCTTTCGACACTTCCTTTTCATTCGTCTGTTCGGAAGGCGGATTCCCCGAAGCGCCTGTACACCGAGAGATTTTCGCGCTGATCAAAGACCATGACCCGGAGCACAAAAATCTTCATTTGTGGGGAACATGGTATAACCAGATCATCATGGGTCGGCGCAGCTTCTCTTGCGCAACACCTTCAGAGGCCATCTCGGCGATTCATTATGCTGACGTACCCCCGGTGAACTATGCCGTGGAGGTGGTTAATTGGACTTCAGAGGGTTGTCTTCAGCCTTCTATGTCTGCAATACCTGTATAACCGCCGATGGCTTTGGACATTCTAGGACGGCGTATATGCCAGGGCGAGTCGCGCCCTTGGGGACAACCATACAACATAGGCCTGACTCCCCGTCACTCAGCTGGATATCTGCAGTGGGCCCGATACATCCTATCGGCAAAGAAGTCAGAGCTGCTGAGGCTCGGGTTGTACCCCGCGATCTATGCTTCCCTGTTTCAATATTCCCCACCTCCATCCTGGTGGGTCAAAGCCTTTTTAGAACAGTGGAACATTCCAACTCATACCTTCCTTATGCTAGATCGGGAAGTTTCCATCTCTTTGGAAGAGTTTGCGGATATCGTCGGCTTGCCTGTCAGATGGGAGAATTATGAGGAGATCGTGCCTCCTGATGAGTATATTTTCGCTACCTGACTGGTGATGACGGGTCTAAACCCAGAGAATTCCATTCAGCACCGATTCCCCAGCTTGATCAAGGTGCTAAACATTTACGAGGGCCTATTTCTTGAATCTGGAAGCTATGGGGTTAGCTTTGCAGACTTCATCGTCCGTTTTCTCCGCCCAGAAGCTTTATCGCAACAAGATGAAAGGTTTACCAAACTTGATGATCCTTTCAGCTTTGGCTTGAATAGCCGGCCAATATTGGAAGCCGATCAAAAGAGTTTCTTTCTTCCAAACATCGCGATCGTCCCCTTTTCAGAAATTTCCGCTCCGGGCATTGATGAGGAAGCGTTCTTTCTAGGGTTCCTCGGTTTGTGGTTAAGCTGGTTCGCGCTTCCCATGTACCCTCGCTACATGAGGCCGTCTGTTTTCTACCCAGCTCATCGGATGGTTGAAGGGAGACAAGTTGCTGTTGGGATTGCCGGCTGGCTGATTTGTATCACGGCCTTAGTTTGGCGGCCGACACTACTCAACCGGGGGTGCAGCTCGTGAATTTACCGATGCATTATTTTGCTTCATGGCTCGAGCTGCATGTACTCGGTGCTTTTGGAATGCACAAGCAGCCTCATTTCTATGAAACTTGCAACTTTCCACGGATCATGCGGCTGGTCAATGCTTCCATTGTGGAGCCAAGTCAACGAGAGGCTCGGGGTGTAATTCTTCGCCCACGTACCGTCGGGGACGGCATGACTTTTGTTGATAAGGTTATGACCATCGGTAAGGAATTTTCTAAGACGGTGCAGCCGTTGCGGGACACCTTTAAGGACGGAGCTTCTACCTTGAAAGCTCAGGAGACCCTCCATTTGTACTCGATCAGGCCGGGATACTTGGTGTTCAGGCAGAACGACTCGGCTTTGTTTATGAGATATAACCCCCACCGTTTTGCCCAGCAATCAAGTTATAATCAGGGTGTCCCGCTCGAGGCATTCTTGGTAGAACTGGTTTATATTGAAGAGGGTATCCGGAGCTCTTTGCACTACTTCATGCGCCTAAACACAGGGTCCAATTTCTTCATTAGTGAGCCATGTTGTGTTCCAAAAGCCCTGATCGTATACGTGGCGTGGTATCAACACGCGATGGGTTCCGTCATCAGGGAGGAAAAGAAGTTGTTGCTCGATCGTAAGGGTGCAGCCCCTGCTGGTAATCCAGCCATCCCTTTGAAGCAACGGACCATCGTTCGTCCTCCTTTGAGAGAGGTTGCCGCAGTTGTGTTCTCGCATGATAGGCCTGAACTATCGATACCCCATGCTCCGGTGAAAGCGGTGACTATGGCGTCTCCCGAGTCTGGCGTGGGTTCAGATATCGGGATTCGCCATCCCAAGGTGCCCACCAAGCATAAGCTTGTGCTAGCGGTGACCGGTACTCGTTCGCAGAAGAAGAAGAAGAGTCGATTCTTTCTGCAGACGTTGTACTGGGCCAGGAGCCTTATGCTCCTTATAGCGAGGGCCTAAGCGAATATGGGACAACGAGGGGTTATTTATGGCGCCGGATGATACTGATCTGGCGGCCGCCATCGCAGCTTCAGAGCGACTCGCTAGCCAAAAAGCAGGACTGATCCTCCTCGCACAATCAAGTAAACTTCAGCCGTCTCTTTTGTCATTGTATTACATTTTTATTATCATGTTTTGACTGACACTTTTCCTTCAACAGGCATCTCCACTGAAGAGGCTCTCACGGCTTCCCTCAAGACTTTTGAGGAGGAAGAGAGGCTTCGCGCTTCGCTGGGCATTGGTATATTTTGGCTCATTGTGTCTTCATTCCCCTTTCTTATGGGTAATCTGACCCCTCCTTTTCATCTTATTGCAGGGACTACCTCTACTCAGGTTATCCCAGGCGCAGTACCGACTTCGCAGGGAGGTGCGGAGATGCTTCCAAGGCCGGCTACCGAAGTCACAGTTCTGCCAGTATTGCCGAAAGAAGCTTCACTTAAGCAACCGATGACGGACGCCATAACGGCTCCAGAGGTAGCTCCTGGCTCGGACGATGTCGTCTCCTTATCGGAGGTCCTGAGAAGATCAGCTCTCACGACCCAGGCGTAAAAGAAGCGCAGGAGGCGTACAGCAAGAGAACGTAACACCGCTTTGGCCGCGGGTGCAGGCTCGAGCGCTACTACCCCTGTCCCTGCTCTTCAGAGGGTGCTCCGGCCGCCTTTTCTACCGCTCATAGACAGGCGGTACACGCGGCTCGGGAAGAAATTGAAAAGCCGTCCCAAGGTAACGTAACACTGGGTCATTTTGTCAAAATCTGATCTTCAGATTCTCATACGTCATACCCTGCAGGGCCGAGTCTTGATTAGGAAGTGGTAGGTGAGACGGCGGCAACCACTGAGCCTGAAGTGGCCACTCTTTCTCAAGAGTCCGGAACTGCCTCAATTGCCACTCTTTCCCCTTGCGGTTCCTTGCCGTTGCCGGGCTATGTGAGTATCACGACGGCTCTTGTGGAGTCGGGGGATGAACTTACGGGCAGCGAAACCATTCCGATGGAGGAGGGTGAAGTAGTCGCTGCACCCAGTGACGCCCTTGTCGCGGTTTCGACCGGCGACTCATCAGGTAGATTTTAGGTCATTGCTTTCCTTTTCATTCTACAATCCCTTTCAATCTCTTCTGACAGTATTTCTCTCGTTTCTAATGCAAGTGTGGTGAGCGTTGAGGTTGTGCCACCCGAGAAAGCATCACTAGTTGCCGCTTTGATGGTAGCCGACCCTTTTCCTTCTATCGTGTCCTCCCAAATGCTGGACGATATGGGTTTGTGACTTATTGGTTTCATCGTAGGCAATATACTTTATGTACCGACATCGCATTATTGCACCCTTGCAGGAGTCCTTTTTGATCATCTGTATAAGGTGCTGCACCCACATTTCTCCTTCCAGTCGGAGATTGCTTCATCTAGTGGCGTTGGTGAGTACAGTCTCTAGCTAATATCTTCTCTTTTCTTTTATGGGCAGCCAAGTCGTTGCTAATTCTTCTTTGTTTTGACTGTAGCATTACAGATTGAAGGAGGAGATGAAAGAATAAACGCGCCATCGGTACTCCCGGCCTTGCCACCTGCCGCAGCCGGTATAGTATACTTCATCACTCATGTGATTTATTTATTTTGCGAGTTAGCTTTTAACCGTAATTCATTTTGCAGCAGTCGCACCGGTTCCTGTCCCCTTCGAATCTTGTATATTAATGCCACCAGGACCATTTTCTAGACGTCCATCTTCTAAGGGCGCTGCGACCAGCCTTCGTATGTTGAGTGAATCCATTGAAGAGCTTGACGTGGAGATCCCTGCACTTGCTGCAGATTTTGCTGCCGAGGTTAATCCTATGCTGGCGACGCTCGTGAACTTCCATAGTGAGGGCGTCGTTGAGTCCTGAGTTAATCACTGCAGGAAAATTGAGGCCTGCCTGCATGAGCTTGAGCTCGGATGTCCTGCTCCCGAGGTCCTGGCTGTGAACTCCCAACGGGCTGCGTGGGTCGAGCAGAGCACTCCTACCTTCACCATCTTGAACAAGAAGCGGCCTTAAAGCGTAAGGAGTATGAAGAGAGTTCAAGTGAATCTGCCCGGCTGCACGCTCAGGTTGACGCAAATGCTGTACAGCTGAAAGCTATCTTTGAGGGCCTTCTACGATGTATTTCTGACGGGCTAACACTGAAGCAAAAGCTCAACCTCATCGAGCGAGATGCGCAGAGTCGTGGGGCAGCTCAACGGGTCATCGATGAGCAACTTTCATCTTATTTGCAGCAACGGGCTCAGGTTGAAGCGGAGTTGGCCGTGGCAGCTGACCGTGAAAAAGGGCTGAGGGGAGTGCGCGAGCAACTGATTGGTTTATTAAAAACGCCTCCCTCCCAATAGTTGTTTTTGTACCAATTAACATTTGTAATTTTTGAATAACATGTATCCATTTTTTTATTCTTTCATATGATGTATCTTGTACCCAATTAAATAAAAGATACATTTGTAATTCTTGCTTTCTTCTTTTTTCTTTGTTGTCGGCATGTTACTTTAGTAAGCGTAGCCTGTAGATGATAGAGAGCATTCCATCTTGAACTCTTCGAGAGGTAGTGATGGCTTAGGAAGCAGGTTCAGATCTGCTGCCTAAGGCTTTTCAACTTTATGAGCCGTAAGGGTCCCATAAAGACTTTTCTCCCTACGAGTCGAATGGATCTCGTAAATGTATTTTCTCCTTAGGAATCGTGAGGATTCCTAAGTATGTTTTCTCTTGGGAGTCATAAGGATCTCACAAGAGAGTTTTCTTCCTTACGAGTCAAGAGGACCCGTAAGTGATTGATGAGGTAGACATTATCCGCATTTCACGGAGTCAGGGGTTGCTCTGGGCGTTTCCCACGGGGTCAGGATTGACTTTAGCCGTGTTCCATGGGACCATGATTCGCTCTGGCTGTTTCCCACAGGGTCAAGATTGACTTTGGCCATGTTCCACTAGACCAGAATTTGCTCTGGACGCTTCCCACGGGATCATGATTGACATTAGCCGTGTTCCACTAGACCATGATTCACTCTGGACGCTTCCTACGGGGCCAGGATTGACATTAGCCGTGTTCCACTAGACCAGGATTCGCTCTGGACGCTTCCCATGGGGTCAGGATTGACATTAGCCGTGTTCCACTAGACCAGGATTCGCTCTGGATGCTTCCCACGGGGTCAGGATTGACATTAGCCGTGTTCCACTAGACTAGGATTCGCTCTGGACGCTTCCTACGGGGTCAGGATTGACATTAGCCATGTTCCACTAGACCAGGAGGGGTTGACTTTATCTGCATTTCACGGAGTCAGGGGTTGACTCTTGGTTGTCTGTGCACCGCCGAGTCATAGAACTGGGAATTGCCGCGGTTCTGCTTTGCTGATGTTGCGTCTGTTATAATGAGACAAATATCGAGGTGGTTTCTAGGTTGTCGGTGAACCATCGAGATTCGAAGTAGGGACTTTGCCATGGCTCCAAGTTTGATTGTCGTGTCTGAATCCTGCTAGAATGAGGAGGAACGCTGTTGGTGATCTCTAGGCTGTCTGTGAACCGTCGAGATTCGGCTTCTTTTTCTGATGGAGCCTGGTGGGAAGATGTGGTTCTCTCTTCGTTTGTGCACCTGGATTGTATACAGGGATCGATGTGATCTCACCCGTAGGGCAAAAAGTTTCATTTTATATATATTTTTTCTTTCCGCGATGCTCTATCATTTCAGCTTTTATATCGCGAAAGTCGCGATTGCCCAATCATTTCGGCTATTTTTCACGGTGGCCAATCATTTCGGCTATCCGTTTTATTTCCTCGCTGCTTTTTATTGCGAGTTGCCCAACCATTTCGGCTATTTTGTATGCATACATTTTACTTGCTGATTTTGTTGCAAGTTGCCCCATCATTTCGGCTATTTCATATGCATTTGTAGATCGCTGGCTTTTCGCTGCGAGTTTGAGATTTGATACCGATTTAGGCATCAACATCGCTACAACTGGGATATTGCAAGGAGCGAATCATCATTTGCCTCTGTCGATGTCGAACAAAGGTGGCTTAGCGAACAGGGTTAGGATCCTGTCGACTAAGGCTTTTAACTTCATGAGCCGTAAGGGTCTTATGAAGGTATTTCTCCTTACGAGTCGTGAGGATCTCGTAGGTGTGTTTTCTTCTTAGGGACTGTAAGGATTCCTAAGTGTATTTTCTCTTATAAGTCGTAAGGATCTTACAAGAGTGTTTTCTCCTTATAAGTCGAGAGGACTTACAAGGGCTGTCTATTGTGTGAACATATCCCTAGTCGCAGGTGGGACTTTGTTAGGGAAATGTTTATTCACGCCCTTGGATTGTATACAAGGGTCAATATTGAACCGCTTGTAGGGCAGCATCGGGGTGTATGACTGTAGCTTAAAGCTTTTGAATCTTATGAGCCGTGAGAGTCTCATAAGAGGGTTCTCCTTACGGGTCGTGAGGATCTCGCAAGTGAAATTTCTCCTTAGGAATCGTGGGGATCCCTAAGTGCGTTGCTCCTTTGTGAGTCGTAAGGATCTCACGCAGGTGGTTTCTCCTTACAGGGTCGAGAGGACCTTGCAAGTGTCTTTTAACGAGATTGCGCCCTTTCGGGTTTTCACAAAACTTGCCGGTAGTCCTGCTGTTTTTACTCACGGAGCCCTTTCGGGTTTTCATCCGTGCCCATTTCACTTATGGACTTACCGTTTTTTTTGTCAGCCTTGGGATGCTGCGGTCAGTAGTAGTTTATAGATGTCTCGGTCAACAGCCAGTTTTAGGACATAGTGGTCCATCGTTAGTTTAGAGACGTTTTGGTCCGTGGTTAGTTTTAGGACATCCCAGTCCGTCGTTAGTTTAAGGACGTTTCGGTCTGTCGTTAGTTTAAGGATGTTTCGGTCCGTTTGCCGGATACTACTTATAGAGTTTGGGCTCAGGAAGATAGCGATCGGACATAGGCGTTGTCATCTATCGTTGACCTAGGCCGTGACTCGTCAGGCGTAGTATTTTTTTAGGAATCCACCGTTTATTGGCCTGAAGGGTCTTTCGTCATGCATGTCTATGAGTAGATAGGCTCCACCCTGGTAAACTTTGTTTATGATGTACGGGACTTCATAGTTCGGCTCGAATTTCCCCCGCTTGGCACGATTGGGGATCATAGGTCTTTTGACCACTAGCACGAGTTCACCTTGGCGGAATGTTCTCGGCCTAGTCAATCTTTCGTATGGGTGCGTCATCTTTGCTTTATAAGCCTCCAGATTTTGTTACGCCATGAGCCGGGTTTCATCAAGGGCGTCGAGCTCCTCAAACCGAAGGTGGGAATTTTCTTCGTTGGTTAGCTCGTAGTGAACCGCTACTCGTAGAGAGGGTAACTCTATCTCGAGGGGGAGTACCGCTTCTGTGCCGAATACCAATGCATACGGCGTTGTGTTCATGGCCGTTTTGAACCTAGTTTGATACGCCCAGAGAGCTTCAAGCAGTCTCTCATGCCAGTCCTTCTTATTTTTGGACACCATCTTTTTCACGATCTTCATCAAGGTCTTATTAAAGGCCTCAGCTAGACCGTTAGCTTGGGGATTATAGACCGAAGAGTATCTCCAGTCTATATTATGCTGTTGTGCGAAGCGGCTGATTTTATGGCTTCTGTAGGCCGGCCCGCTATCGGAGATAATCCGTCGCGGAGTGCCGAACCGATAAATGATGTGTGTCTTGAAGAAATGGAGGATATTTTCCGTCTTTACTTCTCTTAGTGGTACTGCTTCTGCCCATTTGGAGAAGTAATCGGTTGTTGCCCGTATGAACCGATGTCCACTGGACGATGCTGGTTCAATGGGCCCGATTGTGTCGGTTCCCCACATTTCGAACGGTCAGCTAGCCACCGTTGGATGTAGTGGATTTGGATGCTGGTGGATAAAGTCCCCATGAATCTGGCACGAGTGGCACTGCTTCGCGTATTCGAGGCAGTCTTGGATCATTATGGGCCAATAGTAGCCCATCCTTTTGATCTTCAGTTTCATCTTCGGCCCGACTTGGTGAGAACCGCAGAGTCCGTCGTGAGTTTCTTGGACGACTCTCTTTGCTTCTTCAGGTCCTAGGCATCTTAGCCATAAAGAATCGAATGATCTCTTATACAGAGTATCATTGACGAAGGCGAAAGACAGAGCTCGTTTCATGAGCTGATGTCTCGAGGATGCATCTTCAGGTGTTTGACGGGATTTGAAGTAGCCTATAAAGACTTCCCTCCAATCCTTAGTCCTTTCCTGGTCTTTTCTTTGTAGGGCCGTTTGCATGGTCGCTTCCTTTTCTTCGGACGACTCCGGAGATATTTCCGCTGGCGCAAGAACCCGACGGCTTTGCACGATGATCCTCATGTCATCAAGGTTTTCGTCAGCCAGTTCTTTAGCGAGCTTGGCTAATGCATCCGCCTTACTATTTTCCGCACGCGGTATGCTTTCCAGAATGTAGGAAGGGATTTGAGTCAGTAGTTGCTATACTCTCTTGCCGTACTTCACTAACTCTGGCTTGCATGTTTGATAGTCACCATTTACTTGACTAACGATCAGTTGGGAGTCTCCGTATATGAGGAGGTTTTCGATTTCCATGTCGACAGCGATCTCAAGACCTGCTATCAAAGCTTCATATTCGGCTTCATTGTTCGTCCTCGGTTCTGTTAAGGAGAAGACAAAGTGCATTATCCCTCCTTGTGGAGTCATGAAGATGAAGCCTACCCCTGATTTGATTATGGGGGTGCTTTGTTTGCGCCTCTTCATGGAAGATGCTCCATCGAAGTAGAGTTCCCACCGTGTATCATTCCCTCCATTCTCCCCGTCGATTGTGTCAAATGCGTGCTCATCTAGCAATTCGCAGTTCAAGGGAGAATCGGCGGGTATCGGATGCTCAGCGAGGAAGTCGGCAATGGCCTGGCCTTTCACTGCCTTGAGAGGACGATAAGTTATTGAGAACTCCATCGAGAGTAGGGCCCATTTAGCGAGACGTCCCGTCAGTATGGCTTTTGATATCAAATATTTGAGAGGATCCACCTATGATATGAGATGGACCTCATGCGCTAAAGCATAGTGTCTGAGCTTCGTTATTGCGAAGATCAACGCTAGACAGTATTTTTCGATGGGGGAGTAATTGCTTTCTGCCCCTAGTAGAACTCAACTCAAGTAGTAGAGGGCTCTCTCTTTCCCTTGGTCATTTTCTTGTGCCCACAGCGCGCCTAAAGAACCTTTGAGGGCTGTTGCGTATAGGACGAGAGGTTTTCCTTTAACGGGAGCAGCCAGTATTGGCGGATTCTGCAGGTATTGCTTGATTTCGTCTAGTGCGCTTTGGAATTTGAGATCCCAGACGAAAGGAGTTTCCTTCTTCATTAGGTGACTGTAAGGACAACATTTGCCGGAGAGATTGGCTATGAATCGTCGGATATACGCGTGCTTCCCTTGGAGAGACCGCAGTTGCTTGAGAGTCATTGGCGGAGGCATTTCCATGACCGCCTTGATCTTCTACGGGTCTATCTCGATGCCTCGATGTCGGACGACGAATCCTAGGAACTTGCCTGAGGAAACTCCGAACGCGCATTCAAGAAGGTTCATCTTCAAGTTGTATTTCCGAAGGCGCTGAAACACGATCTTCAAATGTTCTAGATGTTCCTCTTATGAGTTGCTTTTAACCACAAGGTCATTATCATTCGACGATTTCATGTATGAGGTCATCGAAAATCTTCGTCATGGCCCTCTGATAGGTGGCACCGGCGTTCTTTAGACCGAAAGGCATCACCTTGTAGCAGAATATGCCCAAAGGGGTCCGGAAAGCGGTATGCTTCTGGTTCTCGGGATGCATCTTTATCTGATTGTATCCTGATGAGCCGTCCATGAAGGAGAAAACCTCGTGAGTGGACGTATTATCTATCATCAGCTCGGTAACCGGTACAGGAAAATCGTCCTTCGGGCAAGCTTTATTAAGGTCCCGAAAGTCCATGCATATGCGAACCGTCCCATTTTTCTTCATCACTGGGATGATATTGGCGATCCAGTCAGGATACTGGACCTCTTGGATAAAGCCGAAGTCGATTAACTTCTTGACTTCGGCATTGATGCTCATCTCAAGCTCGAGCCGCTTTCTTCTCGGTGCTTGTTTGACTGGCTTGATGTCCGGAGATATCGCCAATTTGTGCACAGCAATCTATGGATCCATTCCTGGCATCTCGGAATAGTTCCATGCGAAGCAGTCTTTATACTGCATGAGCATGTCTTTCAGCATAGCCACCCTTTCTTCTGACAACAGCTCACTGACGAACGTCGGCAGCGGGTCACTTGCCGTCCCTAATTCAATTTTCTTGAGGTTATCTGCAGTAGTATGTATCCCATATTCCAACTCTTTTGGTGTCGGTGGAAACTCTGAGATCACCTCATCATCACCGTTTTCGAAGCACCAGGAGAGGTCATCCATATTCTCGGGTTCTTCTTCTGACAGCGTTATCACGTGACAGGTACGAGATCGCTTCCAAGACCGATGTTGGTATGGTTCTACTCCCGCCGCATACGTGGCTTTCGGTTCATGCTTCTGTGGTGGGGTTACCTCCCAACTGCTGGATAGAGCGAACCTGCCTTGCTGATACTAGTCTTCGACTCAGTCTTTGAATGTAAAGCAGTCTTCGAGAGGATGCCCTATCGCTTGATGATAGGAGCAATAGTCTGGATGATGAACCTCACCTGCTTGCTCAGGGTGCTTAGACCTCGGGAGCGTCATTATCTGATGTTTTATGACAAGATCGAATATCTTCTTTGTCTTGTCTTGGGGAAAAGAGTATGGTCGACCCATCTTCTTTATAAGAGATGAATCCTGGTTGCTCGATTCTCGATCGCGTGGCTTCTTAGACCCGTTTTGTCGCCGTCGAACGTTTTTTCCGTTCTTTGGTTTATTTTTGCCTCTGCGTCGGGTCTTCTGTGTGATGAGTTGGCAACGAAGGGCATCGTCATTTTTCGCAGCCTACTGAAGGAGGCGCTGCGTTCTGGATTTCTCATAGATGGCCATTTCGCGACTATGGCCGTCTCAAACCTTTTGACCCGCTTCCCTTATAAGCTTGTCCATCTGTTCTTCGAATGAAGGACTTGGCATTTTCACGACGGGACCTCGTTTTGGTTCAAGGTTAGCATCTTCCCACAGAGCATCTCCTTCATCATCGAAGTCATGTATGACGTAGCAGCCACGAAATCGCTCCCGTTCCTTGGATTGAACATATCTAAGCCCGATCGTTTCCATTCTCCCATTGGGCAACTTTCGCTGAGTTCCTGGGACGTTCCAGATCCTGTTGTAGAACTGTGCTTATCGCGTAGTTTTCTTAAGGGGTACGCCTTGGCGCCTCAACAGCCTCTTCAATCCTTCTGTTTAGTATCTGGGCAGTGGGATAGGCTGAAGTTTGTCAAGTGTCGAATCGGCACCATGCCGGACTTCTTTCTCCACTTTGGTTTCCGTGGATTGATAAAAGAGGATCGCCTTTTCATCTCTTCGCCTGGGAGGGACATAGAATGTTTGCAGTTCTTGCACACTATAGGTACCAAGTGCGTCAAGCTCTTTGTAATGCTGTTGCGGAACCATGGCAATTTGCAAACTCCGATCATTGCCAGCAAAGGTTTGTATTGATGTCCGAACAGAAAATATGGCATTGACCTCATCTTCTGAGTCACTGCCAAAGACCAGAATATGGGTGGATGGTATGGATTTGTCGTATTGGGTCTGCCCCGAATAGACTATCTCTTCTTCCTCCTCGATATCACTCCTGAAGACCGAAATGGTAGTGATAGCTTTCTGCTTGTCCTCCGGTTTATGGCATCTCTCCGTGTCTTCAAAGTCCGACAGGAAATACCTTGCATCCTCGTACTTTCGGACTTCATTCACAGAGAATGGGTTCAATTCCTCTGTCACGGTATATTCAAGCACATCTTTGAAGTACTTCATACACTGATGCTGTGTAGAAGGAATGATGTTGTACTCATGTAACCAAGGCCGGCCGAGCAAAGCGTTGTAGCAGGTCTTAGCGTCAATGACGTGAAATTTGATGTCCGTGATGAGCAGCCCAAAGCGTAACGTCAGTATCACATACCCGAGCGTCCGTGATGACTGGGATTCAAACCCGGAGATGGTGATTTTATCACGAGCGAGGTGCTGAACGCTCATGCAGATTTTCTTCAACACTCTTACATTGAGGAGATTGACGGAGGACCCATTGTCAACCAGGATCTTGCCTATCTTAATATCATGACAGTATCCAGAGACATAAAGGGGACGGTTATGCTCGCATGTCCCGAGGAGGAGATCTTCATCGCTGAAAGTGATATCGGCCGTGTGCACTTCTTCCAGTTCGTCCTTCATCTTTTCTTCTGCGAGGAGAGCCTGGAACTGTTCGGGCTCTTGTAGTGTCTTGATCAGAGAATCTCTCGCTTCTTTAGATAGTAGAAGGGCGTCGAGAATGCTTAGCTGTGAGGGTAGCTTCCTCAGATGTGCCAGAACGTTGTAATCCACCTTACTTTTCTTGGGCGGATTCTTGGATATCAGCTCTTCAACGGCTTGGTCATCGAGGGTGATATCCTCAGGGACCTTTTCTTTTCCCTTATCCTTTTTATCGGATCCCTTGTTTGCAGGTCCGAGATTCTTTTCAGGTAGAGTGCGATTGCGCAGCTGAATGTTCTCGCAGCTCTTCGGTTCTTCCTCTTTTCCTGGGGTGGATTCTTTAAAGAGAGGGCTGAGGGCTATTTCTTCGTCAGAGTCGCTCCCGAAGGTGAGAACTTGCGATCCCCTGCTATCAACCACGTGACAGTTGTCGACAGCTCTTCCACGTTCGTCTGTCGCATTTTTCCGCAGTTGACGAGCTTCACGCTTCATCCTCTTGAAGTACTTCCTGTGAGTGACATACCCTTGCCACCAATTTTTAAAGGCGTTGCATTCTTCAGTAGAGTGCGCAATCCTTCGATGATATAAATAGTAATTAGGATGTATATCCTCTTCATTAAGGTGTATCTCATCAGAAGTGTTTCCTTCGGAGGGTGGCAACTTCATTCCCATTGATATGGCTTTGGCGAACTTTTTCTTCGTTTTAAGCTTGCTCTTGTCTGTCGCGGGCATGCCTCGGTTTAGTTGGGGTGCTTCAACCCTTTCATCCAGTCATCAGCGTTTGGCCTTTTCAAATTGTAACACCCTAGTTCATTTATACCAGTTCTAGTTCATGTATTTCTTTATTTATGGTATTTTCCTGATTTACTGTGTTTTGGGTGTGAATAGTGTTTTGACATCTGTATTTGCATCCGACCCGACCCATTTGCTGGAAACCCTTCTTGATTCCTGTTTATGTTTTATCCTGGCTTGTTATGTGGATCCGTGCACTTTCATATTTTTTATATACTGCATACTGGCATTTTATCTAGCATCTGCATTTTTAAGTATAATATTTAAAGTCACATAAAATATTTTAAAAATACATTGCATGGCCTGCATGATACCCCTGACCCTGTGGTAGCATCCGTGCATCTTGTTCTCATCCCGTTCAGTGAAACGGACTTGTTTGGATGACTACGTGCACGTGCATGCATCCGTTCTTGGGGGTATGCATTTTCGTTACCCGGATATCCAACTTTAGTTTTAGTCGACATGTATATTTTTCGTATTTTTAAACTGAATTTTAGACCCGACCCGGACGTGTTTTGGACTCTGTTTGTATTTACCAGAATATCAAATTTTATTTATATAATTGTTTACCCCAATCAGAGCAAAGCTCTGTTCAAATTCCAAGGCGGGAAACGAAGCAACGCTTCTGTATCCCCCAATTAGAGCAAAGCTCTGCTTTGAAAATTAAAGTGAAAATTAAAAGCAACGCTTCAGATTCCTTGCGCTGCGCGCCACGTGTCAAAATCAGACACGCCAGCGCAGAGGCAGCGCAACCAATCAGAGCAAGGCTCTATTTAAAATAAAATTAAAGAAGCAACGCTTCAAGCAGCTTGCGCTCTGCGCTGCGCGACACGTGGCAGCGCAGTTGCGCTGCGCTCTGCGCTGTGCGATACGTGGTAGCGCAGTTGCGCCAGCGCAGTTGCGCTGCGCGACACGTGTCAAGCACAGATGCGTTTGCGCCAAACAGAATTAAAATTCCAGTAAGATTTTTCTGTTCTTGTTAAAATAAGAAGATTGTCTTCTGTAAAACAGAAGCCCTTGGATCAAAAATCCAACGGTGGGGAAAAATTCCCAAATCACTCAGAGAATGATCTTTTTAACAAATTAAACAAATTAATAGGAACTATATAAAGGCCCCTAGATCCCAATTCTAAAACACACAGAATAGAGAGACAGAAACTCAGAAAACAGAGAGAGAACTCCTCCAAAGAATTTTGAGAAGAAATTCAAAGAAAAGAAAGAAGGTAAAACCTTTATAAAAAAAAGAGAGAAAAAGAAGAATTTCTTCTGAAAAGATCATTGATCTAAGAACAATATCAAAGATCTTAAAAATAAAAATATAATAATAAAAAAAGGCATTGTCTTTGATGAACCATTAGTTCTGGAATCTTAAAGATTCTTTTCTTGAATCCAAAATTGGATCAAGATATTAAAACAGTGCCTTGCACTTGTATCTGCGCTTTTAAAATAGAGCATTGCTCTCTGAAGTTGGCGCAACTCACCAGAGCACGCCACGTGTCAGCAGCGCAACAGCGCAGCGTATTGACGCAGCGCACTGCGCTTGCGCTCACCAGAGCGTGACACGTGTCACCTCCACATGCGCTTGCGCTCAATAATTGGCGCAAAGCGCCTAACAAGCCACATGGTCACTGTCAGTTTGATTAATGCACTGCATTACTTACAGAAGGGCCATGCCCAATTAAAAAAGGCATAACAGGCCAAATAAAATGCTATGCATTAATTTAAAGAAGGACAGAGCCCAAACAAAAACAGATGTTGCGCATCATTTAAAAGGGACAGAGCCCAAATCAAAAAAGGCCTAGCAGGCCAAAAGAAAATGCAGTGCATTATTAAACAGGAGCAAAGCCCTAGCACAGGCCTAATAGGCCAAAGATAAATAAAATGTTGAACATCTTCAACTGGACTTAGCCCACTCATGGCCGTAAGTCCTCAAATTAAATTGACTGAGCACGACTGCTCTCTTAAATCAATTCACATCCGGTTCAAGGGTACATCTCCGAACTCCTCTGACACCTATCGTTGTAATCCTTCAACGACGTCAGATAGGTAACGGGTCTCGACAACCATACATTGACATGGACCCCCATGTCCCTAAACTGGAACATGGACCACCACGTCCCTAAACTGGCAATGGACCACCACGTCCCTAAACTGGCAATGGACCACTATGTCCCTAAACTGGAACAATAGAGCCCCCAAATGCTCTTTTGTCGGATCTAAACGATCCAGTTAAGTTGATCTTAGCCTCAAACTAGACTAACGTATCCTTAACAAACGTTTGAGTTTATCTTAGCCTCAAATACGGCTAACGTATTCTCAAACCAAAACCCCAAAACCAAATCTAAGTAAATACGGATTTGGACTAATCCACATCCTACGGGCGACGGCATCACTTAGTCTCCGTATACAATCCACGAGCAACCAAAAACAAAACAAACACCCACGACATGAAGTGAAATTCTGGAGAAGGAGAAAGTGGTTACCGCGATGTGGTAACGTAATTAACTGCAGGAGCTTGCGCCTGCAGGGAAGAGCGTCCCCACAATCAAAAACCCCTCAAGCGAGGGGAAATCTGACAAAGTCTGCTACATCGGCCGCATCCGTCTAAACCTCCGATACACGGTGCCATAAATCAACTTGGCATCTTCGGAGAGGTGGACGGATAAAACCAAAATAGCATCTGCCCCGAATCTCAGTGCCAAGACTTCACAGTCTTATGCGCCGCCTTTCGGAGGGGAACAGATTCTGGCACGCCCGGTGGGACATTTTCCTCTTTCCACTCCATACTTCATGTGTCGTGTTCGCGAACGAATCGCGGTTTGCTGTGGTTTCCTATGGATTCGAGATACTAAGATTTGGTGTCTTGCTCCTTGCAGAAAACAGAAGATCAATGGCTTCAAACTGCACCGCCTGCAACTGCAACTCTCGCTCGGTCCTTGCGGGAGGAGTGACTTATGGGCCCCAAGCGGCCTCCCTTTTCAAGATGCCAGTGGAGCAAGTAACTCAAGCCACCACTGGACTATTCTTCGGGACCATGCTCCTACCGATGAGCTTCAATGCCCCAATGACGTTGCAAGAAGCCCCAAAGAAGTCGGTCTTTGATCGACTTACCACTGCCGCGGCCCTTTTTAACGGGTCGCCCAACTTCAATACCTCAGTTTTCAACAGACCGGGCCAGAGCGTTTACAAGCCCGCGACACCCGAAGTTGACATCCCAAAGCGGATAGCCATCCCGGCTCAAGCGGATGAAATTATTAGAAAGGCTCCTCCTTCCAAGAAGTCAGTTTTTAAAAGGCTGGCCCTTCCGGTTTCTGCTCCAGGCGAGGTCTTCAAAGCTGCTTCCCCTGCCCAGAAGGGGCACGATGAAGTCACCCCTACGGCTGAAACAACTCCATCCACACTACACGTTCGACGTCGCCACTGGCGCCGAGTAAGGAAGGCTGGGGGCAACTCCCCCTTTGGGATAACTCCGCTAGCTCCAATGGTGGGGATCGATCCTGCTGTTCCAATCGAGAACAGCTTTGAACTGCTCAACAAGGTGCGTAGAAACTCTCCTACTGCAGTGCTGAAGAGAACTCCTTCAACTGTAAAGAATGCTACAAAGAAGAAGCTGGAGCAACCTCCTCAACGGCTGTCCTCTGAAATTTACAAAGTCTGGAGTCAAGTTCAAGACTCCGTGATGGATCAAGACTATCTCCGCCGACAGAAAAAGATAAAGGTTCAGCAGGAGAAGGATTACTCCGTCAAGCCACAAAAAGCAACAGCTACGTGGGTGCCCACTGCGACTGCTCCCTCAACGTCAATCACTCAAAAGAAAAGGAGGCCGCAAAAGGCCCCTGTGAACATGGCGAACTGTAAAAGCGCGGAGCACAAACGCCCCAAGTCTGGAGGCATAGCGGTGCATACTGTTTATATGGCATCCGGGAAGGAGGATAGCCGTGCTTCGACGGGTCACCGGCTGCTTACCCGATCCGTGACCAAAGCCCAGAAGCAGCAACAGAAGCTTCAGGAAATGATGACTGCAATGGCCGCACTTACCGGGCCAAAAGAAAGCTCGGAGGCATCGTCAGAACAGCGTCATGAACAAGAAACTGACGCTGACTTCCTACGCAGAGTCCTTGAAAAGAAGGACAAAGAAGCTGCAGAGAAAGCGGCTAACATAAGACGGATGGCGCTCCTCTTCCAAGATATGATAGGGATGATGTTACAGCCGGACCCTCCAGCTGAAGACCCTCCGATCATTATTGAAGACGATAGAGGGGAGACATCTAATCCACCTCTGGCTCTTTCAGCAGCCAAGGAAGAAACCATTTCCAAGGCCGCACTGGATGACTATATAGCTCAGCAAATACGAGCTCATCAGGCGAGTGAAGCGGCTGGGCAAATTATTAAAACTGGACGGCCCTATCCGGGCTGGTATGACCAGATTAGTTACCCGCCGGGATATACGATCCCTAAGTTCCACGTATATAAAGGGACAGGGAATCCACATCAGCATGTCGCTTAATTCAGGGCCTTATGCGGCAACACTGGAGGCGACGACAAACTGCTGCTTCGCCAGTTCGTCGGCAGCTTAGCAGAAACTGCCTTTGAATGGTATTCGGATCTACCTAATGACTCTGTCAAAACATTTACGGAGATGGAGTTACTGTTTACACAAAGATTCGCGAGTGCTAGTGAACTCACCCCGATAACAGCACTGATCAACGCCAGGATATGGCCAGGCGAAACGTGGGTTCAATACGCAACACGATGGCGGAATCTGTGGTCGAAATGCGAACAACGCATCAAAGAAAAGCCAGCAATGGGCATGTTCGTGGGCACTCTTGATCTGCAAGCGACCATCTCGCAATTCATGATGTTCTTCAAGCCAACTACGTCCCAGGCCTTGATCGACAAGTTGGCCCAAATGGATCAGATGGGACATAAACCGTCTCCTCCAAAGCCAAACTCTCGAACTGAGAAAGGGAAAGCGATCGTTGTTGCCAATACTCAACAATAGCCGAGCAACTCAAAGCCAGTTGTTCGCCAAAACGACGTGCGTCCACCCCCATCCCTCGAGGAGAGACTGGGACGTCCTTACTCGTTTCCTCAGAATAAAACAGGAAGACTGTTCGAGCTGGCAGTGCGCAACAGACTCATCAATCTGCCGAGTCCAAAACGTCTGTTGCAGCCAGACGATCTCAACAATCCCAATTATTGCCCTTACCACCAAATGGTAAGTCATCCTATTGAGGATTGCTACGTTTTAAAAAACTGGATTGAAGACCAGTACCTACAAGGCAAGTTCGCGCTGTCTGAAAAGTAGAAAGTAAACCCACCACAGCCGCACACTCCAAAGAAGATGGACACGCCGGGGGCAGCTTGTTCTTTTGTTGAGGACGAAAACGATGGAGAAGACTCATCAGATGAATCCGAAGACTACGTAGCGAGTTGTCATGTGATCTCTCACTCATTAGTGGATGATAAAGAGGCTCCTTGCGCCAAGAAACCGAGGGCGGACCCTGAACCAGAAATTCTGCGGCCGTCAGACGAGATGATCGATGCCTTCCTGAATGAGATTCGTCTACAAGTTAAAGCCAATCAAGAATGTGAGATGACCATACTGGAAGGAGCCAAACACCGCCGACTAGACTAAAGAGTCGAGGCACTTCCGTCAAATCAAAAGTCGTCCGCTGCGGATAAAAACAAATTCAAGACGAGGAAAAGGTTTGCTAAAGCCCTATCAGTGGGAATGAAGCTACCACCCTCTGAAGAAAATACTCTCGGTAGAGTAGAGATGCATCCTAACTTCTGCTTATATCATCAGAAGATCATACATCCTACCGAAGACTGCAACTCCTTTAAGTGTTGGTGGCAAGGGTATGTCGCTCAAAAGCAACACTTCAACAAGACAATACGGGAAGCTCGTAGATAGCGAAAAAATCCGACAGATGAGCATAAAAGAGTTGCCGGCAATTGTCATAGGGATGATCCCGAGGGATCACGAGTGCTCACCTTCGGGAATAATTCCGACGAAAAAGTAGCCCTCGACCCTCTCTTCAAAAAGTCCATCTCTGAAAGATTGAGGAGTTGCGAGAACATTCAGCCGCTCAATTGCACGATATCCGGAGAGAATCTCGGACCCACAAACAACGGACCGAACAAAAAGGATAAAGGAAAGGGAAAAATGACCTCCGTCGCCAACACTCAACAACAATCGAGTGGCCCTAGACCGGTGGTTCGTCGAAACAATGTGCGTCCACGCATATCCCTCGAGGAGAGGCTAGGACGTCCTTACTCGTTTCCTCAAAATAAAACAAAGAGACTGATCGAGCTGGCAGTGCACGACAGACTCATCAATCTGCCGAGTCCAAAACGCCCGTTGCATCCAGGCGATGTCAACGATCCCAATTATTATCCTTACCACCAAACGGTAAGTCACCTGATCGAGGATTGCTTCGTCTTTAAAGGATGGATCGAAGATCAATACCGACAGGGCAAGTTCGCGTTGTCCGAAAACTGGAAGGTGAGCCCGCCACAACCGCATGCTTCGAAAAAGATGGATATGCCGGGGGCGTCATGCTCATTCATAGGGAAAGCCCCATAGACTGAAAATTCAGTAAACTAGAGATTCGCCTCAAATACGGCGACGGCGGACCGAAACGTCCTTAAACTAATGACGGACCGAAATGTCCTAAAACTTGCAGATGGACCGAAACGTCCTTAAACTAATGACGGACCACTACGTCCTAAAACTAGTTGACGACCGAAACGTCTTTAAACTACTACCGCAGCATCCTCAGGCTGACGAGATAAAAAAATATAAAGAATAAAAAAAATAATAATAAAAAAACGGTATGTCCATAAGCGAAATGGGCACGGATGAAAACCCGAAAGGGCTCCGTGAGTAAAAACAGCAGGGCTACCGGCGAGTGTTTGTGAAAACCCGAAAGGGCGCGACCTCGTTAAAAACAAAAACAAAAAAAAAGAATTAAAAAAACGGTATGTCCATAAGCAAAATGGGCACGGATGAAAACCCAAAAGGGCTCCGTGAGTAAAAACAGCAGGACTACCGGCGAGTGTTTGTGAAAACCCGAAAGGGCGCAACCTCGTTAAAAGACACCTGCAAGGTCCTCTCGACCTTGTAAGGAGAAACCACCCGCGTGAGAACCTTACGATTCACAGGAAAGCAACACACTTAGGAATCCTCACGATTCCTAAGGAGAAATTACACTTGTGAGATCCTCACGACTCGTAAGGAGAACTCTCTTATGGGACCCTCACGGCTCATAAGATTTGAAAGTCTTAAGTTACAGGGACCTGAACCTGTTCTTAAGCAACTCCCACAATCTTCGATATTTCTCTATAAGTGGTTCAATACTGACCCTTATATACAATCCACGGGCGCGAATAAACATATCCCTAACCAAGTCCCACCCATGGCTAGGGATATGTCCATATGGTGAACAACCCTTATAAGTCCTCTCGACTGATAAGGAGAAAACCCTTTTGTAAGATCCTTACGACTTACAGGAGAACATACACTTAGGAATCCTCATGATCCCTAAGGAGAAAACACACCTACGAGATCCTCACGACTTGTAGGGAGAAATACCTTTATGAGACCCTTACGGCTCATGAAGTCAAAAGCCTTAGTCGACGGGATCCTAACCCTGTTCGCAAAGCCACCTTTGTTCGACATCGACAGAGGTAAATGATGATTCGCTCCTGGCAATATCCCAGTTGTAGCGATGTTGATGCCTAAACCGGTATCAAATTCCGAGTCCTTTCATGGCAAATGATGATTCGCTCCTGGCAATATCCTAGTTGTAGCGATACTGAGGCCTAAACCGGTATCAAATTCCGAGTCCTTTCTTGGAAAATGATGATTCGCTCCTGGCAATATCCCAGTTGTAGCGATGTTGATGCCTAAACCGGTATCAAGTTCCAAGTCCTTTCATGGCAAATGATGATTCGCTCCTGGCAATATTCCAGTTGTAGCGATGCTGATGCTAAGATTGGCATCAGATTCCAAGTTCCACGCTCGTGATAGAAAGATCAGCAAGCCATACATGCATACTGTTAGTGTATATGCCCTAGAGGCCATTACTGTATCATACTAGCTTGTATATTACTTAATGGAAGCTTGGGATATTCACAGTTGTATATACAATCTTGCTCGAAATGGTAGTATGCTACTTGGTTTGTCTCTGCTTTAATATGTGCATGTGTTTCTTTTAGCATATTGCTGGTATACATATTAGTAGAGCCCTTAGGATCTTTGCTTGATTACCAGCGTTGTGATGGCGCTCGCACTCGTGGGAGCTGGGTAATCTATAAGCACATCCTTATACAGGTCCCTGGTTGTTGGACTATCGAGACAGGGCATCGATACTCCGGAGTAGACTAGCGTATGCGCTTCTCATCCCAGTGTGGGAGACGGTCTGTCCCACAGCCGTTAGTACGTCGTACTTGGGATAGTATGCGGGTGCTCGTTAGGTTACGAGTACACTGGACAGGACTCGTCGGGAACTGTTGGTTGGTAATATACCTATCGTCAGTTATCAGTTCCCAGGTGACATGAGTACAGCTTAGTCCGCTGACTTGACACTGTCACTTCGCCTCGAGTGTGTTCCCACTGCACTTTGATTACTACCTTACCACGGCTCAAAGGAGCTGTGCAAACAGGTAGTTTTTGGGTGCAGTCCCGAAGCACTTGGAGGCAGTGACGGTTAGACAGGATTCGTCTCTCCCGGTATTGGGGGTTGACATCGCGCTGTGTCCAGGAGAGCCATTACACGAGTAGTCCCTGGCCAGGGCAAGCGAGATATACTGGTAGGTTTCCAGTGTTATCTCAGGGTGTTCTGGGCTACACTCCGACACGACTTGTACCGCTATTAGGGGACTGACGTTCACCGCCCCCCTAGGCCCGCCATGCGATGTATCAGACGAACAGACCGGACTGTACGGAGACTGTCACATACAGGCTCAGTAGGAGTGCAGATGGGGTTCACCTCGTCAGTCTTCTTATCGACATCTACCTGGGGACCGTTACGTACAGCTAGTGCCGCTTGCGGTCTGTGGTTAAACCCACTGCCAGCGTAGTGTCGAGTCTTTAGAGTCCCACACAGAGAGCTATTCGCCTTTAGGCAAAACGAGTAGAGGTCGCATGGTTTTGCGACAGGGTTCGTTCGCATCCGCGCACTTGTGCACGTTTGCTGTCCGGACAGTTTATACTAGCGGGTTTTGGTTTAAGCCGGATCCTAGTATATGATTTGAGATTGGTTTTTCTCAGGGTATTCGTGTTCCTCGGATCACGAATGCGGGTGCGTATGCACAGTTGCTTGAGATTGGGGGAGAGGACCTTGTTTAGGGTTAATGGCTTTTGTCATTTTATTAACCCTATTGATTTTGTGTGGATTATTGTTAATTGATAATTAGCTTAATTATTGTGCATGGTTGTTGTTGACAATTTGACTTCATTGACTTGTTGACCATGTTGAAAACTTGACCATAATCATTTCATTTGGAAGATGCTCTTTGATCTTTGCAAAATTGAAATGATAATGGTCATGTCATGATTTATCATGACAATTTTCAAGCTAATTATCTAATTAAAATTGTCCACACATATTAGTGAGAATGGCTCACTAATAATTCATTCTCTCATTCTATTTCTCTCTCTTGCTCATCCTCTCCCTCAAGCTCTCTCCCTCTCATGTGTTGAGAAACAAAAAAGCTTGAGAAAAACTCTCTCTTGATCTTCTCTACTCACTTCTAGGGTTCAAGCCTTAGCATTTCTTGCACTCTAGTTACTCCTAGCTTGGAGTTGAAGCTAAAGGTGGTGGCTTTCAAGTGGATCTTTCTTTGACGGGAGAAGACAAGCAAGGTGAACTCTTTTTACCATACCTAGGAGCAAGGAGAGAAGGACTAAAGACCAAAGGTATAACCTTTCCATCACTTAGCTACTTTGTAGTTAGGGTTAGCTAGTTTATGTTTAGCAAAGATCCTCACAAGCATAGTCCATGTTGCCTAAGTCATTAAAAATCCGATTTTTATTATGTTTTCCGCCTCCCCGTAAGCACCGGGGTGGGCAACACGGACTTACAGTGGTATCAGAGCCTAACTAAACCTAAACTAGTTAAGTAGTTAAGTGTAACGAAGTTCGGAACCGGAAAAATCACAAAACCAAACTTTTACAAAATCCAAGTTTCTGTTAAATTTTTTCCTGCTCTAAATGAAAAACTTTATACATGTAAAATCGTCTCAGGGTTTTGTGAATACACCCAAGAAAAACGATACACTAATTCCCTCAAACCGCCGCCCTTCCGCCGCATGAGGTAGGCATGTGCGGCGGAAGCGCCGCGGTTTGTCGTTATCGGAGCATCGTTTTTCGTGCAGTGTGTGTTGTTGTTGGTTTTGGGATTTTTAGGATATATTATATGTACCCAGATTTTCCAGAAAAGAAATTTCCTTTTGGGGTCCTATAATTCCGTATTTTTCCGAACTTCACTGCACTTTAACTATATCGGTTATATCTGTAATGCTTGCATGTGTTGAACGTCGGCTAATCGCTATAAGACGATTAGTCGGGGTTATACATGATCTGTGTTTGTTATTGGTTTGTGGATATGAATGGATTGGATTGTCGCGGGTGACTGGCCGGGGTGGATGTGAGATGAGCGTTGTTTTTCTTTCATTCATTTGTAACATGTAAATTGATGTAATAATATTCTTTGTATGGCCGCACAACCGGGTCGGGGTTGTAGCCGTCATTGTATAATTCTTTTTACTGTTTTTGCTCCTAGGATAGACCCATGGAGGGGGTGCACAAACTACCGGGTATCTCGAAGTGCCGAGCGGCCTACTCACGGTGGTGAGGGAGGTTGCTTCACTTCGGGTGCTTGGCGGGTAGTTTGCCGCACCCGTAGGGGTCTTGGGTGGGGTTTTGGCTATTCACCGCGACCGTGTAATCCGCTTTCCGTTGCAGGCTCGAACGCATTGCGGATTCCTAGTATATCCAATGTATTCATCTGTGATCTGTAATGTCTATCATTGCTATATATTTATATATAATAACTATTTAGGCGTTGCTTATGTTTTACAGCCGCGCTAGCCCAGCCCCCGCTCTGTCGTTAGTTAAGTAACCTAACGGGTGATGACGGGGCCCCGTGGCGAATGCGAATGGCATAAGCGTACGTCATATTTTGGTTGTTTTCTGCAATGGTAGGATTAAATGATGGGACGCATTAAAAGAACTAATGCAAGAAATAAACCAAGTAAAAGTCGATTGGAACACTTTGAAAACCACTCGGTTCTTTTCAAAACTAAACTTTTAAACGCGGAGCTTGAACCACTCCTTTTAAAAGCTATCTCGTTCCATCGATTATATCAAGTTCACTACGTTCACGGTTTCGCCAAAACCATCCGTAGCCCTCCGTCATTCCACATGAATGGTCAAAAGTATTCAAGCTATGTATTTTGGCCAAAGTCAAGGCATAGTGATTGGTAGCGTTTGGGTATTCATATGCAGCATAGATAGATGCGTTGATTTGGGACAGTCGTGCTGCCATTTTGGCCAAAGTCAAGGGTAGGTACGGGTGGGTCCAAATTAACCAGGAGAATGACGGGTAGAACTTGACATGTGACTTATGATATTTTGGCCAAAGTCAAGGTCATAAGAGCATGGGGCAAAAATCCACATCGGGAGTTTCATAAGTACTGAAACTTGCTAGCGTTGCATACCATTTGGAGTGTGATAATTCTGGTAGGATTCCTTCGGTTTTATCACGCGATGATATTTGGATCCCGATCCTACTGTGAGTATATGCTACTCCTCGGGAAAACTCTCACTTAACGATCAATGCTATAAACCTAGTAGGTGCCTAGAAAGGTGTTAGCGGGGCTACGCCCACAGGGAAAAGAGGTTACTTAATTAAGGAACTTCGCGAAAGCGTTGGAAAACCTCCCTCGAAGTACCGACACTGGCCTGGCTGAACGGTTAAGCAAGTATTGTACGGTGAGAATGATCCCGGCTAATCCTTTTCTTTATGGTTTGAGAAGGGATTCGAGAGACAGTGGGAGCTATCCAGTTTAGACAAACTAAAAACCACTCTAAACTTGCAAGAGCATCATGCTAAAGTGTTTCTTTTCTCTCTCCTAATTGCAGCGACCATTCAAGATGACCGGACTTAAGTTACTATTAGATAAAAACATATTGACAGGGCCAAACTACAAAGATTGGCTCAGGAATGTCAAGATGGCTATCACTTATGACAAGCTGGGGTATATACTTACCACCAAAGCTCCCCCCGTCCCAGGTCCCACCTCCAGCGTCGCGGATGTAGAAATCCGTAAGACATGGGAGATAGATTGCGCGAGGGCCAAATGCCTCGTACTAGCCTTGATGGACAACGACCATCAGAGGAGGCACGAGAATATGGACCTAGAGTCCATATTTCTCCATACAAAAGAACTGTATGGAGAGCAGTCTCGTATCGCAAGATACGAAGTGTCGAAGAAGCTCTTTTCGGCAAGGTTGGCCGTCGGATCATCGGTAGTGGACCACGTGCTTAAGATGATCGGCTACATAGAGGAGCTCGCGGACCTTGGGACCACGTTGGAGAATGAACTCTATACCGATTTGATTCTCCAGTCCCTTCCTTCCACTTACGCCCAGTTCATTCTTAACTTCAACATGCAAGGAAAGGAGGTTGAACTTGCCGAACTTCTGAACATGTTGAGGACTGCTGAGGGCACCCTACAGAAGGGTAGGGAGACATCCACTTTGTTTGTAGGAGGATCTTCCTCTTCTAGGTCCAGGGCGAAAGCCAAGGGCAAGAAGAAGAAAGCCCCCGCCAAACCAAGAGGCGGTGTCGGTAAAGTGGATACGAAGGGAAAGGGTAAAGCAACAAAGGTAGCGGGGAAGCTGGTGGGGAAGGAAGAATGCTTCTATTGTCACAAAAGTGGTCACTGGAAACAAGATTGCAAGGCTTGGAAAGCCAGAACACAGGATTTGAAGCGAGTTGCAGCTTCAGCTTCAGGTGTGTATGTTATTGAAACTGTCTATCAATAAACTCTACATCCTGGGTATTGGATACCGGATCAGGATCTCATATCTGTAATTCTTTGCAGGCGTTGAGAAAGCGTAGAGTTTTGAAGGCAGGTGACATGACCCTCAGAGTTGCGAACGATGCTAGCATGGATGCTGAGGCCGTGGGGGACTATCACCTGGGATTATCAGATGGACACTTTTTGGTTTTGCGTAGTTGTTATTATGTACCAAATGCAACCTGTAATATCATTTCTGTATCTTTATTATCTAAAGAAGGTTATGAATTTGCATTTGTAAGTAATGTAGTGAACATTCACCTTAATCAAGTGTTGATTGGGTCAGGTACATTGAACAACGGTATATACGTTTTAAACCAACCACAGGTTTTCAATATCCAGAATACACACAAAAGAAAGTCTCCAGAAATTAATAAAACTTTCTTATGGCATTGTAGACTGGGTCACATCAACGAGAGAAGATTGACTAAGTTACATACTGAAGGATATTTAGATTCGTTCGAATATCAATCGTATGCAACTTGTCAATCCTGTCTCAAAGGAAAGATGACAAAGGCTCCGTTTTCTGGACACGGAGAAAGAGCGAGTGAGCTCTTGGGACTCGTACACAGCGACGTGTGCGGTCCAATGTCTACACATGCGCGAAGCGGTTTTTCTTACTTCATAACTTTTACGGATGATTTTTCAAGGTACGGTTATGTCTTCTTAATGAAACATAAATCCGAGGCTTTTGAAAAATTCCAGGAATATAAGAGTGAAGTAGAAAAACAGACCGGCAAAAGTATTAAGATTCTAAGATCGGATCGAGGAGGAGAATACTTAAGTGCCGAATTCCTGAACTACTTAAAAGAGAATGGAATTCTCTCTCAGCTTACTCCTCCATACACTCCGCAACATAACGGTGTATCGGAGAGACAGAACCGAACCCTATTGGATATGGTACGGTCCATGATGAGTAACGCTGAGTTACCGCGATCGTTCTGGGGGTATGCACTAGAAACTGCTGCATATCTTTTGAACCGTGTTCCCACTAAGACTGTGCCTACCACACCATATGAGTTATGGAGTGGGAAGAAATCCTATCTTAATCACATTAAGACATGGGGATGTCCAGCTTTTGTAAAAAAGCAGCATGCGGACAAGCTCGAGGCACGCTCAGTACAGTGCAAGTTTGTGGGATATCCAAAGAACTCCAAGGGATATTACTTCTATTACGAAGAGGAACAAAAAGTCCTTGTTTCTCTCCATGCCCACTTTCTAGAACATCAGTTCATAGAAAAAGAATTAAGTGGGAGCGCGATAGAACTGGAAGAAATTCCAGAACCACAAACTATTACTGAAAGTTTAGTGGAACCAGAAGGTTCAAAAGAACAGGACATTCCTACGCCGCTCCGCAGGAGTAGTAGGCAGTCTCATCCGCCCGAGAGGTACTACGGTTTCCTCATTGACGGGGATAGAGAGGACTGCATCCTAGATTGTGATGAGCCTACTAGCTTCCAGCAAGCCATTCAGAGCGTCGACTCGGTAAAATGGTTGGATGCAATGCGGACTGAGATGGAGTCCATGTACACCAACAAAGTATGGACGTTGGACATTGCTCCAGACGGGGTAAAACCCGTAGGATGCAAGTGGATCTTCAAAAGGAAGATTGGTGTAGATGGACATGTTGAGACCTATAAAGCTAGACTGGTAGCAAAGGGTTTTCGTCAGCGACCTGGTTTGGACTATGACGAAACCTTTTCTCCAGTAGCTATGCTGAAATCCATTCGGATCCTTCTTGCCATCGCTGCTTTCCACGATTATGAGATTTGGCAGATGGACGTAAAGACAGCTTTTCTAAATGGTCATTTAGAGGAGTGTGTCTATATGGACCAGCCAGAGGGTTTCATTCAGGGTGGGAGCAGCGGAAAGGTGTGCAAGTTGCTCAAGTCCATTTATGGACTCAAGCAGGCATCGCGGAGTTGGAACATCTGTTTTGATGAGACGGTCAAAGAATTTGGCTTATCAAAAATCCAGATGAACCATGCATCTATTGTTGATTTGTAGCGAGAACTGTAGTATTCCTCGTTTTATACGTGGATGACATTCTCTTAATAGGAAATGACATTCCTATGCTACAATCTGTCAAGGGGTTCTTGTCACACAGGTTCTCCATGAAAGACCTGGGTGATGCCTCATACATTCTGGGTATCCGGATCTACCGTGACAGATCCAAGAGGATATTAGGACTCTCGCAGTCCAGGTACATCGACACCATACTGAAGAGATTCAGTATGGAAGATTCCAAGCGCGGTAATCTACCGGCTTGTCACGGGATCACCCTCTCCAAAGAGATGTCTCCCAAGACTGATTTGGAGAGGGATCGCATGTCTATTATACCCTACGCTTCTGCGGTAGGCTCTATAATGTATGCGATGTTGTGTACCAGACCGGATGTGGCTTATGCACTGAGTGTGGTAAGCAGGTATCAGTCAAACCCTGGGGAGAAACATTGGATAGCAGTAAAGAACATTCTCAAGTACCTGAGAAGGACTAAGGAGATGTTCTTGGTGTATGGCGGAAAAGACCTGCAGGTTGAGGCCTTTGCTGACTCCAGCTTCCAGAGTGACAAGGATGATTCCAAGTCCATGTCGGGTTTTGTCTTTACCCTCAATGGAGGGGCGGTGTGTTGGAAGAGCTCCAAACAGGAAACCGTTGCTGACTCGACTATGGAAGCGGAATACATCGCTGCATCTGATGCCGCAAAAGAAGCTGTCTGGATGAGGAAGTTCTTGAAAGAACTTCAGGTGGTTCCGTCCATTGTTGACCCAATACCTCTGTATTGCGACAACAACGGGGCTATAGCTTTAGCGAAGGAACCCAGGTCCCATCAGAAATCCAGACACATCTTAAGGCGGTATCACCTGATCAGGGAGATCGTGGATCGCCAGGAGATCGAGGTCCGGAGAGTTGCATCAGAGGATAACACAGCAGATCCATTCACCAAGGCCTTGCCCCAGACTCAGTTCGAGCGGCTGATCGAGATGATAGGTCTTCGATACGCCAGTACATGGCCTTAGTGCAAGTGGGAGATTGTTAGTGTATATGCCCCAGAGGCCATTACTGTATCATACTAGCTTGTATATTACTTAATGGAAGCTTGGGATATTCACAGTTGTATATACAATCTTGCTCGAAATGGTAGTATGCTACTTGGTTTGTCTCTGCTTTAATATGTGCATGTGTTTCTTTTAGAATATTGCTGGTATACATATTAGTAGAGCCCTTAGGATCTTTGCTTGATTACCAGCGTTGTGATGGCGCTCGCACTCGTGGGAGCTGGGTAATCTATAAGCACATCCTTATACAGGTCCCTGGTCGTTGGACTATCGAGACAGGGCATCGATACTCCGGAGTAGACTAGCGTATGCGCTTCTCATCCCAGTGTGGGAGACGGTCTGTCCCACAGCCGTTAGTACGTCGTACTTGGGATAGTATGCGGGTGCTCGTTAGGTTACGAGTACACTGGACAGGACTCGTCGGGAACTGTTGGTTGGTAATATACCTATCGTCAGTTATCAGTTCCCAGGTGACATGAGTACAGCTTAGTCCGCTGACTTGACACTGTCACTTCGCCTCGAGTGTGTTCCCACTGCACTTTGATTACTACCCTACCACGGCTCAAAGGAGCTGTGCAAACAGGTAGTTTTTGGGTGCAGTCCCGAAGCACTTGGAGGCAGTGACGGTTAGACAGGATTCGTCTCTCCCGGTATTGGGGGTTGACATCGCGCTGTGTCCAGGAGAGCCATTACACGAGTAGTCCCTGGCCAGGGCAAGCGAGATATACTGGTAGGTTTCCAGTGTTATCTCAGGGTGTTCTGGGCTACACTCCGACACGACTTGTACCGCTATTAGGGGACTGACGTTCACCGCCCCCCTAGGCCCGCCATGCGATGTATCAGACGAACAGACCGGACTGTACGGAGACTGTCACATACAGGCTCAGTAGGAGTGCAGATGGGGTTCACCTCGTCAGTCTTCTTATCGACATCTACCTGGGGACCGTTACGTACAGCTAGTGCCGCTTGCGGTCTGTGGTTAAACCCACTGCCAGCGTAGTGTCGAGTCTTTAGAGTCCCACACAGAGAGCTATTCGCCTTTAGGCAAAACGAGTAGAGGTCGCATGGTTTTGCGACAGGGTTCGTTCGCATCCGCGCACTTGTGCACGTTTGCTGTCCGGACAGTTTATACTAGCGGGCTTTGGTTTAAGCCGGATCCTAGTATATGATTTGAGATTGGTTTTTCTCAGGGTATTCGTGTTCCTCGGATCACGAATGCGGGTGCGTATGCACAGTTGCTTGAGATTGGGGGAGAGGACCTTGTTTAGGGTTAATGGCTTTTGTCATTTTATTAACCCTATTGATTTTGTGTGGATTATTGTTAATTGATAATTAGCTTAATTATTGTGCATGGTTGTTGTTGACAATTTGACTTCATTGACTTGTTGACCATGTTGACAACTTGACCATAATCATTTCATTTGGAAGATGCTCTTTGATCTTTGCAAAATTGAAATGATAATGGTCATGTCATGATTTATCATGACAATTTTCAAGCTAATTATCTAATTAAAATTGTCCACACATATTAGTGAGAATGGCTCACTAATAATTCATTCTCTCATTCTATTTCTCTCTCTTGCTCATCCTCTCCCTCAAGCTCTCTCCCTCTCATGTGTTGAGAAACAAAAAAGCTTGAGAAAAACTCTCTCTTGATCTTCTCTACTCACTTCTAGGGTTCAAGTCTTAGCATTTCTTGCACTCTAGTTACTCCTAGCTTGGAGTTGAAGCTAAAGGTGGTGGCTTTCAAGTGGATCTTTCTTTGACGGGAGAAGACAAGCAAGGTGAACTCTTTCTACCATACCTAGGAACAAGGAGAGAAGGACTAAAGACCAAAGGTATAACCTTTCCATCACTTAGCTACTTTGTAGTTAGGGTTAGCTAGTTTATGTTTAGCAAAGATCCTCACAAGCATAGTCCATGTTGCCTAAGTCATTAAAAATCCGATTTTTATTATGTTTTCCGCCTCCCCGTAAGCACCGGGGTGGGCAACACGGACTTACACATACGAAATAGCCGAAATGATGGGGCAACTTGCAAATAAAAATCAGCAAGTAAAAAAAATGTGTATGCATGTAAAATAGCCGAAATGATTGGGCAACTCGCAATAAAAAGCAGCGAGTGAAAATAAAATAAATAGCCGAAATGATTGGGCACCGCGAAAAATAGCCGAAATGATTGGGCAATCGTGACCTTCGCGATATAAAAGCTGAAATGATAGAGCATCGCGGAAATAAAATAATAATATAAAAAAATGAAAGAAACTTTTGCCCTACAGGTGAGATCATATTGATCCCTGTATACAGTCCACGGGCACAAACAAAGAAGGAACTATACCTTCCCAACAGGCTCCACCAGAAAGCGAAGCCAAATCTCGACGGTTCATAGACAACCTAGAGACAACCTCGACATTTGCCGCAATATTGCAGACACGATGTCAACAAACGGAGCAAAAGAAGATCCCTAGCTTCATGGCCTCGACGTCAATATCGACAATTTAGAGATCGCTAACGGCGTTTCTCCGCACTCCAACCAGATGCAGACATGACGTCAACAACCGACCTCAGAGTCACAATGAAACGGAGCCACGGCAAGTCCCTGGTCCCAAATCTTAACGGCAATATCTACGGCCTAAGAATCAACAAAGGCGTTCCTTCATAGTCCAGCAAGATGCAGATACAACGCCAACAAAAGAACTCGCGTTCGAAACAAAGCGAAGCGATGGCAAAATCCCAGCTTCACCTCAATATTCGTCTCGATACAGCAGACGAGATGTCAACAACGACGTTTCTTCGCAGTCCAGCAAGATGCAGATACAACGCCAACAAAAGACCTCGTGGTCGAAACAAAGTAGAGTGACGGCAAAATCCCAGCTCCACCACTACATTCGTCTCGATATAGAGGACGCAATGCAAGCAAACGAAGCGAAGGCCAAACTCTTAGCTTCAGGGTCTTGACGGTAACTCATATAAAACCGGAAAGACCATCGGAGGTTATCTCGCACCAGCGCGGAGTAATCACTACCTCAGCATTCGTCTCGTCACAACAGACGAAATGTCACCACAGCATCTTTTCTCCAATAGGATTCGGACGCACCAAAGCAAATGAAGCGAAGGCCAAATTCCTAGCTTCAGGATCTTAACGGCAAGTCATATAAAGCCTGAAAGACAACCGAAGATCATCTCACACCAGTGCGGAATGGTCACCATCTCGACGTTCGTCTCGACACAGCAGACGCAACATCATTAAACAGCGGAGCCATGGCAAAGTCCCTAGTTCCAAACCTCGACGGTTCACCAACAACCTAGAGACAACCGCGACATTCGTCTCGATATAGAGGACGCAATGCCAGCAAACGAAGCGAAGGCCAAATTCCTAGCTTCATGGTCTTAACGGCAAGTCATATAAAGCCTGAAAGATAATCGGAGATCATCTTGTACCAACGCGGAATGGTCACCACCTCGACGATCGTCTCGATACAGCAGACGAGATGTCAACAACATCGTTCTTCCTCCAACAGGATTCAAGCGCGACAATAAGACTACGAAGCCATGGCAAAGTCCCTAGTTCCAAATCTCGACGGTTCACCAACAACCTAGAGACAACCGCGACATTCGTCTCGATATAGAGGACGCAATGCCAGCAAACGAAGCAAAGGCCAAATTCCTAGCTTCAGGGTCTTGATGGCAAGTCATATAAAGCCTAAAAGGCTATCGGAGATCATCCCACACCAGCGCGGAGTGGTTATGACTCATCGGGGCTCTCCAAAATGAGCCTAACCTCAAGTAAAAAGCGGCATGGCAAAATTCCTAACGCTTGCTCTTCCGACGGTCAAACTGCCAAGGAGGATTTCTTGAAGACGTCTTGTCCAGCCCCCGAAGGGATCAGAGACACGGTAGTCGCAGGGCTACTCGAATAGCACGATTGCCTATCGAGGAATATATCAGCTGATGCGACGGTACGACGGCCAAAACCCTAAGTACCACAGACCCTAACGGACTTCTGTCGTAAAGAGCAGAGGTTAACTGTGACGTTAGGACATCCTTGCGAGAAATGCTCGATTCATTTCGACTCATGAGGCAAAGCCTTAGGCAGCGGGGATTAAAAAACCTGTTTCCTAAGTACTGGGATCCTGCAAGTCGGCCCAAAACGGTCTCTTGCATACTATCCACGGGTCTCACTCTCCAAAGTCGAATCTCGACAAGGAGGGAAACAACCGCTTACGAGTCCTCTCGACTCATAAGAGGGAAAATTCTCTTATAGGATCCTTACGACTTCTAAGAGAAAACACACTTAGGAATCCTCACGATTCTTAAGAAGAAAATACACCTGCGAGATCTTCTCGATCCGTAGGGAGAAAAGGCTTTATGAGACCCTCACGGCTCATAAAGTTGAAAAGTCTTAGACAGCAGATCTGAACCTGCGGCCTAAGCCATCGCTACCTCTTGAAGAAGCCAAGACAGGATGCTCGCTCTATTATCTGTCAACCATATTTACTAAGGCAGCATACTGATAATAAAAAAGAGAAGAAAGCGACAGAAAGAACATCCAATGTACATTTGATCAAGCATTCGAGACACATTCATTCATGCATGTGCAAAAGACTCAGAACGAGAAATAAGACAAGCTGAAATAGAAATTTCCATTCATATTGCAAAGGGTTCTTACAATCATAAAGAAATAAACAAAGGCATTATTCAAATGTTTACAACGGTATAATCTCGGACCCAGGACATGGATTGAGGAACTCGAAAGTAACCTTATCTAAGACTTTCCAAGCCCGGCGAACCGTCCTAGTGTGCTTTCTTTCGCGAGCACGCGCATCGGGGTCCCCACTGATGTCCTCCTCCCTCCGATAAGCAGCGAGTATGGCGGACTGTTGGAAGGACTGGTGTAGGAGATCGACAAAATTGTCTTGCCGTCTCTTCGAGATTAAGTTCATCAGGTACACCGAGTGCACCTTATCCTCCCCGGCATCCAACGCCCTAAGCGGCACACCGGTACAGAATAAGGGAAGCGCTTCCCAGATGGCTCCTATGATAAGCTTCAGGAGAGAGGAACGTCGTGGAAGCAGTTGACCGTTATATGCGTCGAAGCGGCTTATGATTTCGGCGCACTCCGCGTTCGTGAATTCTTGATTTTGAGAACGGCCGAGTTGGCGGATGTCCCCGTAAGAGATGACTTCGTCGAGATCTTACATGTGGGATTCCATCACTCCTATAAAAGAAAATCGACAAAATTAGCAACTCTTAAGAGTTCTGTTATATGATTTAAAAGGAGCAAAGCTCCATTAATGAATCAAGAAGTTATAAATAAAATCCTTTCAGAAGATCAGTGCTCTATTGATGGAACTCTAATAGAGTTCTCTTTAGTTCTCTCTAGATCCCTTTAGAGCAAAACTCTGCTAAGTGAAACCCTAAATGGGTTTTCTTTAGATCAAGGATCTATTGAGAGCAAGGCTCTTAAAAATTAATTTAATCTACTTTAATTTTTACCTAAAGATTCTCTAGAATCTGAACTCTTAAAAATGCTTAAACATGAGAGCAAGACTCTGAATAAAAATTCTTATGAAGAGATGAAAATCATCTAAGAGACCAAAGGTCCTATTTATAAGCAATAAGAACCCTTTCAACTTCCAAAAGTTGGCGCAACGGTTGGAATTCTGCCACCGCTGCGCTCACGTTTGGAGCCATGTAAGCGCAACGGTGGGAGGGCGTTTGTTTACCCCAATCAGAGAAAAGCTCTGTTCAAATTCCAAGGCGGAAAAATAAGCAACGCTTCTGTTTCTCCCAATTAGAGCAAAGCTCTGCTTTGAAAATTAAAGTGAAAATTAAAAGTAATGCTTCAGATTCCTTGCGCGCCACGTGTCAAAATCAGACACGCCAGCGCAGAGGCAGCGCAACCAATCAGAGCAAGGCTCTATTTAAAATAAAATTAAAGAAGCAACGCTTCAAGCAGCTTGCGCTCTGCGCTGCGCGACACATGGCAGCGCAGTTGCGCTGCGCTCTGCGTTGCGCGACACGTGTCAAGCACAGATGCGTTTGCGCCAAACAGAATTAAAATTCCAGTAAGATATTTCTGTTCTTGTTAAAACAAGAAAATTGTCTTCTGTAAAACAGAAGCCCTTGGATCAAAGATCCAACGGTGGGGAAAAATCCCCAAATCACTCAGAAAATGATCTCTTTAACAAATTTAACAAATTAATGAGAACTATATAAAAGCCCCTAGACCCCAATTCTAAAACACACAGAATAGAGAGACAGAAACTCAGAAAACAGAGAGAGAACTCCTCCAAAGAATTTTGAGAAAAAATTCAAAGAAAAGAAAGAAGGTAAAACCTTTATAAAAAAAAAGAGAGAGAAAGAAGAATTTCTTCTGAAAAGATCATTGATCTAAGAACAAGATCAAAGATCTTAAAATAAAAATATAATAATAAAAAAAGGCATTGCCTTTGATGAACCATTGGTTCTGGAATCTTGAAGATTCTTTTCTTGAATCAAAAATTGGATCAAGATATTAAAACAGTGCCTTGCACTTGTATCTGCGCTTTCAAAATAGAGCATTGCTTTCTGAAGTTGGCGCAACTCACCAGAGCACGCCACGTGTCAGCAGCGCAATAGCGCAGCGCATTGACGCAGCGCACTGCGCTGTTGCGCTTGCACTCACCAGAGCGTGACACGTGTCACCTCCACATGCGCTTGCGCTCAATAATTGGCGCAAAACGCCTGACAAGCCACATGGTCACTGTCAGTTTGATTAATGCACTGCATTACTTACAGAAGGGCCAAGCCCAATTAAAAAAGGCCTAACTGGCCAAATAAAATGCTATGCATTATTTTAAAGATGGACAGAGCCCAAACAAAAACAGATGCTGCGCATCATTTAAAAGGGACAGAGCCCAAATAAAAAAAGGCTTAGCAGGCCGAAAGAAAATGCAGTGCATTATTAAACAGGGGCAAAGCCCTAGCACTGGCCTAATAGGCCAAAGATAAATAAAATGTTGAACATCTTCAACTGGACTTAGCCCAATTATGGCCGTAAGTCCTCAAATTAAATTGACTGAGCACGACTGCTCTCTTAAATCAATTCGCATCCGGTTCAAGGGTACATCTCCGAACTCCTCTGACACCTATCGTTGTAATCCTTCAACGTCGTCAGAGAGGTGACGGGTCCCGACAACCACACATTGACATGGACCCCCATGTCCCTAAACTAGAACATGGACCCCCATGTCCTTAAACTGGAACATAGACCACCACGTCCCTAAACTGGCAATGGACCACCACGTCCCTAAATTGGCAATGGACCACCATGTCCCTAAACTGGAACAATAGAGCCCCCAATTGCTCTTTTGTCGGATCTAAACGATCCAGTTAAGTTGGTCTTAGTCTCAAACTGGACTAACATATCCTTAACAAACGTTTGAGTTGCTCTTAGCCTCAAATACGGCTAACGTATCCTCAACCAAAACCCCAAAACCAAATCTAAGTAAATACGGATTTGGACTAATCCACGTCCTACGGGCGACGGCATCACTTAGTCTCCGTATACAATCTACGGGCAACCACAAACAAAACAAACACCCACGACATGAAGTGAAATTCTGGAGAAGGAGAAAGTGGTTACCGTGATGTGGTAACATAATTAACTGCAGGGGCTTGCGCCTGCAGGGAAGAGCGTCCCTATAATAAAAAAACCCCTCAAGCGAGGGGGAATCTGACGAAGTCTGCTACATCGGCCGCATCCGTCTAAACCTCCGATACACGGTGCCATAAATCAACTTGGCATCTTCGGAGAGGTGGACGGATAAAACCAAAATAGCATCTGCCCCGAATTTCAGTGCCAAGACTTCGCAGTCTTGTGCGCCGCCTTTCGGAGGGGAACAATAATATTAATTTTATAAACTGATACAAATTAAAATTTAGTTAACTAATTAAAGATTCTTTAAATTTAAATCTAAACTAATTTCCTAACAAACTAACAACCCCTCTCTCTCTCTCTCTCTCCTCTACATATATATATTTATATATATTTTATTTATTTATTTTTTCTTTCCTTATTTAATACACAGCCTCTTCTTCTTACTTCTTCTTCTTCTTTCTTCTTTCTTTTTCTTGATCTTGTTTCTTGATTCCGGTGATCACCACCGGAGCCGTGCTCGTCGCTGACGATCCGAGGGATCCAGTGAACGTACCTTGCCTGTGTGATCATCCTCTTGCCTTGCCTGGACCTGTCCTGCGTGCCGCGTGTGCGTTGCGATGATTTACCGACGTCGGACGTGCCGTGCGTATCCGTCGCGTGATTCGATCGAGACAAGTTTACCTTGCTACATGCTATGATACATATTTTGCAACCATATTAATAATAATATTACATGTTTAGTGCATTGTGCATCCCCTGTTACCGTCTTACTGTTTTACGATGTCCGTTTGCATCCGTACAATTTATTACATATATAGTTGCATGCAAGTTTATCTTGCCACATGCTATGATATATATTTTCCATCCATATGAATAAAAATATCACATGTTGACTGCATTGTACATCCATGTTACTGTTTTACAATTTTTCGATACCCGTACGCATCCATATCATTAATTATATATCTAGCTGCATGCCATGTCATATTATTTCATGTTACTGTTGTATTAGCACCCCATGCTTGATAATGTGCATCCTACATAGTCATGGAGTTGTAGATATGAACCCTGATAAACACTTGAGCATCCGTTTGATACCTGTGCACTAACTGTCATGATCTGATACACCACTGCTTGACCTGTTACCTGATCTTGTTTCTAATGCCGACAATCCTAACATATTGTCTTGATGGACATATTCTGTTGTCTATTTTAGACAAACATGTACCTGCTTGATCCTGTGTTGGTATTAGCTCCAGATTTATAAATACCTGACTTGAACACATAACTTGGTGGTAAGGGGAAATCAATGATGAAACCTAACTTGTAACTCAACAGTTCTATGCTTATACTGATCAGTTTTACGAGCTAGGCCAGCCCCGGGATGATGCTGCTGACATCATTCATCTGTACATGTTTCCTGTTTAATGCCTAGCGGCATGTCTCAGATTTCGGCCCGAGAATCTGGACCGTGGTCCCGGGCACGCACGAGATACTATTGAGTTACATCGACGATTCATTAAATTGATTTCAAAGACTTGAGAGTAATTAACCCAGTAGCATAGATTACTCACCGCATGCACATACACTTCACTGTTCCATATTCGCGTTACTGTTATACACTCATTACTGTTTATACTCATGCCTGCATATCTTGTTACCTCCTGATTATATTTTATTGTTTGATATTATGACGCACTGACGTCTGGGTTTTGCATGGCCCAGATCCTTTATCTCTTTCGCAGGCCGACCAGGAGTACTTCAGTCGACAGGCCGAACAGTGAGGAGCAATTTGGTTTTTAGTTTAGTTTAGTTTTCTTTCAGCATTTTCATTTCCTGATGTGAGCCCGTATTTGCGACGCACTTTCCAGATGTTATTGTTTATTGGATTTATTGCTTCCGCATATTATTTCTTGACTCGTTTATTCTGGCATATGGACATGTACTGGATAGTTTATTTTATTTCTATTGTTCTTGATATCTTACAGACAGCCGTAATGTGACTGTGGAGGAATATTTCCTAACCACAGGTAGCATGGTTGGCTCTATCACGTGCCGATCTTAGCGCACTCTGGGAAGCGGGGCGTGACACAAATATGGCCATTTCGCGCTCTCGATCAGCCTTACTTTTTAGAAGAGCTTCATTCAGGAATGCATCAATCATCTCGTCTGACGGTCCTAGGAGCTCCGATTCGGGATCTGCCCCCAGTTTCTCGGTGTCAGGAGCTTCTTCATCGTCTATCGACGAGTAAGAGATCACATGGCAGCTTTCCACATAATCTTCAGGCTCATTCGACGAGTCTTCTCCATTGTCATCATCTCCGTTCTCAAGGACGTGGCTGAGAAATTCTTGGAGTGTGACTGGGGTTCGCGCCTTCTGGTTATATTCTTCCAGCGCGTTAATATACTTTTGCAGGTCCATGTGCTTGTCACCAGGCTTCACGGGCTTTTTGGTCTTCTTCTTCTTCTTCGAAGACTTTGACGGCTGGGTGTCGGCGCTTTGACTATCACCACCAATTTTTGGAGTTGGACGCGGCTTTAGCATTCCCTCGATGATCTCAGGTTCTAGCTGATTTTTCCATCTGATTACCGGGCATGTTTGGAGATCCTTCAGCATTCTTTTCGTCTTGGTTGAAAGGACGACCTCCCATGGAGCTTCTTCTACAAAAGAGCACGATGCCCCCGGTGTGTCCCCCTTTTAAGAGCGTGTGGTTGAGGCGGGCTTACTTTCCAATTCTTGGACAGTGCGAATTTGCCCTGTTGGTATTGGTCATCAATCCAGCCTTTAAAGACGAAGCAATCTTTAATTGGATGGCCTATCGCTTGGTGATAGAGGCAATAATTGAAATTATTAGCGTCACCGGGTTGCAATGGGCGTTTTGGATCCGGCAAGTTGATGAGCTTGTTGCGCACCGCCAGCTCGAACAATCTCCTTGTTTCGTCCTGGGAAAACAAATAAGGGCGCTTCATTTTCTCATTATAGAATCGCCGTCTCTCGTCTTGGCGATCAGTTAGGTTTGGACCACTGGGCTGCTGTTGAGCATTGGCGATGAAGGTTGCTTTCCCTTTTTCATTCCGCGACTCTGGCTTCGAAAAGGAAGGTCTGTGGCCCATCTGGTCCATTTGGGCCAGCTTGTCAATCAAGGCCTGGAAAGTGTTCGTCTTGAAAAACATCATATATTGGGAAATGGTCGCTCGAGGGTCAAGAGTACCCACAAACATGCCTACCGCAGGCGCTTCTTCAATGCGCTGCTCGCACTTCAACCATAGATTCCGCCACCGTATTGCATACTGAACCCATGTTTCTCCAGGTATCACCCTGGAATTGATCAATGTCGTGATTTGGGTTCGTTCGCTAGCGCTTGCAAAACGCTGGGTGAATAGCAACTCCATCTCTGCAAATGTCTTGACAAGTCATTTAGGAGTTCGGAATACTACTCGAATGCTATCTCCGACAAGCTGCCAACGAATTGGCGAAGCAGTAGCTTATCATCCCCTCCAGTGTTGCCGCAGAGAGCCCTGAACTAAGCGACATGTTGATGGGGATTGCCTGTCCCCTTGTACACATGGAATTTAGGAATCGTGTATCCTGACGGGTACCTTATTTGATCATACCAACCCGGATAGGGCCGTCCATTTCTGATGACTTGGCCAGCCGCTTCATTCGCTTGATGAGCTCGTATCTGTTGATCTATATAATCATCGAGCATGGCTTTGGAGATGGTCTCCTCCTTAGCTGCTGACAGAGCCGATAGATGATTTGATGTCTCTCCTCTATCATCTTCAATTATTACTGGAGGGTCTTCGGCTGGAGGGTCCGGCTGGATCATCATGCCCACCATATCTTGGAATAGAAAGGCCATTTGTTTTTATATTGGCCGCTTGTTCCACGGCCTCTCTGTCCTTCTTCTCAAGCATTCTCCGAAGGAATTCGGTATCAGTTTCCTGCTCACGGCGCTGCTCCGAGGATGTCTCTGGGCTTGCTTTCGGACCCGTAAGTGCGGCCATAGATGTTAGCATCTCTTGGAGCTTTTGCTGTTATTTCTCGTGAGCCTTAGTCATTGATCGCGTGAGCGGTCGATGACCTATGGAGATGCGGCTATCCTCTTTTCCAGATGCCATATAGACGGTATGCACCACCATACCCCTAGCCTTAGGGTGTTTGGGTTCAGTAGTCTTTCGACTCGTTGCAGACGCAGGGATTTTCTCCGGCCTTCTCCTCTTGTGAGCGGTCGAAGTTGAGGGAGACGTTGCAGTGGGCACCCAAGTAGCCGTCGCCTTCTGTGGCTTGACAGGATGGTCGTCTTCTCGCTGAACTTTCACCTTTTTCGGTCGGCGAGAGTAATCTTGATCAATCACTGAGTCTTGGACTTGACGCCAGACCTTGTAAATTTTAGAGGACAGCCGTTGAGGGGGCTGCTCCAGCTTCGTCTTTGGGGCATTCTCCACAGGTGGAGGAGAGCTTTTCAGAACAGCGGTTGGCGAATTCCTGCGCACCCTGTTAAGTAGTTCAAATCTGTTCCCGGTCGGAACATCAGCATCAACTTCCACCATTGGAGCTGGCGGAGTCAGTCCAGAAGGGGAATTGCCCCCAGCCTTCCTCACTCGGCTCCAGTGGCGACGTCGAGCATGTCGTAGGGCGGGGATCACCTCCGTTGTTGGATGAGCTTCTTCATGCCCCCTGCTTTGATGAGGGGCTGTTGTCGTCGTTAGCCTGTCAAAGACCGATGCCCGTTGAGAGGGGATGGCCAATATTGAAAAGTCTGATTTTCGTGTAGGGGAAACGGCCTTGGTTACTTCACCCGGAGTGGGAGCTGAAATGACCAGTCTTATGAAGACCGACCCCTTAGCAGGGGAAGCCGCTTTGGCGACTTCAGGAGAAGGAATGGCTATCCTCTTTGGGATAACCTCTTCAAGAATTATGGGCTTTTTCATGAGCCCATCTGAGTCTGCTGAACACCGAGGCGCTTGGTTTGGGCGACCCGTTAAGATTTGGGCGACCCGTTAAGAGGGGCCGCAGTAGTGGTAACCCGATCAAAGACCGACTTCTTCTGAGCTTCTTGCAATGGTACAGGGGCATTGAAGCTCATCGGTGGGAGAATGGTCCCGAAGAATAGCCCAGTGGTGGCTTGAGTTACCGCTCCACTGTTATTGTGAAAAGGGAGGCCGCTTGGGGCCCGTAGGTTACACCTCCAGATGAGGCGGAACGGGAGTTCCAGTTGCAGCTGGAGCAGTTAGAGGCCATTGATGTTCTTCTTTCCGCACGGAGCAAGACCAAATCTCAGTACCTCGAACACAAGGGCAACCATATTAAACCGCGATTCATTCGCGAACACGACACACGAAGTGTGGAGTGGAAAGAGGAAGAGGTCCCACCAGGCGTGCCAGAATCTGTTCTCCGCCAAATACAGGGACGCGACCGCGTAGGTTTGTCTTGCCTGAATTTGGGGGCAGATGCAAATTGGTGCTATCCGTCCACCTCTCCGAAGATGCCAAGTTGATTTATGACACCATGTATCGAAGGTTTAAACGGATGCGGCCGATGTAGCAGATTTCATCAAATTCCCCCTCGTTGAAGGGTTTTTGATTGTGGGGATGCTCTTCCCTGTAGGGGTAAGCCCCTGCAGTTAATTACGCTACCGCATCGCGGTAACCACTTTCTCCTTGTTCAGATGGTCACTTCGTATCGTGTTTGTTTGTTTTGTTTTTGGTTGCTCGTGGATTGTATATGGAGACTAATTTATGTTGTCGCCCATAGGGCGTGGAATAGTCCAAATCCGTATCTTCTTAGATTTGGGTTTGGGGTTGGGTTTAAGGATACGTTAGTCTCATTTAAGACTAAGATCAACTTAAACGTTTGTTAAGGATACGTTAGTCTAATTTTAGACTAAGATCAACTTAACGGGATCATTTAGATCCAACAAGAGAGCATTTGGGCTCTATTGTTTTAGTTTAGGGACATTGCAGTCTATAATTAGTTTAAGGACATTACGGTCTAAGGTTAAGGACATCATAGTCCATGGGATTAAGGACCCCACAGTCCAAGGTTAAGGACATCATAGTCCATGGGTTTAAGGACCTCACAGTCCAAGGTTAAGGACATCATAGTCCATCGGCTTAAGGACCCCACTGTCCGGTTTAAAGATATCATAGTCTATGAAATGTATGGTTGTTGGGACCCGTCACCTCTCTGAAGATATTGAAGAATTACAACGACAAATATCAGAGGAGTAAAGAGATGTACCCTTGAACCAATTTTGGTTGGGGGATCTGTAGTCCAATTGGGACTAGGGTCTGAGATTTATGAGCATATGGGCTCAGTTAATCTGAATAAAGGGTTTATGGCCATTTTGGCTTGGCCCACTCAGTTAAAATGTTAAACATTTGACAATACTGAGCATTGATTTGAGCTTCTGACAATTTTTGTCTTTTATGGAATGCTGAGCATTTATCATAGCTCTAAGGCTATATTGATAGAACAATTTACATTCTATCAGCACACACGTGAGGAACACGTGGCGCGCTTGGCGCTAGCGCCATTTAAATGAGCGTATTGCGCTTCTGCCGAGTAGTGCACGCGTGAGGGGCACGTGGTGCGCTTGGCGCTGAGCGCCGGTCTATGAGCGCATTTTGGTAATTTATGAGCGCAAAGCGCTATTTATTCAGTGACGCACACGTGAGGAGCACGTGATGCGCTTGGCGCTGAGCGCCAGTTCATGAGAGCAAAGCGCTAGTCCAAGAGCGCAAAGCGCTAACTGTTAAGTGGCGCACACGTGAGGGGCACGTAGTGCGCTTGGCACTGAGCGCCCAGTCCATGAGCGCAAAGTGCTAGTCCAAGAGCGTAAAGCGCTAACTGTTAAGTGGCGCACACGTGAGGGGCACGTGGTGCGCTTGGCGCTGAGCGCCCATCCACGAGCGCAGAGCGCTAGTCCAAGAGCGCAAAGCGCTATCGGATCAACTTTATGATCTGAGAAATAAATTCTCGTTCACAAGAGACTTTGTCTTAAGGTTCTAAGAACAAAGGTCAATCTCTTATGTTTATAAAAGGTTTTGCCTTTATGGATCTGTGATCCTAAGAGAATTGACTTATTCTCTCCCCCTTTATTTTATAATGAGATGTTCATGATCTCTTTGTATAAAAGACTTTAGTCTTATAGATCTATGATCTGTGAGAAAAATTATGTTCTTCTTTTTATTCTATGATGAGATCTTTTGATCTTTTTGTGAAAGACCTTGGTCTTGTAGATCTATGATCTTTAAAGGAAGAAGTGAATTCTTCTTCTTCTTTTTTTTTATATGAGACCATTTCGTCTTTCTGTTCTTTTTTACCTTGAAAAAAATCCTCTTCTTCTGAGAGCTTGGCTCTTCTTTCTGAGATTTCTTAAAGTTTATGGGGGGGTTCCTCTCTATGTTTCTGTATCTCTGAGACTTGAAGTCTTGGGGCCTTTATATAGGACAAGCTGATTTGTTCAATCAGTTGAAGAGATCTTCTCTTTAATTGATTTGGGAATGTTTCCCCCCTTGGATCTTTGATCCAAGGGCTTCTGATTTACAGAAGACAATCTTCTTGTTTTTAACAAGATTGGGGAATTTTCTCTAAACGGAATTTATTCTGTGTTTTTGGTAATTTTTAATCACCATTGGATTATTGATCCAACGGTGCTCTGATTTACCGAGCACAATCTTTTTGTTTGGAAAGATTTTGAGGAATTTTTCCTTAACAGAATTTTATTCTGGTCAATTAATGATTTATCATTATTATTAGATCTTTGATCTGACGGAGGGGAGCTTTTACTTCCAGCGCTAGCACACCCGTACTTTGCACGTGGTGCGCTTCTTAGAGTGCAGCGCACTTAGCGCTAGCGGGCTTTGCACGTGGTGCGCTGCTTAAAATGCAGCACATTTAGCGCTAGCGCACACGTGCTTTGCACATGGTGCACTATTTATAGCGCAGCGCTCTTAGCGCTAGCGCATACGTGCTTTGCAAATGGTGCGCTACTTAGAGCGCAGTGCACTTGGCGCTGCTATGAAGCGTTGCCTCATTTCAAAATTTGAAATTTGAACAGAGCTTTGCTCTGATTGGGGAAACATCATTATGCCTATGAAGAAGTCCACGGTATCCGATCAGAAAGGAAGTGTATTTTATGACTACTGCCAACGACTGGGTCATTTCCGGAGAGAATGTCGAAGGAGGTTTGGACTCTGTCTTGTTTGCGGATCATCTAACCATACCATCGATGCTTGCCCTTTAAAGCTACGATTGACGGGCGATATGCAGAAGCCACCAAATCAAGCATGGGCGTTCACTTTGACGGCCGAGGAGGCCAAGTCTTCAGAAATAGTTATTTCAGATATCCTACTCGTTTATAATTTTCCCACATTGGCATTATTTGATTCAGGTGCATCCCATTTCTTTATGTCGTCCAAGTTTATTAGTGCATACTCGATTCCATACACGGCCCTATCTAGTTGCTGGGATATACACACCGGGAATGGGAAAATTATATCTAGTAGTGAGTGCAAGGATTGTTCGATTGTTATATGCGGACGAGAGTTATTCGCGGATTTCTTGGTGATTGATACTAGCAACTATGTTGTCGTCTTGGGAATAGACTTTCTTGGCACTTTCCACGCTCACATCGATTGTAGCGCAAAGAAAGTGATTTTCCAGATTTCCGGACATCTGGAGTTTATATTTCAATAGGTAGCAGATCTGTCAGGCCAGTTGAATATAGGCCTAGGCCGACAAGTGTCGTTCTTTCATCGATGGAAGTAGATAAGGAGGAAGTGCCAGCAGTATTTTGAGAGTTTATGGATGTGTTTGAGAAAATCTCTGGTTTACCGCCAAAACGAGATGTGGAGTTCACGATTGATCTTGTTCCTGGAGCAGCGCCGATTTCAAAGGCCTATTATCTAATGGCACCGGCGGAGCTAGAAAAGGTAAAGAAACAAGTTACCGAATTGCTAAAGAAGGGTTGTATTCACAGCAACAATTCACCCTAGGGAGCTCCAGTTTTTCTAGTCAAGAAGAAAGATGGCACGCGGAGGATATACATCGATTATCGAGAATTAAACCGGGTAACTATTAAGAACAAGTACCTGATCCCTCGCATCGGCGAATTATTTGATCAACTCAGTGGCGCGAGGGTATTCTCGAAGCTGGATTTGCGATCCCGATATCATCAAGTTCGGGTGAAATCCGAAGACATTTGCAAGACAACATTACGAACTCGATATGGGCATTACGAGTACTTAGTGATGCCATTTGGAGTCATGAACACACCGGAAATATTTATGGACTTGATGAACCGAATCTTTTCACCGTATTTGGATCAGTTCATAGTGGTGTTTATCGATGACATTCTGGTCTATTCGAGGAGCAAAGAAGAGCATGCAGAACACTTGAAGATCGCACTGCAAACGTTGAGGCAAGAAAGGTTATATGCTACGATGAGAAAGTGCGAGTTTTGGCTCAAAGAAATGAAGTTCTTGGGTCATGTCATATCCGGAGATGGAATTGCCGTTGACCCTGAAAAGATTGCGGCAGTTCATGATTGGCCGATTCCAAAGATTGTAGCGGAGATCAGAAGTTTTCTTGGGCTTGCCAGATATTATAGAAGGCTTGTGGAGAACTTCGCTCGAATAGCAGAACCATTGACCAAGCTAACACGAAAGGAGGTACCGTTCGTATGGACGGAGAAATGTGCGTCAACTTTTGAAGCGTTGAAACAACAATTGACCACCGCTCCTATCTTGACAATGCCAGACAGTTCCGGAGGGTTGGTTATTCACAGCGACGCATCTGGGAAAGATTTGGGATGTGTTCTAATGCAGAATAGGAAGATTATAGCCTACGCGTCGAGACAATTGAAGACCCATGAGAAGAACTACCCTACTCAAGATTTGGAGCTAGCAGCAGTGATTTTCGCTTTGAAGATTTGGAGACACTACTTATTGGGCGAAAAGATAGAAGTATTTACCGATCACAAGAGCTTAAAGTATGTGTTCACACAGAAAGAGCTCAACATGAGGCATCGTAGATGGTTAGAGCTGATGGATGACTATGATCTTGATCTAAAATACCATCCGGGAAAAGTTAATGTAGTGTCGGATGCTCTAAGTCGGTTGCCAGCAATACGGATGTTGACTGCACAGAAGGAGATTATAGATGATATTCAGAGATTTGAGTTGGAGATTGTACTACCAAATTTCTTGAGACTGTTGATGCAGTTGCAAGTACAGCCGACCTTGATTGATAGTATTAAAGTATCACAGTCGCACGATCCAAGATTGCAGAAGTTTCGAGAACAGGTAGAAACAGGACTTCGAACGGACTTGTTAATTCATGAAGATGGTTCGTTACGATATGTGAGCCGTTTATGTGTGCCGAAAGGAGATATTCGTGAAGAAGTTATGAAGGAGGCTCATAGTTCTGCGTATTCCGTACATCCGGGAGGCACAAATATGTACCATGATCTACAACATTTCTTGTGGGAAGGCATGAAAAGGGAGATTGCTCGCTACGTATCGAAGTGCTTGGTGTGTCAGCAAGTCGAGGCTGAACACCAAAGGGTAGCTGGTTTATTACAACCACTTCCGATTCCTAAATGGAAGTGGGAACATATAACCATAGATTTCGTGACAGCTCTACCACGGAGTCTAAAGGGCAACAATGCAGTTTGGGTGATTGTTGATCGATTGATCAATACAGATCATTTTATACCGTTTCGAGTTGGTCAGTCGATGGAGGTTTTAGCAGAACGATACATGCAGGAGATTATGAGATTACATGGAGTACCTGTGAGCATCGTTTCCGATCGTGCTACCCGATTTTTATCACACTTTTGGAGGAGTCTACAGGAAAGTTTGGAGACTCGATTGAAGTTTAGTACCGCCTATCATTCTCAGACAGATGTCCAGTCTGAACGAACGATTCAAACTCTTGAAGATATGTTGAGAGCATGCATGTTAGACTTCAAGGGTTCATGGGAGGATCATTTGCACTTGGTGGAGTTTTCTTATAATAACAGTTTTCAGGCGACTGTACAGATGGCTCCATTCGAAGTATTATACGGCCGTAAGTGTCGCTAGCCTGTCTATTGGGACGATGTTGGAGAAAGAAGATTGTTGGGACCGGATAATATTGTGCAAACGGTGGAGAAAGTTAACGTGATCCGAAACCATATGAAGGCGGCACAAGATCGATAAAAAAGTTGGGCTGATACAGGAAGAAGACCCCTGGAGTTCGCAATTGGTGATCTTGTATTCTTGAAGATATCACCGACAAGAGGAGTGATTCAATTTATTAGTCGAGGCTAGTTTAGTCCTCGATTCGTGGGGCCTTTCGATATTATCGAGTGCGTTGGAGAAGTAGCTAATCGTTTGGCTTTACAACCATCCTTGGTGAGTGTTCATGACTTGTTTCATGTATCTCAACTCTGCAAGTATGTTTGAGATGAGATGCAAGTCCTAGATCACTCAGAGCTGACAGTAAGGGAGGACTTAACATATGAAGAAAGACCGATAGCGATTGTGGATCGACGAGACAAGGTCCTCAAGAACAAGGTTATCCCTATAGTACTTGTTTCATGGGGGAATCGTTCGCATGTAGAATCAACTTGGGAACATGAAGACGAGATCCGACAGAAGTTTCCACACCTCTTTTCTTAGATTCATGTTTTCTTGTCTTTTCTTGTTCCATGAATTTCGAGAACGAAATTCTTTTGTAGTTGGGAATAATGTAACACCCTAGTGCATGTGTAAGATATTTATTTGAGGTTTTTCTAATTTTGCAACAACTTCTTATTTATTATCGATTTTGGGTGTGGATAGTGCATTGGTATCTGTGGTTAATATCCGACCCGATGCACATGCTTGAAACCCACTATGATTCAAGATTACGTCAAATATTTACTGGTACAGAGGATCCGTGCACATCTAAGTTCTATATACATGTATAATATATTTGGTATCTGCATAATACAAATAATAGCCAGATAATACATTTTGATATCCAGCATGGCATGTTATCATACCCCAAAACTTGTGAGTGTAAGTGCACGGCGGCGCCCCGGCCGTCAAACCGACGCCGGAATGCGGAAGTGGTGATAAACTTTAATTTTTGCGGACTTTGCAAACCGGCACCACCGCGCACTAAACTCCGGATCGTAACCATTAACAAGTCTAAGCTAACTAGAAGATGGGTTAGAGATATACCGACTGATCCAAGTCCTCCGGTCTTCATCTCCACTCCGATCTCCTCGCGGGATCTCCGTCCATCTCCTCCTCGTCGGAAAGGGCTCCACATCGCCTGTAGCTTTTACGGGCTCCCACCTCAATACCGAGGCAACTCGGGCGCGAAGCTGGCGAATCGACGCGTCCAAGATTTGCTGTAGGATGTGTAGTGTAGAGTGCATGTCTCTTTTGGGGTGGTTGCTATTGGATGGAGGAATGAAGATTGAGCTTTGGAGGGAAATGAAGCTATCAATTTTGCATGAAAAATGATATGAGCAAATATATCTCCTCACAAAAATGAACCACTCTCTCTCTCTCTAAAAATTGTCCGGCCTCCTCTAAGAGGAATGGTGGTGGAGGGTGTAACAAAAACAAAGAGGGAGGTGAGTGTAGGAGAATTAAAAGAGGTGACCACAACATCAACCATACCTTTCACTTTAAACCCATCCTCATTCAATCAAATCCCATTAAAGCAAAAGCATGGTTGAAAAGCAAAGATTCTTATCATATCAAACCCTTTTGCAAGAAAACCCCTCCACAAATGTAATTTGCAAAACTGCAAATTACCCCCTCCATCGGAAAAGTCCGGCCGGGAAAGAACAAAGGAAAACCGGCCGGAACGGAATGCAAACTGGCAACTCCAGAAAACTGGTCCCGTAATAAATTACAGGAAAACCCCGATACTGTGCATACACACCCGCATCTGTATTCCGTCCGGATACAAATGCAAAGAGATAAAATCTACACTGTACTAAACTAGGACCGGCTTAAACCAAAGCCGGCTAGTAATATCCGTTCGATCCTGATCCGTGCAATACCGCACGTATCTGATCGAACCCTGCCATATACCTATACGGCTACTAGTACAAGCCGTCCGATCCTGATCCGTGCAATACCGCACGTATCTGATCGGACCTTGCCATATCTCCATACGGCCTCTACAGCGTTTCGCCCGAAAGCTGAGTAACTGAAAGTGTGGTGGGCTCTAAAGACTCGTCAATATTATGGCTGTGGATTTAACCACTAGCACGTCAGAGGTATAAGCCAATACGTAACGGGCCACCAGCTATTGATCAAAAGGGACGTCGATGAGCGAACTCATCCTGACACCCTACTGAGCCTGTCAGTAACAATATCCGTACAGTCCGGTCCGTTCGTCTATGAGCATCGCATGTCGGGCCTAGGGGGTGGGTAAAAGTCAGACCCCCAAAAGCGGTACAAGTCGTGTCGGAGTGTAGCCCAGAACACCCTGAGATACTACTGGAAAACCTACCAGTAAATCTCCTGCCTTGGCCAAGGACTTCGTGTAATGGCTCTCCTAGACACAGCGCGACCTCACCCCCAATACCGGGAGAGACGAAACCCCCGAAGATCCGCTCACTGCCTCCATGTGGCTCGGGACTGTACCCAACTAAAACCTGTTTGCACGACTCCTTTGAGCCGTGGTAGGGTAGTAATCAAAGCACAGTGGGAACTCACACGAGACAAATGACGATCCCCAGGTTGATGAACTAACCTGTACACATGTCACCTGGGAACTGCTATCTGACGTCAGGTATAAGACCAACTAGCATGTTCCCGGCGAGTCCTGTCCGGTGTACTCATAACCCAATGAGCACCTGTATACATCTTAGGTGAACCAACTGACACCAGTGGCCTGTGAGACCGGCCACCGCCCCTCGTCGGGGTCTCGACTGTATACACTAGTCTACTCTGGAGAATCGATGCCCTGTCTCGAAACTCCCACGACTAGGGACCTTTTAAGGATGTGCTTATAGACTCCAGCTCTCACTTATATGATCGCCCTCATACTGCTGGTGGTCAAGCAAGAATCCTAGGGCTCTATCAACGTGCAATAGTGACATGTCATGTCACCTAAAGCAGTACACGATGACAAAGGTAAACCAGATAGCAAACTATCATCTCGAGTAAGACTGTCGTCTCGGGATAGGTCCTCCCTCAATCATTGCAATCACGTGCCTGTGATCCAATAATTGACTCTGAGGGCACTATCTCCAACAATCTCCCACTTGCACTCAAGGCTAATTATTGCGATGTCGCATACTCACAGCCCGTGTGATACCGAACACCCAACTCCTCTACCAGTCAGTCGCACAAAGCCTGTTTGCGAAACTATTGCGTTCGAGGAATAGCCTCAGCGAGTGGATCCGCTCTGAAGTTTCTTTCTATATCTCTCTCTATCTCAAGTTCGCGGAGAAAGCCATCTCCCGAAATGAGCAATACCTGTCTTAGAGTGTCTGGATGTCTGATGGGACCGAGCTCATAAATGAACTCCAAATCCAAACTTCTTAGACTGTATCGTCAACTGAACTTAATCAGTATCCTGCGCCATGCCACCCTCAGTATTTCCTTGGACCACCTGTCCAAAATACTGCCTCTCGTCAGAAGGAAAACTATAACTCTGACAACCTCCTTGTCGTCCATGTCACCTTGGAAGCCTGGAATGATAACTGTCTCCTGAATGAGACTGTCGTTATCATATCCCTAGAACATTCACTTATGTTCTAAAACTGCTTCCGACTGTTTCTCCAGGATTGGATCAATATCAACTTATTGCATCTAGTGCAAGAACAACATCTGGTGTAGTACTTGACATCTCATGATTGACTCAATTGCCTAAGCAAGTGATCTGCCAATCATGCACATCCCTCTCTACTTTAGTCTATAAGGCACCTTTAGAGAGGGTGACTCCATCACCTGCAGGTACACTACCGTGCCAGGAGTCGTCCATTCTAAATACTCTTAGAATGTTGTCAAAGTACCCTGATTGGGAAACCACCCAAATCTAGATCTAAAAACCATAGATCTAGTAACCAGTATGTCTGATATAATGTCCAAGTCCCTTGTGGAGAAAACACTGTGTGACGACCAAAGTATAACCGATCGTAGTATAGGAATATCACTTCCTACTACCTTCTCAACAGATCCATCCCTTATTCTGATGACGTCAAACCTATGACTGTCACATCAGAAATAGATGATCTATCTCCGCTATATCTGCTTTAGTCTATAAATAGACATAAGCCTGATGTCCACCAATGCTTCCGCTGCTCCCACTGACTACGACAACCCTCTGGCAGAGTCATATAGACGTGCACTTCTAAAGCTAGTTTAGAACGACGTTATATTCATCCTCCTGCCGGGCCTCGCAGCCTGGAACAACAGTAATGGCAAGTGTGGGTAAACAAGAACTTCCCTGTCACCGTCCTTGAGGCTACCGGAGTACCTCTCGGGTGCCTGAAGTTACCCACCGTATCTGCGGAGTGGCCAATGGAATGTCAAATCAGATTGAATCTTTAGGTTCCTTATCAAATCTTCAGTAATCGTCTGCGGTTCTGGAATCACTTCCAGTTCTACCATACTCCCACTACTGTCTTTGAAAAAATCCATTTTTATTAAAACTGTGGCGAGTCAAGAACAATATCACTATTGATCTTTCTTATGGTAGAAAGTCAACCCTCGTCATAGCCTGGGTCAACCCACAAACAGCCATTACAGAAACGTGCCTTGAGTTATCCAGAGTCTGGTTTTAATCATAAGCCGGACAACTCCCCGTACCTTAACAATGTTAAGATATGAACTGTACTATATCCAATATAGAACCAGAGGCACTGATTTAATTGAACCAGATTCAAATCATGCAGCTGTCTCCAGTGCATGTCAACTAAATGGAGAGAGGCCGATCAGCGTTACTCAACTTAGGAATGCTTCCAATTATGAGTAACCTGAAAGAGAAGAAATTTCTCTTTATCATTACTATCAAATGAATACCATACACGAGTATCTACATCTTCGATCACCTTGAAGAATCCCGATACTTGATACACCTGGTTCTCTACTCTATTCAAATACCCATAACTCCTCAAAACTTAGACCCTGTGTTTCTACGAAACACATATCTAAGAACTCGAGAAGTTAAAAGTAAACAGAATATAGTATGAGGACCAACCCCTCTGTCCTAATGGACACTGGAAAACATACATTACTCTGTATAAGTCCACTGAGTCTAACAACTCTTTCACTGTGCGTCGTCGGTTGAAAACTGTACTTATGGTTAAGAAGAATTACACCGCTGTTTAATGCTCCTTACCTAACCATCCACTGATATAGGTAAATGTCATCGACATAATATCAAAAGGTATATCTCACTCTATGAAAATAGACGTACAGATATATCAATTTGAAATTGGTGCACAACAGCGGATATTCAAAACCAAAAATTTGCCGACCGGCAAACAGCCCAGGTGATCTCCTCAAACATCACCGATTACAACGAATCCCGATATAGTGAGGATGATCACCCAATTCCCAATAACTTACTTCCACTCATCATCTGTAAAACCATACAGATGTGAGAATCATACCTGGTAAATATATACCCTGGAGCAAGTATATTATCGGGAAATCAGTTTTCTTTTAACAGTACACAGTGAACTGAAACATTGAAATGTTTCGATGGGGTATCCTGGTATTCCTAGTAATGCCTCTACCATTATCCAGATTCACAACTATAACCGTATAATTCTTTGCCACCTCTCCAAATCCCTTCATATGTCTTTAGTCTTTACCTTCTGTACACCCCGTTAGGCCAAATGGTTTTCTTCCTTCCCTACCGTTCGGCACCAGCCTATGGTTTGGAAGAAGACTATCCAATAAGCATAATGGGTGTACTGTCCCAATCCTAGGAACACTCACAATGAGAGAGGGTGAAGATAAAAGACAACCGAATAAACCTTATTCCTATTTCTCCTGAACCAGAATCCATCCCCGAACTGGAACCAGTTCCATTCGAGTTCGTATATAACCATACGATGGAGTATCCAAATAACTGTGGATCTTCGTAGTGATACGGATTGTCCTGGAGAAATACAAAGGTGATTTGGGAGTGGTAACGAAATATTTGGTTTGGTCGTGAATATCTGTTGCAATTTACTTTGCCCTCTTACTAATCCCTTATTCTTTGTCTGAACTTAATACCTTCTGCACACCATCGTTATGCTAATTGGTTTTCTTCATTCCCTACCGGTCGGCACCAGCCTAAGGTTTGGAAGAAGACAATCCAATTTGCGTAATAGGTGTACTACCCCTAAACCAAGAAGTACTCGTAACCTGAGAGAGGGTAAAAGGAAAAGACAACTGAATAATCCTATCCGTTTTCTCCAGAACCGGAAACCATCCTCGAATAAATTCTTTCGAGTTCGTATCTAACCATACGATGGTTTTGTCCAATGGAAGTGGACGTTCGTAGTAAAACGGGGTGTCCTGGAGAAAAGGGTAAAAGTAGGAGTGGCAATGAGGTTTGCAACTTTGACAATCCAAAAGCCGGTGTTTAATAAGGTTCGGTCAACTTGGTCACTGAGTCATAGTCTTAGGGTCAGGTCAATGGTTGCTGCCAAAGAGAGAGAGAGAAAAGAAACACTCAGCGTGCACTCTAACCAAGATCAGAATAGTTACCAATTTATCTAATCTGGAAACCTCCCACTGTACCTCAAATTCTCCTCCAAACCTGAAAGAAGAATTAGTCGGGGTCACCCGAGGAGTAAACCAACTCATCAGTGGGAATCGGGATCCAACTCTCATCGCATGATAACGTGACGGAATGCGCTCACGGTATCACACTCCAGAAGGTATGCGCATTTCTGGCAAGTTTCAGTTCTTTTGAAACTCCCGATGTGATTTCTGCCCCATGCTCTTATGACCTTGACGAAGGTCAACAAATCATAAGTCACATGTCAAGTTCCACCCGTCATTGTCCAGGTTAATTTGAACCCACCCGTACAAGCCCTTGACGAAGGTCAACAAGGCTATACGACTGTCCCAAACCAACACATCTATCTATGCAGCAGAAAGGCAATAAGCAGCTACCATACACTATGCCTTGACGAAGGTCAACAAACATAGCATGAATACTACGTGCTACCCGTCTGAAACGACGGAGGGCTACGAATGGTTTCTGGCGAAAACCTTTAACGTAATGAACTTGATATCGTTGAAGGAACGGATAGCTTTTTAGAAAATATAGTGACGAAAAACCTTTACTAAAGAGGTCACTCCCGGTGAAGGGATCTCGGCTCTTTCCCCGTAGAATGGGGTGCTGGATATTCATAACCGAATATCACTGTGCAAAGCAAAAGTAATCGGCTATAGTGAAGTTAATGCCCTGACGCAAACTTCTGTCCAAGGGGTCACTCCCGGTGAAGGGATCTCGGCCCTTGCCTCGTCGACTGAGGAGCAGGATATTCCAAATGAATACCACGATGCAAAACAAAAGTGAACGTCCTTGCAATAACAGCTTTTTGAAAAGTGTTCCAACAACATCAGAATAGGTTTGTTAAACTTGCATTGATCCGAATCAATGCAGTCCCATCAATTGATCACACCACAAAGAACGAAAATATACTGACGTACGTATATACCATCCGCATTCGCCACTGGGTCCCGTCATCACCCGTTAGGTTAGCTAACTAACGGCAGAGCGGGGACTGGACTAGCGCGGATGAAAAACATATACAACATCTACTAATATATATACCAATATATAGTATTTCGCTCAAGGCGTGAAAAGAAATGCAACATCACAGAAATGTACAGCATCACAGAACAATATAGATATCTGGGATCCCCGGGTTTCACAGAGCCACTACTGAAATCCGACGTTCCCCTGGTCGTGTGGATAGCCTGTGCAATGAAATCCTAGACCCCTACGGGCGCGGCAAGTCACCCGCCAAAACCTGAAGCGAGGCAGCCCCCTTCAGCGCCGTGAATGGACCACCCAGCACTTCACGGAATCCGGTAACTTGGGCACCCCTCCTGGGTCAACCTGTACCCCCTACGAATGCGGCGAATAGCCCGCCAATTCCAGACTGAATCCCCCTCCGTCTCAATGCCATGAGATGCGGGCTTGTTGCCCTCCAGAACCCGGCTATCCGTGCACCCCACCGCGGGGCAATCCTAGTACAGAAAGTAAAATATACATACACCGGGTACATCGACCGCAACCAGGTCGTGCCCCAAAAGAATAATACAAACAGGCAGTGACGGCAGTCCACATGTCGGACGCTCGCCCCGCAATATCAAATGTACATAATACAACCGAAACTGTACTAGCATTGCATCCAGGCTATCCCCCACGACCGATCCGCAACATCACAGCAAATACATAGAACATCAACGCGAAAGTCACGTTCGCAAATCCGTCTAACCGGGCTATAGCAGCTAGACAGGATTTACCGATCGAGTGACATTCACGGTCGCAGATATAATGTAAATACTGTGAAAAATGTGTTTAAAATATCCGACCGATCAAATTATAACAAGTGGGCCCCAAAACAATACTGTAGCAGTTCAGGAAATTATGGGCCCAAAATTAATATTCCAGAAACCCAATTTTAACCCCAGAGGCCCACTGGAAAATTTCCACACACTGATCAATGAATACGGCGGCGGAAGCGCGGCAATAAGTGGGTACTTGCCGCGCTTCCGCGCTCCAATGGGAGAATCAGTTTCTCGAATTTTTCCACTGGTCTTAGATCATCGAGCACAGTACTTTTATGCAACCTGAAAAATTTTTGGAGACTGAAAAATTTCAACAGAAACTGTCGTGGGTGTATTTGGGTTTTCGGACATTTCGATCGATCAGAACAGAAAAACATATTACACAAAGCTAGACTAAGTTAATGGGGAGGCTCTGATACCACTGTAAGTGCACGGCGGCGCCCCGGCCGTCAAACCGACGCCGGAATGCGGAAGCGGTGATAAACTTTAATTTTTGCGGACTTTGCAAACCGGCACCACCGCGCACTAAACTCCGGATCGTAACCATTAACAAGTCTAAGCTAACTAGAAGATGGGTTAGAGATATACCGACTGATCCAAGTCCTCCGGTCTTCATCTCCACTCCGATCTCCTCGCGGGATCTCCGTCCATCTCCTCCTCGTCGGAAAGGGCTCCACATCGCCTGTAGCTTTTACGGGCTCCCATCTCAATACCGAGGCAACTCGGGCGCGAAGCTGGCAAATCGACGCGTCCAAGATTTGCTGTAGGATGTGTAGTGTAGAGTGCATGTCTCTTTTGGGGTGGTTGCCATTGGATGGAGGAATGAAGATTGAGCTTTGGAGGGAAATGAAGCTATCAATTTTGCATGAAAAATGATATGAGCAAATATATCTCCTCACAAAAATGAACCACTCTCTCTCTCTCTAAAAATTGGCCGGCCTCTTCTAAGAGGAATGGTGGTGGAGGGTGTAACAAAAACAAAGAGGGAGGTGAGTGTAGGAGAATTAAAAGAGGTGACCACAACATCAACCATACCTTTCACTTTAAACCCATCCTCATTCAATCAAATCCCATTAAAGCAAAAGCATGGTTGAAAAGCAAAGATTCTTATCATATCAAACCCTTTTGCAAGAAAACCCCTCCACAAATGTAATTTGCAAAACTGCAAATTACCCCCTCCATCGGAAAAGTCCGGCCGGGAAAGAACAAAGGAAAACCGGCCGGAACGGAATGCAAACTGGCAACTCCAGAAAACTGGTCCCGTAATAAATTACAGGAAAACCCCGATACTGTGCATACACACCCGCATCTGTATTCCGTCCGGATACAAATGCAAAGAGACAAAATCTACACTGTACTAAACTAGGACCGGCTTAAACCAAAGCCGGCTAGTAATATCCGTTCGATCCTGATCCGTGCAATACCGCACGTATCTGATCGAACCCTGCCATATACCTATACGGCTATTAGTACAAGCCGTCCGATCCTGATCCGTGCAATACCGCACGTATCTGATCGGACCCTGCCATATCTCCATACGGCCTCTACAGCGTTTCGCCCGAAAGCTGAGTAACTGAAAGTGTGGTGGGCTCTAAAGACTCGTCAATATTATGGCTGTGGATTTAACCACTAGCACGTCAGAGGTATAAGCCAATACGTAACGGGCCACCAGCTATTGACCAAAAGGGACGTCGATGAGCGAACTCATCCTGACACCCTACTGAGCCTGTCAGTGACAATATCCGTACAGTCCGGTCCGTTCGTCTATGAGCATCGCATGTCGGGCCTAGGGGGTGGGTAAAAGTCAGACCCCCAAAAGCGGTACAAGTCGTGTCGGAGTGTAGCCCAGAACACCCTGAGATACTACTGGAAAACCTACCAGTAAATCTCCTGCCTTGGCCAAGGACTTCGTGTAATGGCTCTCCTAGACACAGCGCGACCTCACCCCCAATACCGGGAGAGACGAAACCCCCGAAGATCCGCTCACTGCCTCCATGTGGCTCGGGACTGTACCCAACTAAAACCTGTTTGCACGACTCCTTTGAGCCGTGGTAGGGTAGTAATCAAAGAACAGTGGGAACTCACACGAGACAAATGACGATCCCCAGGTCGATGAACTAACCTGTACACATGTCACCTGGGAACTGCTATCTGACGTCAGGTATAAGACCAACTAGCATGTTCCCGGCGAGTCCTGTCCGGTGTACTCATAACCCAATGAGCACCTGTATACATCTTAGGTGAACCAACTGACACCAGTGGCCTGTGAGACCGGCCACCGCCCTTCGTCGCGGTCTCGACTGTATACACTAGTCTACTCTGGAGAATCGATGCCCTGTCTCGAAACTCCCACGACTAGGGACCTTTTAAGGATGTGCTTATAGACTCCAGCTCTCACTTATATGATCGCCCTCATACTGCTGGTGGTCAAGCAAGAATCCTAGGGCTCTATCAATGTGCAATAGTGACATGTCATGTCACCTAAAGCAGTACACGATGACAAAGGTAAACCAGATAGCAAACTATCATCTCGAGTAAGACTGTCGTCTCGGGATAGGTCCTCCCTCAATCATTGCAATCACGTGCCTGTGATCCAATAATTGACTCTGAGGGCACTATCTCCAACAGTGAGTGCATCCATACATCGTGTTCATATCCAGATTGATAAAACAGACTCGTTTGGATCGCTACGTATATTTACGTGTATCCGTTCTTAGGGGTATATATTTTATTTAACCGAACATCACATTATGGTTTTGGCTGATATGTATATTATCCATATTTTAAAAATAGATTTTTAGAAGAGACCCGGGTATATTTTGGAGTATATTTGTTTTAGCGTTTTAAACCTAGAAAATATATTATAATATTTTTAAAACCTAAACTAATACTAAATGTATATAACCAAATATATATAATATATATAAATTAACTAAATTATATTTCCTCTCTCTCTCGCACTCTCTCTACCCTCTGCCTCTCTCTCTTTCACTCTGTATCTTTCTCTCTTGTATCCTACTCTCTCTCTCTCTCTCATCTCACTGTTTCTCCCTCTCCTTTATATATATATATATATATATATATATATATATATATATATATATATATATATATATATATATTATAACCCTAATAATCACAACACCCCAGCTCTCTCGCTTCCTCGTATCCTTCGCCCGTGACAAACCCAGAAAACCCAAACCTACGCATGTGCCTGACCTCGTCACCACCACCTCCTTGCCATCATCATCACCTTAAATTCCTCCTCTCCCCTCTCCATACCCGAGAACCCGAGAACCCCGACCATGGCAATGGCAACTCAAGAAGCCTTCGCCTGAGACCCTCAGCTCACCGTCGATCACCTCACCACCCCAACCCTGCAGCAAACCCTAACGCCTGCACCCCTCACCGCCGGAGACCCACGACCTCGTCGTCGTCACCCTCTCCTTCTCCTCACCTCCCTCTCCGATCCCCGACATCCAAAACACCACCAGTACCAACCCTGCACACCTTTCTCTTCCCGAAAACAACAGCAACTTGAGAAAACCCACTGCCTACGTACCCTTCACCGTTGACGCCAGCCCCTCATCGCCGTCAATTTCTCCTTTGTTCACTGACTCCAGAACCCAGAGCATAACACCCCATTCTTCTTCTTCTCTTCTCTTCTCTTCTTTCTTTCTTTTCTTTTCTTTCTTGCTTATTCCGGCCGTCTCGCCGGAGTCGCGCACGTCGCCAAAGATCCGAATGACCCAGTCATCATCGTCGTCCAGCGTAGTCACGTCGTTGATCAGCCAGGTCCAGTCCTGCGTGCTCGTGAGTTTGCATCGCGATGTTTATCCGACGTCGAACATGACGTACGTACCCCGTAGTGAGATCCGACCAGGCAAGTTTATCTTGCAACATGCTATGTTAATAAATCTATTTATATATGAATAAAAAAAATACATGTGCTTTATCATACAACAAATGTTATAGATTTACAGTTTTACGATATCCGTTCGTATCCGTACTGACAATAGCATATCTAATTGCATGTCGGAACATCCTGATATCATTATACTATATATTAGTACAACGTGTTATCTAGTTTGCATCATAAGTAGTCATGGACGTATAAAAGGTTATTACAGACAGATACATGTGCATCCATGCATTAACTGTGTTCCGATATCGACTACAGTTTCACATTGGATATCTATTTGATACATATACATCACATGACATGTCCATGACACACTACTTGACTTGTTACATGGATCTTGTTACTAATGCCAACGATATTGACGTGTTGTCCTGACGGACGTGACTTGTTGTCTGCATAGACGAGAACTGTACCTGCTTGATCCTGTGTTGGCATTAGATCCATATTGGCAATACCTGACTTGAATACAAACCTGAGGGTAAAGGGGAAATCAATAATGTAATCGAGACGTAACTCAAAAGGCTATTATTACATGTTTGTCGTTTTTCCGGGCATTGCGGAATAATTACATATTTATCGTTTTTCCGGACGTTACGGAATAATTACCCGTTTGCCGTTTTTCCGGGAGTTACGGAATAATTACCTATTTTCCATTTTTCCGAACGTTACAGAATAAATCCTGTTACCGTGGTCCCATGGGGAATGAACATGACATAAACTGTTGGGTTACGATGAGAATTACATTAATTGATTTCGAAGACTTCTAGAATAGATAACCTAGAAGAACAGTTTCAGGTTACACATCACACATCACATACATACAAATACCTCACTGTTCATATCTATGTTATTTACTTATATTCATGTTTAGTTATATCGTTATATCCTATTTATCACCGTTTTTTTGATGTTATGACGCACTGACGTCTGGGTTTTGCAAGGCCCAGTTCCTCTATTTTTATCGCAGGCTGAATAGGAGTCCTTTAGTCATCAAGCCGAGCAGTGAGGACTTGAAAGACTGTTATTTAGAGATGTTTAGTTTAGTTATTTATTTCCGCAGTTTTATTTATTGTTGTGAGCCCATATTGGGACAAGTTTCAGATGTTGTTTATTGGATTTAATTCGTTTCCGCTTATGCATTTTCTTGACTCTTTTTACTGTGGCAAATGGACATGTAATAGCTAGTTTTTATATTTTCTGTTCTTGATATCCTATAGACAGCCGTAATGTGATTGTGGAGGGATGTGATTAGTCGAAAATATTGTATTTTTAACACGGCAATTTCCCTATCATTTGCACTCATTTAGAAATGTACGGTATTCATATTTCACATATTAGCAAAACTGTCGCAAAATATCAGATTACATGTGTTAGACCCTAAAACCGGCACTATAAAGGAAATTGACCGCATTTCATGGCATCGCATCATCCCTATATTGCGCAACACTTGTTTTAAGATCTGTGCAGGAAAATCCAGAAGAAAGGCCAAAATGTACATGGTACCGATCAAACATGACGCCAATGATTTGGAATCTGGTATTAATGTAAAGGGAATTCAGGAATTCAATATATCACAAAATACAGAAGAAGACATCAAAAGTCAACACAAGAAAGTTGAAGCCCCAAGGAGCCCAAATGGCCGCGGAACCGCGGCCTAAGCCGGCTTGCGCCACGGTTCCGCGGCCGTCTTGCCACGTCATCCACCAAACTTTGCACCAAAACTCTTACCTGTATGCCTACAGCTCAGAATGACACAACAAATTCCAGAAAGCCCCAGAAACTTCTGCCAGATCAGCAAGCTTTGGGATCAACACTAAACTAGCCTTGTATTCTAGAAACTTCTCCCTAAACCCTAGCTTAAACCCTAAGCTAAGCCAACTAACTACTTCTAGAAGTCTTTCAACAAACTTTTGGAGGGAACTTCTCAAGGCTTAGGGTTTGGGTGATCTATAAATAAGACCCTAGGCTCATTTGTAAAATATTATTGAAGGGATCCAATTATTCAATCATCTTTAGCCAAATCTAGTACCAATCTAGACCCATTCACTCTCTTTCTTCATCTTCTTCTTCCACAAGTCTAGTGAAAAGGCTTGTGTGAAACCCTAACCCCAATTCCAATCAAAAGCCAAGATCATGAGTACCCCATCAAGCAAGAAGCCTTGCAACCTTTTATGAGCCGAGCCAATCTTCAACAGAGCAAGTGGTCCAAGCCGACCCGTGACTCACGGAGCCGAGCGAAGCCAAGTCGACAATTTAGTTCTTCCTCTTGTAGTTCTTGAGCGACTGTAATCAAATTGTTGATATAAATAAAAGGTGATATTCTTTTATCTTGTTTTCTTTAAATTCTTGCATCATGATTCAATCTAAATTTCTAGTTGTAATTCTTGTTGTGATGTTTGAGTAATACTCCGCTCGTCGAGGAGTCGAGACGATCAATAGAATGATGATGTAATATATCTTAAATCGATTCTTGAATCCCACGAGTTTTGTAAACCCTAGCAAGTTCAAGAATCGACGACCCAATTCGTTGCGATGCTTTCTTTATTGATATCGCTCGAGATTGGGGAGTTACGATCGTTTCTTGAAATTGCTAGAGGCTAGAATATGAATGATATCAACGAAAGAACAAGGGTTAAATGATGAAACCCCAGTTTCATCAAGAAAGCCCTAACTCTCGTCGATCATCATTGATCTAGTATCAATCCTTCGAAGGACAAGAACACGAAATCTTGAGAATTACATCACGTCTATAGATTCGATCGATTCCTACGAGCCTCATTTAGATTCTTGACATTTGGTTGGAAATATCATTGAAACCCGATTCTCGATTGTTTATCAGTTTCTTGATTCTTGATTAGATTAGTGACACCTGAATCAATCGATAAAATCTTGAATCATGTTTTCTTTTCTTTTCGATTAACTTTTCAAATCAAACAAATTAAATATAAAAACGAATTGCACAATCCCTGTGGACGATCCGCACTCGCTTACGATCTACAATCGACACCGTAATTGATTGCGGTCAAATATAATTCTTTGATTGTGAACTTTATTCAATTTTCTAATTACCGACACAAAGAGACTCTTATCGATCAAATGAAACCATTATCGGGAATCGTTTGAGTTGATTTACTTACACAGTCTCGAATTTTACGATCAATCAAATGGTGCCGAAATCGGGGACTATTTGAATTGATACTGATACACACATCAAGAAATATTAACAATCAAATGGCGCCGTTGCCAGGGATCATTTGATTTACTTACACAATCGGAAAATTAAGATCAACCAAATGGCGCCGTTGCCGGGGATTACGCGCTAATTCGTTTCATATTATAGTTTGAATTGAAAGATTTATTTCATTGTGATTTTTGAGATCAAAATTCGTGCAAACCTTAAACGATTTGTTGTGGTTCATTGCAAGGAAATCTGGAGCTTGCTGGAAATTGGAAATTTTTTTTTGAAATATACCAGAGGACAGGGGAAGTGAACAGGAACATTCCCTGAAAATTTTGTGCAATGTTCTTTTCATTCAACCACGGAAGGGCGGTGGGAGCCTCCAATTGCGGCGGAACCGCGGCCTCATTGAGGTATCTCTGTGCAATTTTTCTTCAGGTGATTTCTTACCTTCTTCTCTCTCCTCTTTTTAGCTCCAACTAATAATTTTCTGCAGGATTCTTTGCAAATAATCACAGCTCGCAAATTGCAAAATTAAATTTGTGCGTGATTTTGTTTCTTGGTTGTTTGCATTCTAAATACGGATATTAAGGGGCACGGCCAAATCCAAATTAGGTGGGGAGTTCATTACCCTTCCTAGGCCCCGAAAACCACAAAACTTGCATCCGCATTGACCCACATTAACTAAAAGAAATCTAGAGATGACTCTAAGGACCGTCGCGCTCACTTAGGACAGAAGAAGGCCGTGGGTAATTCATTGCTTATCCGCGTTTTCTTGTGGTGCCTAGGAAAGTGTGTCGAAGGCTAGTGGTTATTAATTAGGCCCACTACTTACGTAGTGGAGTACCTTCCCACTTACCTGGCACTTACCTGGCCACAGGGAAACAAAGAGGCAATGGAGGATTCTATCCCGCGACTTGTCTTTTAGCAGTTAGGAGCGGTCTAGAGCCGGACCTAGGTGACCAGTAGATTCTAGGGTTTGTGTGCTGGATTTGTTGTGTCGCATCATTTTTTCAAAAAAAAATCCGTCCCTTTTTCAAAGAAAACACCACATTCATTCATTTACCCCTAATTATAAGCCAACGCTGCCACTTGTACTAACCCTTTTTAGTACAAGATAGGCTGGACACGGGATTCTAGTGCCCGTTTAGTCCGCGTACCCTTTATCGACTCCGAAGTAGATATTTCTCCATTTACTTCTTCTTTACCCACTACCACACCCACACCGATGGATCCGACTCCATCAAACTTCTTTAACCCTAATCTGCCGCCGTCCGTTGGTGTGCAGAATCCACCCCGCATCTCTCTCCAGGAGAGGTGCTATCCACTGCGAGGTCCTCTTTCGACCTGCTTATCCACACCACCAGCCAATGGGGATAACTTTGAGATTAAACCCCAGTACATCAACCTTTTACCCAAATTCCACGGACTCGAGACTGAGGACGCTTACGTTTTCATTACCAAATTTGAAAACGTATGCGCAATGATGGGTACGTCACAACTTTCAGTGGATGCGATGCGTCTACGACTTCTTCCATTTACATTGTGCGATATAGCCGAGAAGTGGCTATATAACACTACCGCACACTCTATTACGAATTGGGAAGAATTCGTCGCTGCATTCCTTAAGAAATTTTACCCAATACGAAAGACAGCTCAAATCCGTAGCGAACTAAATCAATTTGCCCAGCTCCCTGCTGAACCATTCTCTAAATGCTTTGAACGTTTCAAGGATCTTTTGGTTCAGTGTCCTCATCACGGCATCCCGAGATGGGAGCTTTGCCGAATCATTTATGAGGGCATTAACTCAAACACTAAACAGAGCCTTGAAAATATATGTCAAGGTACTTTTATGACCAAGGATGATGGGGAAGCATGGAAGTATTTAGAAGAGTTCGCTGAAAAATCACTACAGTGGGAGAGTGGAACCCAACCATTGAATAGGGGTGGCGTACACCAAATAGATGTGTCCATAGATGTTCGAGCTGAGATGGCAGCAATGCAAAAGAAGCTCGACGCTATGGAACACAAATTTTCTGCAGCCTCCCTAAACCCAATGTCACTCCTCAAAACTGTTGTGGGTGCTGTTCTGATCCGTCTCATTTAACGGAAGAATATCCATTAAACTCTGCGTTTCAAGGTCACGAGCATTCTAATGCCGCATTTCAAAGACCGAGAAACGATCCATATTCTTCCACGTACAATCAGGGTTGGAGGAATCACCCGAATTTCTCTTGGAACCAAAACCAATCTCAAAACACGGTTCCAAACACGAATAATTTTGAAAGGGCTCTTCCTCCACCACAACAGCAACCCTTCAACTCACTCAGCACCCCTACCAGTCATAAAATTTCCAAAACCAGGGCAACACTCCTGCACAGTCTAATCCTATGCAGTCGTCCTGTTCTGACGAATTCTCTCAATTCACTCAAACCATGAAATCAATTTTATCAAATTTCATAGAGGTTTCGACTGAGGTTAGATCTTCCGTCAGTGAGATAAAGAAAAACTCAGCATCTCAAGCTGAGAGTATCAGATCGATGGAAGCTGAAATCGCACGCCTTAAAGCCGAAATGAGTGCGAGAGAAAAAGGGAAACTTCCCTCTCAACCCCTACAGAATCCTGGGCATTACAATGTAAATACCGTCACAACGTTGAGATCGGGAAGAGTGCTGAACAATCGTGTCGGGGAAGGTATTGATGATACTGAAAATCATATCAACACCCCGGCTAAGACCTTTCCACACACACACACTTCTCCTTCTGATCCTTCTTCTTCTACCACACCATCTTCTCGCGAGCCTATTCTCCATTTCCCATTAGGCTCGACACCTGAACCCAACCCTTATAGTTCTCCACAGACGGTCCCCACACCTCTTTTGGGACCTCGTCTACCCCCTCTTCCTTCTCCTATGATGAACCCTGCACTTATTACGAAAGCTCCTTACCCGAATCGGTTAAGGGGTAATAGAACGAGTCCTCATATGGAGAAAATTATGGAAATGTTCAAACAGGTTAATATCAATATCCCTCTCCTAAATGCAATTCAACAAGTCCCCGCTTATGCGAAAATTCTTAAGGACTTGTGCACTAGGAAAAGGAAGACCCAAGTGCCGAAGAAGGTCTTTATGGCTAATAATATCAGCACTGCTTTTATTCCCCAGCTACCAAAGAAACGAAAGGACCCAGGATGTCCTACAATATCGATTTCTATTGGGGGTAAAAACATAAATCGTGCTTTTTTAGACCTTGGCGCAAGTGTTAACCTCCTTCCATATTCTGTCTATGAGCAACTAGGGATTGGAGAGCTGAAACCTGCTCACTGCACTCTCCAGATGGCAGACCGATCTATCACCAAACCAAGGGGTGAATTAGAGGATGTGTTGATAAAGGTCGGGGAATTTGTTTTCCCTGTAGACTTCATTGTGCTTGACACACATCCTGTAGTAAACCCCCGGGGCCAAATTCCGGTGATTCTGGGTCGTCCTTTCCTTGCCACTTCCAACGCTGTTATAAATTGTAGAAACGGTTCAATGAACTTATCATTTGGAAATATGACCATCGAACTAAATATCTACAAAGTTGGAAGTCAGCCATCAGAACCCTCTGCTCATATTTTAGATGTGTGCTCTGTCCATGAGATCGCTCCCGATAGTTGTGGAGCTGAGGAACTTTGTTTTACTGATCTCGACGACATTACCACATCTCTGTTTGATTTTACACAAGATCTTAGTGAGGACACGTTACCTACACTTGAGTCCTGCACTTCTGACTTTTCTCCACCCGAGTCTGTATCTTTCACAGGCTCTGAGCTTCTTTGTAAATCCAAAAATCACTCAATGATCCCTCCTTCTATCATTTCTCCGCCCGAATTAGATCTCAAAATTTTACCGGCTCATCTGAAATATGCTTATTTAGGTGAGAAGGAATCTTTACCGGTTATAATATCCGCTTCTCTAGTATTAGAGCAAGAGAATGCACTTTTATCGGTACTGAGATCTAACAAAGAGGCGTTTGGTTGGAGTATGGCGGACATCAAAGGGATTAGTCCCTTGATAGTTGAACATTATATACATGTGATGGATGATGCCAGACCAACACGAGAACCACAGAGACGGTTGAATCCCGTCATGAAGGAAGCAGTAATGAAAGAGATCGTCAAATGCTTAGATAATGGTATTATATACCCCATCTCCGATAGCCAATGGGTAAGTCCTATACATGTCGTTCCTAAGAAATCCGACATCACTGTTATAACCAATGAATAAAATGAGTTGATTCAGACACGCGCCCAAACTGGGTGGCGTGTATGTATCGATTATAGAAAACTCAATGCTGCCACGAGGAAAGACCACTTTCCTCTACCATTCATCGATCAAATGCTGGAACGCTTAGCGGGACGAGAGTATTATTGTTTTATGGACGGATACTCAGGCTATAATCAGGTCCCCATCGCTAAAAAGGATCAAGATAAAACCACTTTTACTTGTCCTTTTGGTACCTTTGCTTACAGTCGCATGCCCTTTGGGCTATGCAATGCTCCAGCTACCTTTCAGCGGTGTATGATGGGGATATTCTCTGATATGGTAGAGAATTTTCTGGAGATCTTTATGGACGATTTCTCGATTTTTGGAGACGCTTTTTCCGATTGCCTAGCGAATCTTGACGCTGTTCTTACTCGTTGCAAAGAGAAGAACTTGACTTTGAACTGGGAAAAATGCCATTTTATGGTCCAAGAAGGAATTGTTCTTGGACATGTTATTTCACAGAAAGGCATTGAGATTGACTGAGCTAAGATAGATGTCATTCAAAACCTCCCTCATCCCAAAAGCGTCAAAGATATTCGATCTTTCCTTGGCCATGCGGGCTTTTATAGGAGATTCATTAAGGACTTTAGCAAAATTGCTAAACCTTTAACTCTTCTCCTGGCCAAGGATAGGACCTTCCATTTTGACTCGGACTGCGAGACAGCTTTCGACTCACTTAAACACTCACTCACTTCAGCCCCCGTTTTATCATCACCAAACTGGGACTACCCCTTTGAGCTGATGTGTGACGCATCTGATTTTGCAGTAGGTGCAGTCTTAGGACAGCACATCGAAAAGATGCCACACGTAATATACTATGCAAGTAAGACCCTGAATGATGCGCAAATAAATTATACAACCACAAAAAAAGAACTTTTAGCGGTTGTATTTGCATTAGAAAAATTCAGGCCTTACTTAATTGGCTCACCTATAGTTGTGTACACTGACCATTCCGCTTTAAAACATTTTCTGGCGTAGAAAGATGCAAAAGGTCGACTAATACGTTGGATCCTTCTGTTACAAGAATTTGATCTTGTTATCAAAGATAAGAAAGGATGTGAAAACGTAGTAGCTGACCATCTTTCACGCATCTCTTCTTCCCATGTGACCCTGCCGATCAATGACTCGTTTCCTGACGAGCAACTCTTGAGCGTATCCAATGAACCATGGTTCAGAGATATTGTGAACTATCATGCCACGGGACTGATACCCAGCGATTGGTCAAAACAGGATAAATACCGTTTTCTATCCCAAGTAAAACACTTTTATTGGGACGAGCCCTATTTGTTTAAATATTGTCCTGATCAGATCATTCGCCGATGTGTCCCGAATGAAGAGTTCAAGAGTGTTCTTTCTTTTTGTCATGATCAGGCCTGTGGGGGTCACTTCGGTCCTAGAAAAACGGCGGAGAAGGTTTTGCAATGTGGATTTTATTGGCCGACCTTATTCAAGGACGCATTTGAGCATTGCAAAACCTGTACACAATGTCAGTATACGGGTAGAATCTCCCAGAGGAATGAAATGCCTCAGCAACCCATCTTGGTTGTTGAAATATTCGATGTTTGGGGCATTGATTTTATGGGTCCCTTTCCCAACTCCTTTGGGAATTTGTACATACTGCTAGTGTTGATTATGTCTCAAAGTGGGTAGAAGCCATTCCATGCCGCACTAATGACAGGAAAGTTGTCATTAAGTTCTTAAAAGAGAATATCTTTTCGCGATTTGGACACCCACGCGCTATTATTAGCGATAATGGGACACATTTCTGCAACAGGTCTTTTGAGACTCTAATGCGGAAATACTTAATCAACCACCGACTTTCTACACCCTATCATCCCCAAACAAGCGGGCAGGCTGAAATCTCAAACAGACAAATCAAACTTATCCTGGAGAAAACTGTTGCTAAAAATAGAAAAGACTGGTCGACCAAACTGACGGATGCTCTTTGGGCATTCCGAACTGCATATAAAACCGACCTAGGGATGTCTCCATATAGGATAGTGTTTGGAAAAGCATGTCACTTACCTATCGAGATAAAGCATAAAGCATTGTGGGCTATTAAGGAAATAAATTTTGATCTAAACCTTGCTTGCAACTTTCGGAAGCTGCAACTTAACGAGCTAAGCGAACTCCGCGATGAAGCTTATGATAACGCTGTAATCATAAAGAATAGGACTAAGATATTTCACGATAAAAACATTTTGAGGAAAACATTTTCACCTGGTCAACAAGTCCTTCTTTATGATTCACGATTACACCTTCACGCGGGTAAGCTCCGATCTCGATGGAAGGGACCTTTTGTTGTGCGGTCTGTATACCCGCACGGGGCAGTAGAAGTAGAAAATATAAAAAGCGGCACCTTTTTCAAAGTGAATGGACATAGACTAAAGCCGTATTTTTCCACTGACCCCACGGAGGAGCTCCTGTTCTTACAGGAGCCAGTTTATTTGGATTAAAATTCCTCCGTCTCACCTTCATGTCCAGTATATCATTACATCATCTTTTGAATGGAGGTGAGTGAAAAGAGTAAGTTTGGGGGAAGTTCTTCACTTATATATTTTGCCCCCACTAATAATTCCTCCCAGACTTACAGGTTTTGTAGATATAGCTGTTGACAACAGTGAGGATACTGTTGAAAACAAGTTTGGGGGAGGTTTGTGCTTATTTTTTCATCATTTGCATATCATTTGCATAAGCACAAAACATTTCTTTTAAAAATCTATAAAAATTTAAAATTTTTCAAAACCCATAAAAATTTAAAAATTTTCAAAATATAAAAATATTTTAATATTTACACTTTTTTGTATATAAATAAGATAATAAAAGTTTAGATAGTGAAAAATTACATCCATGATATTAGAAAAATTTAAGAAAACTAAGAAAATTAGAAGTTTTCTTAGACAAACTAGTAATAAGTAGTTATGAGCCATTGTCCCAAGGGTTAGTAAGATGAAGGACGTCACTAATCTGAGAATAAAAATAAGTCTTAAAAATAGTTTCTATTCTGGAAGCCAAACATTTTGAACGTTGATACCCTGCTATTCGCACTTACACACGTCTTGAAGCCTGGGATAGTAGAGGATACCTTGAAATGCTCTTGTCTTAAAGCCAAAAGTATGAAGGAAATAAAAAAAAAGTGAACAAAGAAAATATAAAGTGGTGAGAAAAATGGACACTGGTTTTGTTATCACTGAGGGCAATAAAAATGTATAGCGAGGGTGCTTCTTCACCTAGTGCCCTAAGGCCAACTGGTCTGGGAGTCACTGCTATGCCTAAGATGGTGCAAGACGAGGAAAATACACCAAGTAAGCAAGCACAGGAGTAATCGGTCGGTTGGTACATCAAGAAGTATTAACGGTCGCATGAAAGTGTGTGAGCAATCTCATCTAAATATTCATTAATTAAAAAGTACTGAGGCTGATGGGCAAGAGTATGATAGCTTGAATTGAATTCTCCGGGTGTAGGGATGTCTTTACACACACGCAGGGTTATATGATCGATGTTTGGAAGAAAGATAGGAATGAAGAATAAGACGATGTTTTATTGAGAGAGGACGTGATTTCTGACATCTTTTCATGACTATTAAGATAGGGCTCATGACAACCGAAAAGCTAGCTTAGTTGGAAACCCTAATTTTCAAGGCTTTTCTTTTAAGATTCTTTTCTTTAAATGTAATATTCATGATCTTTCTTTTATTATTGGATTTTGTGGGTGCAATCCACTGAAAACCCTCAGGAGACAACACTCCTCCTACTAGGGACACCTAGAGGTTTAAAGGCTTGTTGCACATGCTCAGTGCAATCGTGTTGCCTACGAAAGTGTGCTAGTTAGTTTTTTCTCTTTCTTTATTTTCTCCTTCTCTTTTTAATAAAACAGTTGGCTCGAGACGATCGAAATTAAGTTTGGGGGAATTTGATTAGTCGAAAATATTGTATTTTTAACACGGCAATTTCCCTATCATTTGCACTCATTTAGAAGTGTACGGTATTCATATTTCACATATTAGCAAAACTGTCGCAAAATATCAGATTACATGTGTTAGACCCTAAAACCGGCACTATAAAGGAAATTGACCGCATTTCATGGCAACGCATCATCCCTATATTGCGCAACACTTGTTTTAAGATCTGTGCAGGAAAATCCAGAAGAAAGACCAAAATGTACATGGTACCGATCAAACATGACGCCAATGATTTGGAATCTGGTATTAATGTAAAGGGAATTCAGGAATTCAACATATCACAAAATACAGAAGAAGACATCAAAAGTCAACACAAGAAAGTTGAAGCCCCAAGGAGCCCAAATGGCCGCAGAACCGCGGCCTAAGCCGGCTTGCGCCGCAGTTCCGCGGCCGTCTTGCCATGTCATCCACCAAACTTTGCACCAAAACTCTTACCTGTATTCCTACAGCTCAGAATGACACAACAAATTCCAGAAAGCCCCAGAAACTTCTGCCAGATCAGCAAGCTTTGGGATCAACACTAAACTAGCCTTGTATTCTAGAAACTTCTCCCTAAACCCTAGCTTGAACCCTAAGCTAAGCCTAACTAACTACTTCTAGAAGTCTTTCAACAAACTTTTGGAGGGAACTTCTCAAGGCTTAGGGTTTGGGTGATCTATAAATAAGACCCTAGGCTCATTTGTAAAATATTATTGAAGGGATCCAATTATTCAATCATCTTTAGCCAAATCTAGTACCAATCTAGACCCATTCACTCTCTTTCTTCATCTTCTTCTTCCACAAGTCTAGTGAGAAGGCTTGTGTGAAACCCTAACCCCAATTCCAATCAAAAGCCAAGATCCTGGTACCCCATCAAGCAAGAAGCCTTGCAACCTTTTATGAGCCGAGCCGATCTTCAATAGAGCAAGTGGTCTAAGCTGACCCGCGACTCACGGAGCCGAGCGAAGCCAAGTCGACAATTTAGTTCTTCCTCTTGTAGTTCTTGAGCGACTGTAATCAAATTGTTGATATAAATAAAAGGTGATATTCTTTTATCTTGTTTTCTTTAAATTCTTGCATCATGATTCAATCTAAATTTCTAGTTGTAATTCTTGTTGTGATGTTTGAGTAATACTCCACTCGTCGAGGAGTCGAGACGATCAATAGAATGATGATGTAATATATCTTAAATCGATTCTTGAATCCTACGAGTTTTGTAAACCCTAGCAAGTTCAAGAATCGACGACCCAATTCGTTGCGATGCTTTCTTTATTGATATCGCTCGAGATTGGGGAGTTACGATCATTTCTTGAAATTGCTAGAGGCTAGAATGTGAATGATATCAACGAAAGAACAAGGGTTAAATGATGAAACCCTAGTTTCATCAAGAAAGCCCTAACTCTCATCGATCATCATTGATCTAGTATCAATCCATCGAAGGACAAGAACACCAAATCTTGAGAATTACATCACGTCTATAGATCCGATCGATTCCTACGAGCCTCATTTAGATTCTTGACATTTGGTTGGAAATATCATCGAAACCCGATTCTCGATTGTTTATCAGTTTCTTGATTCTTGATTAGATTAGTGACCCCTGAATCAATCGATAAAATATTGAATCATGTTTTCTTTTCTTTTCGATTAACTTTTCAATTCAAACAAATTAAATATAAAAACGAATTGCACAATCCCTGTGGACGATCCGCACTCGCTTACGATCTACAATCGACACCGTAATTGATTGCGGTCAAATATAATTCTTTGATTGTGAACTTTATTCAATTTTCTAATTACCGACACAAAGAGACTCTTATCGATCAAATGAAACCGTTATCGGGAATCATTTGAGTTGATTTACTTACACAGTCTCGAATTTTACGATCAATCAAATGGTGCCGAAATCGGGGACTATTTGAATTGATACTGATACACACATCAAGAAATATTAACAATCAGGATGTTTCCTAGCCACAGGTAGCATGGTTGTCTCTGTCACGTGCCGTAGTTTGCGCACTCTGGGAAGCGGGGTATGACAACTGTAGAGAGTGTGTTCATCATATACACTATACTAGAAACCGTATTATTAATACGGTTATCAAGTCAACACTTGACTTGGTATTCCGGCTATGAAATCGACTAGTATAACAGTCGTCCGATTGAACACGTATTTCCAATATACATGTTTTATCGAACTCACGTACGTATCCCTATACGTACGTCACATCGCATTTTGCCGGGGCAAGCACTTTCGTTGTGGGACTCTAAAGACATGTCAATATGCTGGCAGTAGCTTATACAGGATCGTGTCCGATTGAATCTGAAACACTTTCAGATTCAACCCCTTTCGGGTTAACCTATAAGCTTGTCAGTGGCACTAGCTGTACGTAACGGCTATCCAGGTATGAGCAAGATAAAGGAAGGCCGACGAGCGAACTCATCCGGACCCAACAAAATCTATAAGTGACAGCCACCGTACAGTCCGGTCTCTTCGTACAAGAGTATTATTACATACCGGGTCTGGGGAGTGGAATCTGTCAGACCCCTAATAACCCGATAAGTTGTGCTGACAGTGTCACGACCCGAAGGGTACGGAACGTTACTGGCACTTAAGTTACGAAACGTCTCAAGACGTACGTAAAATAAGTAAGCCAAAGCCCAGAAATCAAAACCCGATTAAGAAATAGAGTGAAGAAAAAACCAATTTATTGAAAGCAATTTAATCCATTAAGTCACATCAAGCTTTTTTTTTTTTGCAACATCCATCTTTCCAAAAATTTCGGCAGAGTCTCCTTTGTAAAAACAGGCCCCCAAACGGGTACAAAACAGGAGTATATATAAATATCATGAAATAAGGCATCCCCAAGCGGGAGCTGGCTCTTCGCCGAAGCGGACTCAAATCCCACGCAATGTAAATCAGCAATGTGCAAAATAAGCATAAAAGCACCAGTAATAACATCATGTCGGATCAAGTGAGCTCGACCCCAAAATACAACATAAAGGATCACAAATCTCGCTGCCTCATCTCTAGGTCAATATACATCAATAAAATAACAGGTACAGAAAATACAGTAGATGGAGTACTCTAAATACAATGAATATACAAGATGGAAACAAAATGATATCATAACCCACCTACGAGCGAAACCTCAAGTCCAGGCAAAAGGAGCAAAAGGGACAAAAGGAGCAAGTGCGTCCGCCGCTACTGTGCTGACGGAGCGGACCTACAAAAAGGCTGTGGTACAACGGGGGGTGAGTTGCCAACTCGTGAGTAATAAATAACATCTATAGAGGCTATCGTAAGCATGCACGCAAGTGTCATAACATCAACAGTACTGGTATGGCATGATGTGCTAGCAGGTATGTATGCAACATGAATCAATATACAACACTAGTCTGGTATGATGTGCTAGCAGGTATGTATGCATCATGAATCAATATACAACACTAGTCTGGTATGATGTGCTAGCAGGTATGTATGCATCATGAATCAACTCGTGATCTGAATATGTAGGTATAAGAAATCATTACTTTCTTCTTAGAAATCTCTTTTGAAATATCAGCATAATATCAATGGAATCAACAAAAATCCGTGTTCAGCATCGACACCTCAATAACTATCTCAAATATCATGTATCCATATCACAGTATCTCTGGCCTCAGCCGTCCAGCTGACCCATCTCAAGTATCAGTATTTCAACATCTCACGGCCACGATCGGTATCTTCTGGATATCCGCCGTGCCAAAAATCACCGGTAGGTAGTCTGTCCCCTGCCAGGCTCATCGTCTATCACTCGAACTTCTTGCCCCTGGGTACCTTACCGGGCCCACCATGTACCCGAGACGGTTCATCCAACTCCTCGAAACGGGTCTCGAAAACTAACAGAAAACTCATGGTGGACGACACATACATCACTAGAAAACTGCAACTTGCATATTTTGAAAAGGGTAATAAGTTTATAAATTCTTGCGGTTTTCCCCCAAAATCCAGAAATCTCATAAATCTCAAGAAAATCATCATAAGTGCGCATGTCAATGATAATGAATGCCTAGTGTCAACAAGTCAAACTGCAATGTATAACTAATAGACCAGACATGAACAAATGATGTAATAAGGTACATGCATATGAATAACAATCCTATATGTTTATCCTTAGAATTTTAAATGCATTAGCACAGGTTTAAGCATCATATATGGTGAAATTGTTCTAGGTTACAAGTTATCTAGTGTTGTGGCATAGCAATTACCAAGGCGTCTGTATACGCATGAATAGTGCTCGTGCTGCATAAAAACCCTGGCAATGGTGCAGGTGTCCTAGGAAATGAGTTCGTGCATGTATGTAAACATATAAGACCATGAATGTAGCAAGATGTTCAGGCAAGCATTATACTCATAAATACTATTACTACTAAAAGTCTTTTTAAATTATCCAATCTAACGGGCGCCTTGTGCCATCCGAACGATTTTCCCCCGTAGATTTATATCTACTCACCCGTGATCTCGCGCTAGGTATATCCGACCACTTGCTTTCCTTTCTCCATGGCGCTCGAAGTCCCCGCCTGCGAACCTAGAATTTTCATAAAGTAACACACGTAAGGCAAAAACCCTGCAAAAATGCGATATCACGATAAAGGAAAACTCGTGTTGGAAACTAACGTGCGTGCACTCGATACGTCAAAACATGCGTAACCTTACCAAAACATACATGTCGCACGAGTCAAAAAGTATCGAAAAAGGGTTTTAAGTTCCAGATTTTGACTCGAGTGAAAATATAAAAAGTTGCATATACCAAAAACCCTAATTATACAGCAGACTCCTATAGATCAAAACCCAACACCCACACCCACCTTCTGGCCGCAATTTGCGGCCAGACAGAATAAATCTGCGGCCTAAAGGGGGAGAGGGGGCCCCATGCTTCGTGTGTGTGTCTCTGGCTTGGTCACTATGCTACAGTATCAGCAACTTTTTCCGAAGTACCCGGGTCAAGAGCAGATCACGGAATGGCTAAAAAGTCTAAACTAAATGCTAAGTTACACTAATTTGAAACAATATGGTATTTTAGTGAAATCTGGGGCAAATCTTAGGTTAAATGGCCTTAAAAACACCTAATCAAGTTACACTAACCATAAAAATCATCACTTGGCCAAAACTGCACTTAAATCACCATAACTAGCACTAAAATCACATTAAACTCTCATTTTAGCTTAAATAACTCTAGCAAGAAAGAAGTTAAGTTTAAGAAATTATACCTCACTTGACCCTAGGTGCAAGAAGAAGAAGAAGAAGGAGAATGAGATGGGGGGTGTGCTCTGCTGCAGCTGCTGCTGTTGCTGTGCTGATGTTGCTGCTGCTGCTTACTGCTGCTGCCTGCTGCTGCTTCAGCTACTGCTGTTGCTGAAGTTGTTGTTGCTGTGCTGATGCTGATGCTGCTGCTGCTGCTACTGCTTGCTGCTGCCTGCTGCTGCTGTTGCTGAAGTTGTTGTGTGTGTAAGTGAGAGGGAGAGAGATGTAAGAATGAGTGTGAGGGAAAAATAATTGTTTTTGAAAACAAAAGAAATGAGAGTCAACCCCCCCTCTCTCTCCTCATAATGATGATCAAGCATGGCTCATGCCATCATGATCTCTCTCTCTCTCACACCCAAGTCAACCCCTAAACCTAATTCATTTAAAAAAAACTAATACCCTTAATTAAAATCCAATTAACTTAATTAAATCGGTTAGTCCACCATGGTTACTAAACATGGTTTAACCCCAAACTTAACCCGAGTTAACATGCACATGTGTGTGCAGTCCAAATTAAATTCTAATAAAATATTCATAAATCCAAATAAAATATTAGAAAACTGTTTTGGTAAACTTTTTACTAAAACACCCACATTAAAGTATAATTAGCCACTAATCACAATCTAAGGTGTTACAATCTTCCCCCCTTAAAGAAAATTCGTCCCCGAATTTAAAATATCACTACGCATACCTTCAAAGAGATGAGGGAAATTCTTCCGCATCTCACCCTCGGCCTCCCAAGCGATCTCATCACCATTCGGACTGCGCCAAAGAAGCTTCACAGATGACAAGACCTTTGATCGAAGTTTCTTCACCTGCCGATCCAATATCACTACTGGCTGCTCGGTAAACGAAAGATCGCGCTCAAGCTGAACGGTCTAATGCTGAATCATGTGAGAAGGGTTATGAAGATATATGCATAGGATCGACACATGGAAAACGGGGTGAACGTCCGGAAAGCTGGGTGGAAGAGCCAAACGATACGCAACCGCGCCGACACGCTTGAGGATCTTGAAGGTACCTACAAATCTAGGACTAAGCTTTCCTTTTCGCCCAAATCTCATCATGCCCTTCATCAGAGAGACCCTCAGAAAAATGTGATCGCCAACTGCGAACTCTAGTCTGCGACGGCGCCTGTCTGCATACGATTTCTGCCTACTCTGAGCCGCTTTCATCTGATCTCGAATCAATAGTACTTTCTCAGTCGTCTCCTACACGATCCGCGGGCCCAAAATACTGCTCTCTCTAAGCTCAGTCCAACAGACGGGCGATCTACATCTCCTCCCATACAAGGCCTCGAAAGGTGCCATCTGAATAGTATCTTGGAAGCTGTTGTTGTAGGAGAACTCCACTAAAGGTAAACGATGATCCCAGCTACCACCGAAGTCTAATACGCATGCTCGGAGCATGTCCTCGAAAGTCTGAATAGTCCGCTCTGACTGGCCGTCGGTCTGCGGATGAAATGCTGTGCTGAAAATCAAACGGGTGCTCAACGCCTCTTGAAGTCTCTGCCATAGTCGGATGGTAAACTGGGTGCCTCGGTCTGACACGATACAAGTCAGGACGCCATGTAACCGTACAATCTCGTCGATGTAAATCTGGGCATACTGAGCAAAACTGAAAGTGGTCTTCACTGGCAAGAAGTGAGCCGCTTTCGTCAATCTATCCACGATCACCCAAATGGAGTCGTACCCTCGACTGGTCCTGGGTAGACCCACCATGAAGTCCATAGAAATCTGCTCTCATTTCCACTTCGGAATGGGCAAAGGCTGCAACTCTCCAGCTGGCCTCTGGTGCTCGGCCTTGACTTGCTAGCAAGTCAGGCATCTCGACACGAAGTCTGTGACGTCCCTCTTCATTCCGTCCCACCAATAAACATCTCTCAGATCGCGGTACATCTTGGTAGAACCCGGATGAACGCTATATATCGATCTATGCGCCTCCTCATGAATCTCACACCGCAGTCCCTCAGAATCTGGTATGCACAATCGAGTCCCAAATCGTAGTACTCCCTGACCATCGATCACGAACTCGAAATCTCTGCCCTGTCTAATCTGCCCCATGATCTCTGAAAGACGGTTATCACCGGGCTGTGCCTCGTGAATACGGTCAAGCAACTGCGGACGTGCATGAATATGCGCAAGCTGTCCCCCTTTCGGAGTGAACTCGAACTCTACTCGGCTGTCGCATAAAATCTGCCAATCTGCTGACGACTGCCTCTGTACGGCGCTCAAACAAGATAGACTACCTCTGGGCCTCCTACTCAAAGCATCTACCACCACGTTCGCCTTGCCCGGATGGTAAATAATTTCGCAATCATAGTCTTTCACCAGTTCTACCCAACGGCGCTGTCTCAGATTCAGGTCTCGCTGCTGAAATATGTACTTCAAGCTCTTGTGGTCCGTAAATATCTGGCACGACTCGCCGTATAGGTAATGTCTCCAGATCTTTAGTGCAAACACCACTGCAGCCATCTCTAAATCGTGCGTAGGATAGTTCTGTTCATGCGTCTTCAGCTGCCGAGAAGTATACGCGATAACTCTGTCATGCTGCATCAACACAAAACCTAGTTCCACTCGAGAAGCGTCGCAATAAACCAAGAATCCGCCCGATCCCGAAGGAAATAACAACACTGGTGCAGTAGTCAGACGAGTCTTCAACTGCTGGAAGCTATGCTCGCACGCCTCGGTCCAATCAAAAGGAACTCCCTTCCGGGTCAACCCGGTCAACGGTGCAGCAATACGGGAGAAGTCCTGAACGAATCGTCGGTAGTAGCCAGCCAGGTCTAGGAAACTGCGGATCTCCGTAACTGATGTCGGTCTGGGCCAATGCTGAACGACCTCGATATTCTTCGGGTCCACACATATGCCATCTCTCATAATCACGTAACCCAAGAAATCAACGCTGTCAAGCCAAATGCGCACTTGGAGAATTTTGCGAACAGCTGGTGCTCCCTCAAAGTCTGCAATGTGATCCGCAAGTATTGCTCGTACTCCTCTTGGCTCTGGGAATACACCAAAATATCATCAATAAACACGATGATGAACAGATCTAGATACGGCCTGAAAATGCGGTTCATCAAATCCATAAATGCGGCTGGTGCATTGGTGAGTCCGAACGACATCACCAAAAACTCATAGTGTCTATAACACGTGCGAAAAGCCGTCCTCGGAATATCCTCCTGCCGCACCCGCAACTGATGGTAACCCGATCGCAAGTCAATCCTCGAAAAGTATCCCGCACCCTGAAGCTGGTCGAATAAATCATCAATACGCGGTAAGGGATATCTGTTCCGCACTGTAACCCTGTTCGCTGGCGGTAATCAATGCACAAGCGCAAACTGTCGTCTTTCTTCTTGACGAACAGGACAGGAGCACCCCACGGAGAAACACTAGGTCGAATAAGCTCTTTGTCCAACAAATCCTGCAACTGATCCTTCAGCTCTCTAAGCTCCGCCGGGGCCATCCGATAAGGCGATATGGAAATAGGCCCCGAGCCGGGAATCAAGTCAATGCAGAACTCAACATCGTGCTCAGGCGGTAGCCCAGGCAGCTCGTCAGGAAAAACATCAGGGAACTCTATAACAATCGGGACCTGGTCCAAAGGAAGCTCTGCAACTCGAGTATCACAAACAGATACTAAGAACCCCTGACATCCCTTCCGCAAGAGCTGACCGGCGCGAAAAGACGAAATCAAGCTGGGAAGGGTGACATTGCGGTCTCCCTGAATAACAAGGACTGGCTCTCCCGGAAAGCTAAATCTGACTGCCTTCTCACGGCGGTCCACAGATGCATAACAAGTAGCTAGCCAGTCCATGCCCAGAAGCACATCAAAGTCCAACATATCGAGGAGAATCAAATCAACCGATGAATCCCTCTCCCTGATACGAACGGAACACGATCGAAACACAAAACGAGCAACAAACGACTCGCCTACCGGAGTAATAACCACAAGCGGATGATCTAACGATGATGACTCATGGCCCAACCTTGGTGCAAAGTGTGTAGATACGTACGAATGTATGGAACCTGGGTCGAATAATACTCGTGCGTCGAAAGAACATACTGGCAAGGTACCTGTCACAACGGCATTGGATACCTACGCATCCTGCGATGTCAAAGCGAAAACTCGGGCATGTCCCCCACCAATAGCTGGCTGACCTCTGCCTCGGCCTCTGTCTCCTCATCCTCTCTGAATAGGACCGCCGCGTCCACGGCCTCTGGGGGCGTCTAACTGACATGGAGCATCGCCGGGGGTAGGAAGTAGAGCTCTCTGAGGAGGTGGTGAAGGTGGTAAAGTCACGTGTGGAACTGTCGCCGCCCCCTGCCGTCGCACTGGACAATCTCAGATATGATGGTGCGGGTTCTCGCACCCAAAACATCCTGGCGACGCCTGCTGTCCCTGCGGATAAGAACCAAATAGCTGACCTCGTCCAAGGCAGCGCACCCAATCAGAGCAAGGCTCTATTTAAAACAAAATTAAAGGAAACAACGCTTCAGATGATCTGCGCTCAGCGCTGCGCGACACGTGTCAGCGCAGTTGCGCTGCGCGACACGTGTCAAGCGCAAGTGCGCTTGCGCCAAACAGAAAAATTCTGAAAGATCTTTCTGATCTTATTAAAACAATAAGATTCTCTTCTGTAAAACAGAAGCCCTTGGATCAAAGATCCAACGGTAGGGAAAAATACCTAAATCACTCAGAGAAAGATCTCTTTAACTGATTTAATAAATCAATTGGTACTATAAAAAGGCCCCTAGACTCCAAGTCTAAAACACACAGAGATATTCAGAACTCCTCTAGAAAATTTTGAAGAGCTCAGAGAGGAAAAAAAAGGTAAAAAACCTTTGAATAAAAAGAAGAATTTTCTTCTATAAAGATCAATGATGAAAGAACAGATCAAGATCTTCAATTAAAAAGGAAAAAAAAGATAAAAAAGATCCAATCACAAAAAGATTAAAAGAAGTATTACTTCACAGATCATTTGATCTACATAAAGGCACTTCCTTTTGATGAACCATTGGTTCTGGAATCTTAAAAGATTCTTTTCTTTAATCCAAAATAGGATCAAGATATTAAACAGTGTCCTGCACTTATAAATCTGCACTGTTGCGCTCTTGGGTTGGTGCAAGCCACCAGAGAGTGCCACGTGTCGGCCCCAGAACAAATTGCGCTATGCGCTTCCAAAACAGAGCATTGCTCTCTTAATTGGTGCACTGCACCAGAGCGCGCCACGTGTCAGCAGCGCAATAGCGCAGCGCACTGGTGCAGCGCATTGCGCTTGTGCTCACCAGAGAGTGACACGTGTCACCTCCACATGCGCTTGCGCTCATTAATTGGCGCAGAACGCCTGACAGGCCACGTGGCCATTGTCAAATCATTAATGCTCTGCATTATTTAAAGAGGGCTGAGCCCAATTAAAAAAGGTCTAACAGGCCTAATAAAACGCCATGCATTATTTTAAAAAGGGCAGAGCCCAAACGAAGGTCTGTCAGACCAAAACAGATGCTGTGCATCGTTTTAAAAGGGGCAGAGCCCAAATAAAGGTCCAACAGAGACCAAGATTAATGCTATGCATTATTAAACAAAGGGTAGAACCCAAGCCAAGGCCTAACAGGCCAACTACAAATAAAAATGTTGAATATCTTCAACTGGACTTAGCCCAATTCTGGCCGTAAGTCCTCAAATTAAATTGAAACTGAGCATGACTGCTCTCTTAAATCAATTCACATCCGGTTCAAGGGTACATCTCTGAACTCCTCTGACACCTGTCGTTGTAACCCCTCAACATCGTCAGAGAGGTGACGGGTCCCGACAACCACACTTTGATACGGACTGTGGGGTCCTCAAACTCATGGACTTATGCGTCCTTAAACCAACAATACGGACTGTGGGGTCCTTAAACTCATGGACTTATGCGTTCTTAAACCAACAATACGGACTGTGGGGTCCTTAAACTCATGGACTAATGCGTCCTTAAACCAACAATATGGACTTAAGCGTCCTTAAACTCATGGACTTAAGCATCCTTAAACCAATATACGGACTTAAGCGTCCTTAAACTCACGGACTTAAGCGTCCTTAAACCAATGGACCACCACGTCCCTAAACTGGCAATGGACTATTATGTCCATAAACTGGAACAATAGAGCCCCCAAATGCTCTTTTGTCCCCGTTAAGTTGATCTTAGTCTCAAATCGGACTAACATATCCTTAACGAACGTTTAAGTTGATCTTAGCCTCAAATATGGCTAGCGTATCCTTAAACTAAAACCTCAAACTCAAATCTAAGTAATTACGAATTTGGACTAATCCACGTCCTACGGGTGATGGCATAACTTAGTCTCCGTATACAATCCACGGGCAACCATAAACAAAACAAACACACACGACACGAAGTGAAATTCTGGAGAAGGAGAAAGTTGTTACCGCGAAGCGGTAGCATAATTAACTGCAGGGGCTTGAGCCTGCAGGGAAGAGCGTCCCCACAATCAAAAAACCCCTCAAGCGAGAGGGAATCTGATGAAGTCTGCTATATCGGCCGCATCGGTCTAAACCTCCGATACACGGTGCCATAAATCAACTTGGCATCTTTGGAGAGGTGGACGGATAAAACTAAATAGCATCCGCCCCTAATCTCAGGAAAGACGTCCCCACATCGTCTTAGCCGTCTTTCGGAGGGGAACAGATTCTGACACGCCCGGTGGGACCTTTTCCTCTTTCCACTCCACACTTCGTGTGTCGTCTTCGCGAACGAATCGCGGTTTGTTAATGGTTGCCCTCGGGTTTCAAGTTACTAAGATTTGGCCTTTTGCTTGACGCAGAAATCAAACAGCAATGGCCTCCAACTGCTCAAACTGTTCCAAATGCCAATGCAACCGACGCTTCGACTCACCTGGAGGTGTAGCTTATGGGCTTCAAGCGGCCTCCATCCTTGCTATGCCGGTAGAACAAGTGACTCAAGTTATGACCGGCCTGTTCTTCGGGACTATGCTCTCTCCAGCAAGCTTCACCATTCCAGTGCCCGTACCAGAAGCGCAAAAGAAGTCGGTCTTCGATCGGCTCACTACTACCACAGCCCCTCTCAACGGGTCGTCCAATGTCAAGCCGGCAGCCTCGGTCTTTACCAGGATGAACCTGAACTCCGATGGGCCTGCCAAGAAGCCCATGACCCTTAACATGGCCATAGCAAAGAAGACAGCCATCTCTATTCCTGAAGTCGTCAAGACGGCTTCTCCTGCTAAAGAGTCAGTCTTTTCAAGGGTGACTATTCCGGCTCCCGTTCCTGTTCGAGGGTCTGTCTTTGACAGATTATACACCGCCACTGAAAAGACATCAGTCTTCAAGAGGCTGGAACCAGCGGCGCCTCATCTAGACAGGGGGCAAGCCAAAACCATCCCCATCGCCGAACTAGCCCCAACAGCTCGACATGCTCGACGTCGCCACTGGCGCCGAATAAGGAAGGCCGGGGGAAACTCCCCCTCAGGGCTAACTCCACCAGCTCCAACGGTGGAAATCAATGCTGCTGTTCCGACTGGAAACAGCTTTGAACTGCTCAACAAGGTGCGCAGAAACTCTCCGACTGCCACGCTGAAAAGATCTCCTCCACCCGCGGAGAATGTTACAAAAACAAAGCCAGAGCAACCCCCTCAACGGCAGTCCTCCAAAATTTACAAGATCTGGCGACGGGTTCAGGATTCAGTAATTGATCGAGATCACTCTCGTCGGCAGAAGTGGGTGAAAGTGCAGGAAGAAAAGAACCGTCCTGTCAAGCAGCGAATGACGACAACTACCTGGGTGCCCGCTGCAACGGCCCCCTCGACCTCGACGGCCCATAAGAGAAGAAGGCCGGAGAAAGTACCCACGCCTGTGGCAAATGTCAAAGGCAGCAAGCCCAAACGCCCTAAGTCCGGGGGCATTATGGTACACACCGTCTACATGGCGTCCGGGAAAGAGGACAGCCGTACATCTACAGGTTATAGACCGCTCACACGGTTGGTGACTAAAGCTTAGGAGCAGCAGAAGCTTCAAGAAATGATGAATGCGATGGCCGCACTCACTGGGCCAAAAGAAAGCCCCAAAGCGTTCTCAGATCAACGCCAGGAGCAAGAAACTGACGCTGAATTCCTTCGCAGGATACTGGAAAAGAAGGATAAAGAGGCTGCGGAACAAGCAGCCAATATAAAACGAATGGCCCTTCTGTTCCAGGATATGGTGGGTATGATGATCCAACAGGATCCTCCTGCTGAAGATCCTCCGATCGTCCTTGAAGATGACAGAGGAGAAGCGTCAAATCCTCCACCGGCTCTTTCAATAGCCAAAGAGGAGACAATTTCCAAAGCTGACTTGGACGAATATATAGCTCAGCAAATACGGGTTCACTAGGCAACTGAGGAAGCCGGTCAAGTTGTCAGAACGGGGCGACCATATCCGAGCTGGTATGATCATATCAAGTACCCGCCGGGCTATACAATACCGAAATTCCATGTCTATAAGGGGACTGGCAATCCCCATCAACATGTTGCCCAGTTCAGGGCTCTCTATGGCAATACCGGCAGTGATGATAAATTGTTGCTTCGCTTGTTCGTCGGCAGCTTGTCGGAGACGGCGTTCGAATGGTCCTCCGAGCTTCCGAACGACTCCGTCAAAACATTTGCGGAGATGGAGCTGCTGTTTACACAACGATTCGCAAGCGCCAGCGAGCGTACCCCGATAACAGCATTGATTAATGCCAGGGTGAAGCCAGGCGAAACATGGGTTCAGTATGCGATACGGTGGAGGAACCTATGGTTAAAATGCGAATAACGCATAGAAAAGGCTCCTGCAGTAGGGATGTTTGTGGGAACTCTCGATCCGCAGGCGACCATATCCCAATTCATGATGTTCTTCAAGCCAACCACCTTCCAGGACCTGATTGACAAGCTAGCCCAAATGGACCAGATGGGCCATAGACCGTCTCCTCCAAAGCCGGATTCTCGAAATGAGAAGGGGAAGGGAAAAGCGATTGTCGTCGCCAATGCTCAACAACAACCGAGCAACTTGAAGCCGGTTGTCCGTCAGAACAATATGCGTCCACGTGTGCCCCTCGAGGAGAGGCTAGGACGTCCTTACTCGTTTCCTCAAGATAAAACGAGAAGACTGTTCGAGCTGGCATTGCGCAACATACTTATCAATCTGCCGGATCCAAGACGCCCGTCACAGCCAAACGACGTCAATGATCCCAATTACTGCCCCTACCACCGAGTGCTGGGTCATCCAATCGAAGATTGCTACATCTTCAAGAATTGGATTGAAGACCAATACCAACAGGGCAAGTTTGCGTTGTCCGAAAGATGGAAGGTGAACCCGCCGCAACCTCATACCCCTAAAAAGGTGAATACGCCGGGGGCAACGTGCTCCCTTGTTGAAGAAGCTCCGTGGGAGGTCGTCAGCCAAAACCAAAAGGATGCTGAATGATCTCCAAACGTGCCTGACGATCAGGTGGAAGAACCCGTTGGAACCTCATGTCATTGAAGGGATGCTGAAACCGCGCCCAACACCAAAGATCGGTGGTGAGGACACAAGCACTCATACCCAGCCGTCGAAATCTTCAAAGAAGAAGAAGAAAAGATCCAAAAAGCCCCTGAAGCCTGGCGACAAGCGCACGGACTTACAGAAACAGATCGACGCGCTGGAGGAGTACAATCAAAAGGCACGGACTCCCATCACACTCCAAGAGTTCCTCAGCCACGTCTTTCAAGAGGAAGATGATGGAGAAAGCTCGTCGGATGAATCTGAGGGTTACGTGGCAACTTGTCATATGATCTCTCACTCGTTTACAGACGATGAGAAAACTCCTTGCACTGAGAAGCTGGGGGCAGATCCTAAGCCGGAGCTTTTGGGACCATCAAATGAAACAATTGATGCATTCCTCAACAAAGCCCTTTTGAAAAGTAAAGCTGATCGGGAACGTGAGACGGTCATATTTGAAAGGGCCAAGCGCCGGCGACTAGATGAAAGAGTTGAGACACTCCCGCCAAATCAAAGTACATCCATTGCGGACAAAATTAAATTCAAGACGAGGAAAAGGTTTGCTAAAGCCATGTCAATGGGGATGAAGCTACCACCCTCTGAAGGAAACACTGCCGGCAAAGCAGAAATGCACCCTTCCTACTGCTTGTATCATCGGAAGATTTCGCACCCCACCGAAGAGTGCAGAGCTTTCAATAAATGGTGGCAGGGGTATGCTGTTCACCAGCAACATTTTAAGCGAGAGAAGCGCAAAACTCGTCAGGAGCAGAAAAGTACGACCGAGGATCTTAGAAGAACTACTGGCGATTGCCGCATGGTTAACGCCGGGAAAGCGCAAGTTCTCATATTCGGGAGCGACTCTGACAAGGAAATGGCTCTTAGCCCTCTCTTTAAAGAGTCCACCTCGGGAAAAGAGGAAGAGCCGAAGGCCTGCGAAAATATTCGGCTGCGTAATCGTACATTACCCGAAAAGAATCATGGACCCTCAAATAAAAAAGATAAGGGGAAAGAAAAGGTCTCTGAGGATATCGCCTTAGATGACCAAGTCATAGAGGAGCTAACCGCCAAGGATCCGCCAAAGAGAAATAAGGTGGACAACAACGTTCTGGCACATTTGAGGAAGCTACCTTCGCAGCTCAGCATTCTTGACGCCCTCTTGTTATCAAAAGAAGCAAGGGATTCATTGATCAAAGCGCTGCAGGACCCAGAGCAATTCCAAGCTTTTCTCGCCGAAGAGAAGATGAAGGACGAGCTGGAAGAAGTGCACACAGCCGACGTCACTTTCGGTGATGAAGACCTCGTCCTTGGAACGTGCGAACACAACCGTCCCCTTTATGTTTCAGGGTATTGTCATGATATAAAGATAGGCAAAATCTTGGTTGATAATGGGTCTTCCGTCAATCTCCTCAATGTATGGGTATTGAAGGAAATCTGCATAAGCGTCCAGCACCTCGCTCGGGATAAGATCACTATCTCCGGTTTTGACTCTTAATCATCCAGGACTCTCGGGTCTGTGATACTAACACTGTGCTTTGGGCTACTCATCACGGACATTAAATTCCACGTCATAGACGCCAAGACATGTTATAATGCTCTGCTCGGCCGGCCATGGTTACACGAATACAACATCATCCCTTCCACACAGCACCAGTGTATGAAATATTTTAAGGATGGTCTCGAGTATACCGTGACGGGAGAACTGTACCCGTTCTCCGTGAACAAAGTCCGCAAGTATGAAGATGCAAAATACTTCTTACCGGATTTTGAGGACACAGAGAGATGTCACAAGCCGGAGAACAAAGCTAACGCCACCATCCCTGTCTTCGGGAGTGATACCGAGGAGGAAGAGGAGATAGTTTATTCAGGTCCACCCCAACACAATAAGCCAGGACCGTCAGCTCCCATGTTGATCTTTGGCAGTGACTCGGAAGATGAGGTCCATGCTATATTCTCTGCTCGGCCTTTAATACAAACTCCCGCTGACGAAGAGCAAAGTCTGCAAGTCGCCATGGTTCCACTTAAACATCATAAAGAACTGGATGCACTCGATACCTACAGTGTAGAGGAGCTGCAGACATTCTATGTCCCTCTCAGGCGAGAAAGCGAAAAGGCAATTCTATTCTACCGCTCTGAAGAAACCAAAGTGGAGAAAGAAGTCTGGCACGGTGCGGATCCTACGCTTGACAGGCTCCGGCCCATTCGTCTGCCTAGGTACTATACAGAAGGCTTGAAAAGGCTATTGAAGCGCTAAGGGATACCCTTTAAATAGACCGCTCGAAAAGCCAAATTCTATGACAGGGTCTGGAACGTTCCTGGAGCTCAGTACAAGTTGCCTAATGGGAGAATGGAAACAATCGGGCTTGGTTACATTCGATCCAAGAAACGAGAGCTACTCCGCGACTGTTACGTCGTACATGAATTCAATGAAGAAGGGGATGCTCAATAGGAAGATGCTAGTCCTAAGCCTGAAAAGATCCCTGATGCAAAAATGCCCAGTCCGTCGTTCGAAGAAAAAATGGACAAGCTTATAAGGGAAGCTGGTCAAAAGGTCCGAGACGACCACAACCGCGAAATGGCCATCTACAAGAAAGCCAGGACGCAACGCCTTCTTCAACAGGCTGTGAAAGATGAAAAGCCCCCTCTTTGTCAACCTGTCGTAAAAAAGGCCCGACGTAGAGGCGGAAACAAGTCAAAAAGTGAAAAAGGCGCTCGACAGCAACAAAGCGGGACCAAGAAGTCACGCGAGCGGAAATCAAGCGGTCCGGACCTATCTCTTATGAAGAAAATGAGTCGAGCATACTCTTTTCCTCGAGACAAGACGAAGAAGATACTTGGCCTAGCCATAAAGCACCAAATGCTGACACTGCCGGAGTCTAAACACCCCGAACAAGCGGGCGAAGTCTCACACCCGAACTATTGCTCTTATCACAGGGTAATAGGCCATCCTCTCGAAGACTGCTTTATCTTCAAGAACTGGGTCGAAGATTAGTATCAGCTCGGCAAGTTCGCTCTATCTGACAGCTGGAGGGTAACACCGCCACAGAAGCATGAACCCAAAGCCACGAGAGCAGAACCGGATCCGCATCGGTCTTGGAAGCGGGCCCGTACTTGTCATATGATAACAATATCAAAAGAAGAGCCCGAGAATATGGATGACCTCCCTGGTGCTTCGAAAACAGTAATGACGAGGTGATCTCAGAATTTCCACCAGCGCCGAAAGAGCTAGAAGATGGAATACATACTACTGCAGATAACCTCAAGAAAATGAGTTAGGGATGGCGAGCGACCCGTGACCGACATTCATCAGCGAGCTACTATCTGAAGAAAGGGTGGCTACATTAAAAGACGTACTTATACAGCATAGAGATTGCTTTGCATGGAACTATTCCGAAATGCCAGGACTAGATCCAGAAATTGCTGTCCACAAATTGGCGATATCCCCAGACGTCAAGCCAGTCAAACAGGCGCCGAGAAGGATGCGGCTCGAGCTTGAGATGAGTATCAACGCCGAGGTCAAGAAGTTAATCGACTCTGGCTTCATCCAAGAGGTTCGCCAACATCGTCCCGGTGATGAAGAAAAATGGGACGGTGCGCATATGTGTAGACTTTCGGGATCTCAATAAAGCCTGCCCGAAGGATGATTTCCCAGTGCTAGTCACCGAGCTGATGATAGATAACACGTCCACTCACGAGGTTTTCTCCTTCATGGATGGCTCATCAGGATATAATCAGATAAAAATGCATCCCGAAGACCAGAAGCACACCGCTTTCCAGAACCCTTTGGGTATATTCTGCTACAAGGTAATGCCCTTCGGTCTAAAGAACGCCGGTGCCACATATCAAAGGGCCATGACAAAGATCTTTAATGATCTTATACATGAAATCGTCGAATGCTATATCGACGACCTTATAGTTAAGAGCAAATCATACGAAGAGCATTTAGAACATCTGAAGACCGTATTTCAACGCCTGCGACAATACAACTTGAAGATGAACCCTCTCAAGTGCGCTTTCGGAGTTTCCTCGGGCAAATTCCTAGGATTCATCGTCCGACACCGAGGTATCGAGATAGATCCGTCAAAGATCAAGGCGATCATGGAAATGCCTCCGCCAAGAACTCTCAAACAATTGCGGTCTCTCCAAGGGAAGCTCGCGTACATCCGGCGATTTATAGCCAACCTTTCAGACAAGTGCCGCCCTTACAGTCACCTGATGAAGAAGGGGACCCCTTTCATTTGGGATCACAAATGCCAGAGCGCGCTGGACGAAATCAAGCAATACCTGCAGAATCCGCCAGTGTTGGCTGCTCCGGTTAAGGGAAAACCTCTCATTCTTTTTACAACCGCCCTTAAAGGTTCCTTAGGCGCATTATGGGCACAAGAGAATGATTAAGGAAAAGAAAGAGCTCTCTATTACTTAAGTCGAGTTCTACTGGGGGTAGAAAGTAATTACTCTCCCATCGAAAAACATTACCTGGCGTTGATCTTCGCGATAACAAAACTCAGGCACTATGCATTGGCGCATGAAGTCCGTCTTATTTCGAAGGTGGACCCACTTAAATATTTAATGTCAAAGGCCATACTGACGGGGAGGCTCGTTAAATGGGCCTTGCTCTTAATGGAGTTTTCGATAACTTATCAGCCTCTTAAGGCGGTGAAAGGCCAGGCCATCGCCGATTTCCTCGCTGAGCATCCGATATCTGCTGATTCTCCTCTGAATTGTGAGCTGCCAGACGAACATGCATTTGATGCAATCGACGGTAGTGATACCCGATGGGAGCTTTATTTCGATGGAGTGTCTTCCACTAAGAAGCGCAAACAAAGCACCCCTATAATCAAATCGAGGGTAGGCCTCATCTTCGTAACTCCATAAGGAGGGATAATGCGCTTTGCTTTCTCTTTAACAGAGTCAAGGACGAACAATGAAACCGAGTACGAAGCTTTAATAGCAGGCCTCGAGATCGCCATTGACACGGGACTTAAAAACCTCCTCATATATGGAGATTCTCAACTAGTCGTTAGTCAAGTAAACGGCGACTACCAAACGTGCAAACCAAAGCTGGTGAAGTACGGCGAAAAGGTGCAACAAATGTTGACCCAAATTCCCTCCTTCGTGCTGGAGAGCATACCGCGCGCGAAAAATAGCAAAGCGGATGCGTTGGCCAAGCTCGCTAAAGAACTAGCTGACGAGAACCTCGATGATGTAAGAATCGTGGTGCAAAGCCGTCGGGTCCTCGCACCGGCGGAAATATCTCCGGAATCATCTGAAGAAAAGGGAGCGACTGAGCAGACGACCCTACAAATAAAAGACTGGGAAAAGGCTGAGGATTGGAGAGAAGTCTTTATAGACTACTTCAAATACCGTCGAACACCTGAAGACGCATCCTCAAGACATCAGCTTATAAAACGAGCTCTGTCATTCGCCTGCGCCAATGATACTCTATACAAGAGGTCGTTTGATTCTCTGTGGTTGAGATTCCTGGGACCTGATGAGGCGAAAAGAGTCGTTCAGGAAGTTCACGACGGACTATGCGGTTCTCACCAAGCAGGCCCGAAGATGAAGTTGAAAATCAAACGAATGGGCTACTATTGGCCCACGATGATTCAGGACTGCCTTGAGCATGCGAAGCAGTGCCACTCATGCCAGATTCATGGGGACTTCATCCACCAGCATCCAAATCCATTACATCCAACGGTGGCTAGCTGGCCATTCAAAATGTGGGGAACTGACATAGTCGGCCCCATCGAACCAGCATCGTCCAGAGGACATCGATTCATTTTGGCGACAACCGATTACTTCTCCAAATGGGCAGAAGCAGTACCTCTAAGTGAAGTGAAGACGGAGAATATCCTCCACTTCTTCAAGACACACGTCATTTATCGGTTTGGAACTCCGAGATGGATCATCTCCGATAACTGGCCAGCCTACTGAAGCCACAAGATCAGTTGCTTCGCACAACGACACAACATAGACTTGAGATATTCCTCGGTTTATAATCCCCGAGCTAACGGTCTAGCTAAGGCTTTCAACAAGACCTTAATGAAGATCATAAAGAAGACGGTGTCCCGAAATAAGAAGGACTGGCACGAGAGACTGCATGAAGCTCTCTGGGCATATCGAACTACGTTCAAGACGGCCACGAACACAACGCCATACGCGTTGGTATTCGGCACAGAAGCAGTACTCCCTCTCGAGATAGAGTTACCCTCTCTACGAGTGGTAGTTCACTACGAACTGACGGACGAAGAAAATGCTCACCTACGGCTTAAGGAGCTTGATGCCCTTGATGAAACCCGGCTCATAGCACAACAAAATCTGGAGGCTTATAAAGAAAAGATGACGCGCTCATATGAAAGATTGACCAGGCCGAGGACATTCCGTCAAGGCGAACTCGTGCTAGTGGTCAAAAGACCTATGATCCCCAATCGCGCCAAGCGGGGAAAATTCGAGCCGAACTATGAAAGCCCGTACATCATAGACAAGGTCTACCAGGGTGGAGCCTATCTATTTATGGATATGCACGGTGAAAGGCCTTTCAGGCCAATAAACGGTCGCTTCCTAATGAAATACTACGCTTAGTAAGTCACAGCCTAGGTCAATGATAGATGACGACGACTATGTCCGCTCGCTATTTTCCTAAGCCCAAACTCTATAAGGAGTAACTGGCCTTCTTCAGCAACGGACCAAAACGTCCTTAAACTAATGATGGACCACTACGTCCTAAAACTAGCTGCCGACCGAAACGTCTTTAAACTACTACCACAGCATCCTCAGGCTGATGAGATAAATAAAAAAAAGGAGAAAAAAATAATAAAAAATAAATAAAAAACGGTATGCCCATAAGCAAAATGGGCACGGATGAAAACTCGAAAGGGCTCCGTGAGTAAAAACAGCAGGGCTACCGGTGAGTGTTCGTGAAAACCTGAAAGGACGCGACCTCGTTAGAAAAAAGAATAAAAAAGAATTAAAAAGAAGAAGAAGACGGTATGTCCATAAGCAAAATGGGCACGGATGAAAACCCGAAAGGGCTCCGTGAGTAAAAATAGCAGAACTACCGGCGAGTGTTCGTGAAAACCCGAAAAGGCGCAACCTCGTTAAAGGACACTTACAGGGTCCTCTCGACCTTGTAAGGAGAAACCACCCGCGTGAGATCCTTACGACTCACAAGGGAGCAACACACTTAGGGATCTTCATGATTCCTAAGGAGAAAATACATTTGCGAGATCCTCACGACTCGCAGGGAGAACTCTCTTATGGGACCCTCACGGCTAATAAGATTTGAAAGTCATAAGTTACAGAGACCTAAACCTATGCTTAAGCAACCCCCCCCCCCACAACCTTCGTGATTGCCCTACAAGTGGCTCAATACTGACCCTTGTATACAATCCATGGGCGCGAATAAACATTTCCCTAACAAAGTCCCACCCGTGACTAGGGATATGTCCATATGATGAACAACCTTTGTAAGTCCTCTCGACTTATAAGGAGAAAACCCTCTTGTAGAATCCTTACGACTTACAGAGGAACATGCACTTAGGAATCCTCACAATTCCTAAGGAGAAAACACACCTACAAGATCCTCACGACTGGTAGGGAGAAATACCTTTGTGAGACCCTTACGGCTCATGAAGTCAAAAGCCTTAGTCGACAGGACCCTAACCCTGTTCGCTAAGCCACCTTTGTTCGACATCGACAGAGGCAAATGATGATTCGCTCCTGGCAACATCCCAGTTGTAGCAGTGCTGATGCCGAAATTGGTGTCTAATTCCAGGCTTACGGCAAAAAGACAGCAAGCCACACATGCATACAAAATAGCCGAAATGATGGGGTAACTTGCAACAAAATCAGCAAGTAAAAATGCATGCATGCAAAATAGCCGAAATGATTGGGCAACTCGCAATAAAAAGCAGCGAGTAAAAATAAAATAAATAGCCGAAATGATTAGGCACCGCGAAAAATAGATGAAATGATGGGGCAATCGCGACTTTCGCGATATAAAGATGAAATGATAGAGCATCGCGGAAATAAAACAATTATATAAAAAAATGAATGAAACTTCTGCCCTACAGGCGATATCACAGTAATTCCTGTATACAATCCAGAGGCGCAAACAAAGAAGGAAACACATCTTTCCTCTCCATGCTCCATCAGAAAACGGATCCAAGTCTTGACGGTAACTCATATAAAACCTGAAAGACACATTACTATAAGTCCACGTTACCTCTCCTAGTTCTTTCGGGGTTGCGGAAACGGTGAAAAATGATTTTTAGGGTTTATGGTAACATGGACTAGAAAACCCGGATCTTTGCTAAATAACACACTAGCAACAACTAAGAGCTTTTCCTACTCGGTTAGGGGGTTATACCTAGTCTTGAACTCTTTCTCTTCTTCTCCTTGGAGTGGGTTGGATGGTTCTCCTCGTCTCCTTCTCTTGTCGAAGAAAGATCCACCCGAGGGCCTCTACCTTGAGCTCCTTCCTCGAACTTGAGGTAACTAAAGTATTAGTTTTGCTAAACCTTCAACCTTAGGATGAGTAGAGACGAGTTTTGGTGTTTTATCTCCAAGGCAAATGGTTATCATCTCATGAGAGATTTTTCCTTGAGCTAGAGGAAGAGGGAGAGCAAAGGATGAGAGAGAATGAGAATGAGATTATTATAAGAAATTTACAACCACATCACATATATGTGAATTATCAAATTAATAATATTAATCAAAATGAAAAAGGTGATGGTTGGTTTGATAAGACCATTATCATTTCACATTTAATGATTTTGCTAAGATCAAAGAGCATCTTTGGTGTGAAATGATGATGGTCAAAGTTTCAACCTTGGTCAACAAGTCAACCTTGGTCAAAAGGTCAACAACCCTAACCATAACTCAATTTCCTTTTAATTAACATTATTAATGATATTTCACATATTCATTAGGGTTTGGAAAAAGACAACTGTCATTAACCCTAATGAAAATCCTCTGCCTCTGCCTCTGCCTCAATCAACTATGCATACACACCCGCATCCGTGTTCCGAGGAACACGAATACAATGAAATAAAACTAACCCCAAAACATATACTAGGATCCGGCTTAAACCAAAGCCCGCTAGTAATAACTGTCTGTACACCAAAAGTGCACAAGTGCACGGATGTGAACGAACCCCGTCGCAAAACCATGCGACCTCTACTCTATTTTTCCCAAAGGCGAATAACCCTCTGTGTGGGACTCTAAAGACTCGACACTACGCTGGCAGTGGGTTTAACCACAGACCGCAAGCGGCACTAGCTGTACGTAACGGTCCCCAGGTAGATGCCGATAAGAAGACTGATGAGGTGAACCCATCCGAACTCCTACTGAGCCTGTATGTGACAATCTCCGTACAGTCCGGTCTGTTCGTCTGAGAACATCGCATGGCGGGCCTAGGGGGTGGTAAACGTCAGTCCCCTAATAGCGGTACAAGTCGTGTCGGAGTGTAGCCCAGAACACCCTGAGATAACACTGGAAACCTACCAGTGTATCTCGCTTGCCCTGGCCAGGGATGACTATATGTAATGGCTCTCCTAGACACAGCGCGGTATAAACCCCCAATACCGGGAGAGACGAATCCTATCTAACCATCACTGCCTCCAAGTGCTTCGGGACTGTACCCAACTACTACCTGTTTGCACGACTCCTTTGAGCCGTGGTAGGGTAGTAATCAAAGTACAGTAGGAACACACTCGAGGCGAAGTGACAGTGTCAAGTCAGCGGACTAAGTTGTACTCATGTCACCTGGGAACTGATAACTGACGATAGGTATAGTACCAACCAACAGTTCCCGACGAGTCCTGTCCAGTGTACTCGTAACCTAACGAGCACCCGCATACTATCTCAAGTACGACGTACTGACGGCTGTGGGACAGACCGTCTCCCCTGCTGGGATGAGAAGCGCATACGCTAGTCTACTCTGGAGTATCGATGCCCCGTCTCGATAATCCTACGACTAGAGACCTGTATAAGGATGTGCTTGTAGATTACCCAGCCCCCACTAGTGTGACTGCCATCACAACACTGGTAATCAAGCAAAGATCCTAAGGGCTCCACTAATGTGTATAGGCGATATGCTAAAAGAAACACATGCACACATTAAAGCATAACAAACCAAGTAGCATACTACCATTTCGAGCAAGATTGTCTATACAACTGTGCATATCCCAAGCTTCCATCAAGTAATATACAAACTAGTATGATACAGTAATGGCCTCTAGGGCATATACACTAACAATTACCTCGATTCGCGTCGACCCGTAGAGAAACCAGTGTCTTTGCAGGAATACCTCGACTCGTCTCAACCCCAAGGAAATCAGTGTCCTTGGCAGCATCCTCGATTCAGGGAAACCAGTGTCCTTGACGAGAGCACCTCGATTCGTGTCGGCCTGCAGAGAAACTAGCGTCTTTGCAGGAATACCCCGATTCGTTTCAACCCCAGGGAAATCAGTGTCCTTGGCAACCACTTCGACTCAGGGAAACCAGTGTCCTTGACGAGAACACCTCGATTTGCGTCCACCCGCAGAGAAACCAGCGTCTTTGCAGGAACACCTCGATTCGTTTCAACCCCAGGGAAATCAGTGTCCTTGGCAAATACCTCAATTCAGGGAAACTAGCGTCCTTGATGAGAGCTTCTTGATTCGCGTCGGCCCGCAGAGAAACCAGTGTCTTTGCAGGAATACTCCGATTCGTTTCAACCTCGAGGAAACCAGTGTCCTCGACAAAATACTTCGACTCAGGAAAACCAGTGTCCTTGACGAGAACATCTTGATTCGCGTCGGCCCGCAGAGAAACCAGTGTCTTTGCAGGAATACCTCGACTCGTCTCAACCCCAGGGAAATCAGTGTCCTTGGCAGCATCCTCGATTCAGGAAAACCAGTGTCCTTGACGAAAGCACCTCGATTCACGTCGGTCCATAGAGAAACTAGCGTCTTTACAGGAATACCCCGATTCGTTTCAACCCCAAGGAAATCAGTGTCCTTGGCAACCTCTTCGACTCAAGGAAACCAGTGTCTTTAACGAGATCACCTCGATTCGCGTCGACCTGCAGAGAAACCAGCGTCTTTGCAGGAACACCTCGATTCGTTTCAACCCCAGGGAAATCAGTGTCCTTGGCAAATACCTCAATTCAGGGAAACTAGTGTCCTTGATGAGAGCTTCTTGATTCGCGTCGACCCGCAGAGAAACCAGTGTCTTTGCAGGAATACTCCGATTTGTTTCAACCTCGAGGAAACCAGTGTCCTCGGCAAAATACTTCGACTCAGGGAAACCAGTGTCCTTGACGAGAACATCTTGATTCGCGTCGGCCCGCAGAGAAACCAGTGTCTTTGCAGGAATACTCTGATTCTTTTCAACCATGAGGAAACCAGTGTCCTCGGCAAAATACTTCGACTCAGGGAAACCAGTGTCCTTGACGAGAACATCTTGATTCGCGTCGACCCGCAGAGATATCAGTGTCTTTGCAGGAATACTTCGATTCGTTTCAACTCCAGGGAAATCAGTGTCCTTGGCAACATCCTCGAGTCAGGGAAACCAGTGTCCTTGACGAGAGCACCTCGATTCGCGTCGACCCGCAGAGAAATCAGCGTCTTTGCAGGAATACTTCGACTCGTTTCAACCCCAGAGAAATCAATGTCCTTGGCAACATCCTCGAGTCCGGGAAACCAGTGTCCTTAACAAGAGCGCCTCGATTCGCGTCGACCCGTAGAGAAATCAGTGTCTTTGCAGGAATACTTCGACTCGTCCCAACACCGAGGAAATCAACGTCCTTGGCAACCTCTTCGATTCAAGGAAACCAGTGTCCTTGATGAGAGCATCTCAATTCGTGCCGATCCGCAGAGAAATCAGTGTCTCTACAGGAATATACGACGCCAGTAAAGCGGAGCCGCGGCGAATGTCCCATTTCCATGACTCGATAGTACATTAATGACCGAGAGTCAAACCCCTGACCCCGTGAAAGGCGGACAAGGGCAACTTCACCCATCATTTGCGAGTCCTCACGACTCGTAAGGGAGTAAATTCTCTTGTGAGATCCTTACGACTCTCAAGAGAAAACGCGCTCAGGAATCCTCACGATTCCTAAGGAGAAAATACACTTACGAGATCCTCTCGATCGTAGGGAGAAAAGTCTTTATGAGACCCTCACGGCTCATAGAGTTGAAAAGTCTTAAGCAGCAGATCTGAACCTGCGGCCTAAGCCATCGCTACCTCTTAAAGAAACCAAGACAGGATGCTTGCTACATTATCTGTCAACCATGTTTACTAAGGCAGCATACTGATAATAAAAAAAAAAGGAAGAAAGCGCAGGAATGACACAAGACATTACAAAGAATGTATATCTTTTATTCATAAACTTGATTGAGTACAAGATACATTGTGTTAAAGAATTAAAAAAATATATACATTTGTATTTGCAGGTGCAAATGATACAAAATAGCTACTAAGAAGGAAGTGTCTTTAACAAATCCGCGAGCTGCTCTCGCACTTCCTTCAGCGCCTCCTCCTAAGCGGCTGCCGCAGCCACTTCCGCTTCCACCTGGGCCCGCTGCTGCAGGTAGGACGAAAGTTGCTCCTCAGCTGCCTGCTGGGATGCCTCCTGGTTAGGTGCAACCCGCTCGACGACGTTAAGCTGCTTCCTCAGTGTTAACCCTTCGGAGAGGCATCGCAGGAGGCCTTCAAAGATAACCATCAGCTGTGCGGCGTTTGCCTCCACCCGAGCATGCAGTTGGGCAGATTTGCTCGAAGTCTCGCCGCGCTCCTTACGCCTTGAAGCAACTTCTTGTTCAAGATGGCGGAAATAAGGAGCGCTCTGCTCGATCCATGCCGCCCGTTGAGTGCTCGCGGCCAAGATCTCAGGGGCAGAACGCATCGACTCCAGTTGATGCAGACGGGCCTCGATCTCCCTGCAGTGATTAACCCAAGACGCGACGATGCCTTCGTTATGGAAGTTTACAAGTATCACCAGCATTGGGTTAACCTCCGTATCAAAATCTGCGACAGATATAGGAGTCTCCACGTCGAGCTCCTCAATATAGCCGCTCACCATGCGCAGACTATTCGCGGCGCCTTTCGAGGACGGACGTCTAGAAAAGGGTCCGACCGGCATGATGACACGAGACTCGAAAGGGACCAGAACCGGAACGATAGCTGCAAAACAAGTCACGATCAGATGACGGTTTTAAAAAAATATGAGAAAGTCATCAATGGGAGAGTTTACTATACCAGCTGTAGCAGGCGGCAAAGCCGGGAGGGTCGGTGGCGCGACCGATCTTGCATCTCCTCCTTCGATTTGTAGCACTGCAATCAGGGCGAGGAAGAATCAGAAATAATTCTATTACTAAAAAGAGAAAGAGTATTAATTAAAAACTATACTCACCAGCGCCACTAGAGGAAGCGAGCTCCGATGGGAAGGAGAAGTGCGGGTGCAACACCTGGTAAAGGTGATCAAAAAGTACTCCTATAAGGACGCAATAGTATAATGTCAATACATGAATTATACGGCCGAGAGATGAAACTGATGGGTCACGAATCCATACCTTTCAGCATCTGCGATGGTACGAGAGAAGGCTGAGAGGTGGCCACCGCCAAGGCAGTAGCTGACGGCGCTCCCTCGAGCAACGGAGCATCAGCACTGGCCGCACCTGCGTTAAAAACAAAGATAAATCTGTCAGGAAGGATTGCAAGATAAAAAAAAGGGACGGTAACCTGAAATCTACCTGATGAGCCGCCAGCCAAAACGGAGGCGTCTCCCTCCTCCATCGACATGAGTCCACCTCCCATGGCCTCATCACCAGACTCTACGGGGGCCGTCGTCGTGCTCGCGAGGCCAGGAGACGGCGAAAGACCGTAGACGGAGAGAGCGATGATTGGAGCATTGCCAGACTCTTGAGAAAGAGCGGCTGGCTTGTCCTCGGAAGTCATGCCCGTCTCACCCGCTACTCCCTCGGGCTCGGCGGTCGCTGCTGTCTCGTTCGCCGTCGCCATGGGGTCGCCGGTCTCAGACGCTCCGTCCGCTGCTGCCCCAGACTCGGTTATAGCAGCCGTCTCATTTGCCGCTACCTCGGGCTCGGCATCGACAGCCTTCTCTGGCACAGTTTCCTCAGCCCCCAGCTCAGGTCCAGCAACCCCGGCAACGTCGCCCACTGTCGGCTCGGGTTCATCCGGTGCCTCTTCCTCTGTCCCCTTAGGCTCGACGGTTTCCGCCTCCCCTTCGGTTGGACCTGGCCCTGCAGGACAAGATATATAAGAACCAATAGGTTTATTATTCTTACAACAAAATCTTGGAAGACACATTACCTGAGGTGGACTGATCATTAGCCTCCCGAGCTGCGCGCCCGCCGCCTGTCTGTGAGCGGTAGACAAGGAGACCGGGGGCTCTTCCGAAGGAGTATCAGTACGAGGAACGGTGCTTGGGCCCGCTCCCATGACCAAAGCAGCTCTGCACTCCTTCGCCTCGCGCCTCAACCGCTTCCTCTCTTCCCGGGCCGTCAAGACGGACCTCTTCGAAGCTTCCTTCATCGAGGCATCATCGTCCGCATACAGAGATGCTTCCAGAGCCTTCAAGGCATCCCTCATCGACTTTTCGATTCGGGTCTCTCGCGGCAGCCCCGAAGAGGCCGGGACTTCAGTAGTTGGCCCGGGGGGAGTCCCCGCATCGGCTTGCACTGCCCCTGCAAAGAGACAAAGAGAAGATTAGATAGGCTATTTAAAAAAAAAGAGAAAGAAAATAAAGACTCAGTGAGCCGAGACGTACCAACGCCTGATAGAGCGCGTTTCCTTTCCTCCTCCTGGAAGGTTTTCAGGGAAGCAGCGATAGCTTCTTCAGTAGTGACACCTGTTAAAAAGGGGGGAAAGCATTAGTCAAAGATAATGATAAAAGTGCGATGAAATTATGAAGAGTGCAACTAATGATTACCTGATTGAGTGAGTTTAGCCAGCATCGCTTCGAGTCTGGCTGTTCGCTCAGAAGCCGCAATGGCGGCCGCCAGATCGGTGTCTGCTGGATCTACCGAGAAGCCTTCATTGCTGCCGTACTCGCTTATGCCTTCGGTGAGAGGGGCCTGAGGCTCTAAGTCGAGGATAGTATCGAGAGAGAGGAGCGACTTCTTCTTCCTCTTCTGCACGCGAGCCCCGGGCGCACCCAAGATCAACTTGCGTTTTGCAGGCACTTTAGGGCGGTGGGTCCCGATATCCGCGCCTACACCGGACTCCGGAGAAACCACATTTACCTTCTCCACTGGAGCACGGGGCGCTGGTGGCATGTCCGCAGTAGCACGAGGTAATCCGCACGGAGGGCTCAACACACGCGGTGGTCCATCTCAGCGGAGGCATGATAGGGGTCCTTGGCTTCAGGGGAGCCTTGCGGTCGCCGCCGGGAGGCGCACCCTTGTGGTCAACCAACATGCGCTTCTCCTCATGGATAATTGGACCCATTGCATGCACGTACCAAGCCACGTACGCGTGGAGGACCCGGAGGACGCAGCTTGGCTCGTTGATGAAGAAGTGGGAGCCCGTGTTCAGCCGCATGAAATGGTGCATCGCACTCCGTATCCCCTCCCTGCTGGCCGCGGGCTCTTCTAAAAACGCCTCCAGCAGGACCCCCTTGTTATAGCTTGATTGTTGGGCGAACTGGTGGGGGTTATACCTCATGAAAAGCGCCATCTCGTTCTGCCTGAACACCGGGTAGCCCGGCCGAATGGAGTAGAGGTGAAGAATCTCCCGGGCTTTCAGTATGGAGGCCCCGTCCTTGAAGCCGTCACGCAGCGCTACCACCGCTTTGGAGGTTTCTAAGACGATAGTTATGACTTTATCCATAAAAGAAATCCTCGCTCCGACCAGGTGTGGATGAAGGAGCAACACCCTAGCCTCCTGTGGAGGCGCATTCACGATCGAGGCGCCGATCAGCCGCATGACTTTTGGGAGTCTGCACCTCTCAAAAAACGAAGGGCTCTTATGGATGCCGAATACCCCGTGCACATGCATTTCCATCCACGAGGTGAAGCAGTGCATCAGGAAATTGGCAAGCTGCACCCCAGGTTCACTAGCGTCCGCCGCCATGCTGAGTCTATTATATAGATGAGCCAACCCGGCAATTTCTACTGACAACTGCAGGCCAGCCATCATCCGATGTGCTGGGTAGAAAACGGACGACCGCATGTAGCGCGGGTGCATGGGGAGCACGAAGCTGCACAGCCACAATCCCAGAAACCCTAAAAAGAAGGTCTCCTCATCAATGCTCGGGATGGCGATTTCTGATAAAGTCATGATGGCGGCATTGGGGAGATAGAAATCCTTTTCATCGTCTTCCGATACTGGTCGACGATCTAAGCCAAAGCCGAAAGGGTCGTCGAGCTTGGTGAACTTTTCACTCCGCTCCGATAGAATCTCCGGTCGAAGGAAGCGGGAGATAAAATCTGCAAAACTAACTCCCCGGACTCCTGATTCCAAATAGAGACATTCGTATATGCTCAGCACCTTCACCAAGCCCGGAAACTGGTGCTGAATAGCATTCTCCGGCGTCAAATCAAATACTAGTGGCTTGGTGGCGAAGACGTACTCGTCAGGAAGAAGCAGCTCCTCATAATGCTCCCCCCTCATCGGCAAACCTGAGATCTCAGCGAACTCTTCCAGGGAGATGGAGACTTCCCTGTCCGTCATAAGGAAGGTGTGAGTGGGGATGTTCCATTGTTCGATGAAGGCCTTAACCCACCACGTTGGAGGAGCGGGGTACTCAAACAGCGAGACGTTGATTGCGGGGTACAGACCGATCTTCATTAGATGCGTCTTTTTCGCTAATAGGATATATCTGGCCCACTGCAGATATCCGGCCGGTTGTCGCGGGGTCAATCCAATGTTGTAAGCCTGTCCCCAAGGGCGTGCTTCCCCCTGACATATGCGCCACCCCAAGATGTCCATGGCCGGTGGTGGCTGCACGGGAATGGCACCAATCGCAGGCTGGAGAAGATCCTCCGAATTCCAATTCTTGACCTCCACGGCATACTTCACCGGGGGTTCATCCGCATAGGGAAGCGACGAGATGGGCTCCGACGGCGTCGTAGAACCGAAGCTTCGGCGACCCTTGATGATGTCGTTATACCACCTACCCCACAGGTGAAGGTTCTTGTGCTCGGGGTCATGAGCCTTGATGAGAGCGAGCACCTCTCGGTCCACCGGTGCCTCAGGAAATCCTTCCTCCGAGCGAACAAACGGGAAAGACAAATTAGCAGACATGTTGCCTGTAAAAAGAAGGAGGACAAAAGTTAACCGTCAGTGCTATAATCTTAATTTCTGACACTTGGAACCTTAAAATTTGTACCATACTGCAATGCAGTAGATAAGGGACCAAAGGGGGACCCACAAAATCTAGATGACAATTCATCAGTTAATAAGACAGCCCCATCATTGGATGAGACTGTCAATTAATGAGGAGATCCCCAAAAGAATATTCTCATTAATGAGAAATCCCTAGAGACAAGGAGAAAATCTCCTCTTTCAAAGCAAAGCTCTGTCACAGAGTGACACTTGTCAAACTCTGGTCTCAAAGGGACAAAATTCCTTAAAAGATCCTAGCTCTGTAATAATGATGGAAAAATCCATCAAAAGAAAAATTTAACTCCTAAAAATTAAAAAAACTCTGGGATCTTTAAGATCCATGAAAACTCTTAAGGATTCTACATTTTTAGATCAAAAAGATCTACATTTGGTCCATGAGCAAAGCTCTGTTCATGGGTTAAAAACTCTTGAAACAAGATCTTTTTAGATCTATGGATTCTTGAGAGCAAGGCTCTGTTGGTGAAACCCCAAATGGGTTTTCTTTAGATCAAAGATCTATGAGAGCAAGGCTCTGTTGATTAAAATTAATTTAAGTTAAATTTTACCTAAGATGTTCTAGAGGTTAAACTCTGAGGTTCTTGAAAAACGAGAGCAAGGCTCTGAAGTTCTTAAAAGCAAGAGCAGGGCTCTGAAAATAAAAGTTCTTGAAGATGGTAATCATCTACTGAGGACCAAGGGTTCTATTTATAGGCGCTTGCGCCCCTTCAACTCCTGAGTTGATCTGATGGTTGGGATCTTGCCACCGTTGCACTCACGTGCGCGCCACATGAGCGCAACGGTGGGAGGGGCATTTGTTTCCCCAATCAGAGTAAAGCTCTGCTTGAATTTCAAAATTTAAAAAATTGAAGCAACGCTTCAGATTCCTTGCGCTGCGCGCAACGCGTCACGTGTCAAAAGCAGACGCGCCAGCGCAGCGCCCAAGGCAGCGCACCCAATCAGAGTAAGGCTCTATTTAAAACAAAATTAAAGGAAGCAACGCTTCAGATGATCTGCGCTCAGCGCTGCGCGACACGTGTCAGCGCAGTTGGGCTGCGCTCTACGCTGCGCGACACGTGTTAGTGTAGTTGCGCTAGCACAGTTGCGCTGCGCGACACGTGTCAAGCGCAGGTGCGCTTGCGCCAAACAGAAAAATTCTGAAAGATCTTTCTGATCTTATTAAAACAATAAGATTCTCTTCTGTAAAACAGAAGTCCTTGGATCAAAGATCCAACGGTAGGGAAAAATCCCTAAATCACTCAGAGAAAAATCTCTTTAACTGATTTAACAAATCAATTGGCACTATAAAAAGGCCCCTAGACTCTAAGTCTAAAACACACAGAGATATTCAGAACTCCTTTAGAAAATTTTGAAGAGCTCAAAGAGGAAAAAAAAGGTAAAAAACCTTTGAATAAAAAGAAGAATTTTCTTCTATAAAGATCAATGATCAAAAAACAGCTCAAGATCTTCAATTAAAAAGAAAAAAAGATAAAAAAGATCCAATCACAAAAAGATTAAAAGAAGTATTACTTCACAGATCATTTGATCTACATAAAGGCACTGCCTTTTGATGAACCATTGGTTCTAGAATCTTAAAAGATTCTTTTCTTTAATCCAAAATTGGATCAAGATATTAAACAGTACCCTGCACTTGTAAATCTGCACTGTTGCGCTCTTGGGTTGGCGCAAGCCACCAGAGAGTGCCACGTGTCGGCCCCAGAACAAATTGCGCTATGCACTTCAAAAACAGAGCGCTGCTCTCTTAATTGGTGCACTGCACCAGAGTGTGCCACGTGTCAGCAGCGCAATAGCGCAGCGCACTGCGCTTGCGCTCACCAGAGCGTGACACGTGTCACCTCCACATGCGCTTGCGCTCATTAATTGGCGCAGAACGCCTGACAGGCCACGTGGCCACTGTCAGATCATTAATGCTCTGCATTATTTAAAGAGGGCTGAGCCCAATTAAAAAAGGCTTAACAGGCCTAATAAAATGCCATGCATTATTTTAAAAAGGGCAGAGCCCAAATGATGGTCTGTCAGACCAAAACAGATGTTGTGCATTATTTTAAAAGGGGCAAAGCCCAAATAAAGGTCCAACAGAGACCAAGCTTAATGCTATGCATTATTAAACAAAGGGTAGAACCCAAGCCAAGGCCTAACAGGCTAACTACAAATAAAAATGTTGAACATCTTCAACTGGGCTTAGCCCAATTCTGGCCGTAAGTCCTCAAATTAAATTGAAACTGAGCACGACTGCTCTCTTAAATCAATTCACATCCAGTTCAAGGGTACATCTCTGAACTCCTCTGACACCTGTCGTTGTAACCCCTCAACGTCGTCAAAGAGGTGACGGGTCCCGACAACCACACTTTGATACGGACTATGGGGTCCTTAAACTCATGGACTTATGCGTCCTTAAACAAACAATACGGACTGTGGGGTCCTTAAAATCATGGACTTATGCGTCCTTAAACCAACAATACGGACTGTGGGGTCCTTAAACTCATGGACTAATGCGTCCTTAAACCAACAATATGGACTTAAGCGTCTTTAAACTCATGGACTTAAGCGTCCTTAAACCAATATACGGACTTAAGCGTCCTTAAACTCACGGACTTAAGCGTTCTTAAACCAATGGACCACCACGTCCCTAAACTGGCAATGGACCACTATATCCCTAAACTAGAACAATAGAGCCCCTAAATGCTCTTTTGTCGGATCGAAACAATCCCGTTAAGTTGATCTTAGTCCCAAATTAGACTAACGTATCCTTAACGAACGTTTAAGTTGATCTTAGCCTCAAATATGGCTAACGTATCCTTAAACTAAAATCTCAAACCCAAATCTAAGTAATTACGGATTTGGACTAATCCACGTCCTACGGGCGATGGCATAACTTAGTCTCCGTATACAATCCACGGGCAACCACAAAAAAAACAAACACACACGACACGAAGTGAAATTCTGGAGAAGGAGAAAGTTGTTACCGCGAAGCGGTAGCGTAATTAACTGCAGGGGCTTGCGCCTGCAGGGAAGAGCGTCCCCACAATCAAAAACCCCCTCAAGCGAGGGGGAATCTGACGAAGTCTGCTACATCGGCCGCATCCGTCTAAACCTCCGATACACGGTACTATAAATCAACTTGGCATCTTCGGAGAGGTAGACGGATAAAACTAAATAGCATCTGCCCCGAATCTCAAGCAAGACGTCCCCACGTCGTCTTGGCCGTCTTTCAGAGGGGAATAAGTGGCTGGTACAGGAAACAGGTCAATAAGAACAGTGCAATAGAATCATAGGATACACAGAATTAAAGAAGGAATTTCAAGCAAGTATATCCTAAAGTCACTTAGGCGGAGTACCGTATCGCAAGTATGCCGCGGACATCCACACGCTACGTTACCCTGCTTAAGTCACTTAATCCATCTACCAAGGATCATCCTACACTCAGAAAAGTAAAACATATTGCTCTGATACCAACTTTGTCATGACCCGAAGGGTACGGAACATGACTGGCACTTAAGTTACGAAACGTCTCAAGGCGTACGTAAAATAAGTAAGCCAAAGCCCAGATATCAAAACCCGATTAAGAAATAGAGTGAAGAAAAAATTAATTTATTGAAAGCGATTTAATCCATTAAGTCACATCAAGCTTTGTTTTTTGCAACATCCATCTTTCCAAAAATTTCGACAGAGTCGACATGATGTAAAAACAGGCCCCCAAACGGGTACAAAAGAGGAGTATATATAAATATCATGAAATAAGGCATCCCCAAGCGGGAGCTAGCTCTTCGCCGAAGCGGACTCAAATCCCACGCAATGTAAATCAGCAATGTGCAAAATAAGCATAAAAAGTACCAGTAATAACATCATGTCGGCTCAAGTGAGCTCGACCCCAAAATACAACATAAAGGATCACAAATCTCGCTGCCTCGTCTCTAGGTCAATATACATCAATACAATAACAGGTACAGAAAATACAGTAGATGGAGTACTCTAGATACAATGAATATACAAGGCGGAAACAAAATGATATCATAACCCACCTACGAGCAAAACCTCAAGTCCAGGCAAAAGGAGCAAAAGGGACAAAAGGAGCAAGTGCGTCCGCCGCTACTGTGCTGACGGAGCGGACCTGCAAAAAGGCTGTGGCACAACGGGGGGTGAGTTGCCAACTCGTGAGTAATAAATAACATCTATAGAGGCTATCGTAAGCATGCACGCAAGTGTCATAACATCAACAGTACTGGTATGGCATGATGTGCTACCAGGTATGTATGCAACATGAATCAATATACAACATTAGTCTGGTATGATGTGCTAGCAGGTATGTATGCATCATGAGTCAATATACAACACTAGTCTGGTATGATGTGCTAGCAGGTATGTATGCATCATGAATCAACTCTTGATCTGAATATGTAGGTATAAGAAATCATTATTTTCTTCTTAGAAATCTCTTTTGAAATATCAGCATAACATCAATATAATCAATAAAAATCTGTGTCCAGCATCGACATCTCAATAACTATCTCAAATCTCATGTATCCATATCACAGTATCTCTGGCCTCAGTCGTCCGGCTGACCCATCTCAAGTATCAGTATCTCAACATCTCACGGCCACGGTCGGTATCTTCTGGATATCCGCCGTGCCAAAAATCACCGGTAGGTAGTCTGTCCCTTGCCAGGCTCATCGTCTACCACTCAAACTTCTTGCCCCGGGATACCTTACCGGGCCCACCATGTACCCGAGACGGTTCATCCAACTCCTCGAAATGGGTCCTGAAAACTAACAGAAAACTTATGGTGGACGACATATACATCACTAGAAAACCGCAACTTGCATATTTTGAAAAGGGTAATAAGTTCATAAATTCTTGCGGTTTTCCCCCAAAATCCAGAAATCTCATAAATCTCAAGAAAATCATCATAAGTGCGCATGTCAATGATAATGAATGCCTAGTGTCAACAAGTCAAACTGCAATGTATAACTAATAGACCAGGCATGAACAAATGATGTAATGAGGTACATGCATATAAATAACAATCCTACATGTTTATCCTTAGAATTTTAAATGCATTAGCACAGGTTTAAGCATCATATATGGTGAAATTGTTATAGGTTACAAGTTATCTAGTGTTGTGGCATAGCAATTACAAAGGCGTATGTGTACGCATGAATAGTGCTCGTGCTGCATAAAAACCCTGGCAATGGTGCAGGTGTCCTAGGAAATGAGTTCGTACATGTATGTAAATATATAAGACCATGAATGTAGCAAGATGTTCAGGCAAGCATTATACTCATAAATACTATTACCACTGAAAGTCTTTTTAAATTATCCAATCTAACGGGCGCCTTGCGCCATCCGAACGATTTTCCCCCATAGATGTTATATCTACTCACCCGTGATCTCGCGCTAGGTGTATCTGACCACCTGCTTTCCTTTTTCCGCGGCGCTCGAAGTCCCCGCCTGCGAACCTAGAATTTTCACAAAGTAACACACGTAAGGCAAAAACCCTGCAAAAATGCGATATCACGATCAAGGAAAACTCGCGTTGGAAACTAAACGCGCGTGCACTCGATACGTCAAAACGTGCGTAACCTTACCAGAAACCACCCCGACTCGTTGTGTCGCGCAGTGCCCCACAGACCCAACACACAAAACACACGTGTCGCAAGAGTCAAAAAGTATCGAAAAAGGGTTTTAAGTTCCAGATTTTGACTCGAGTGAAAATATAAAAAGTTGCATATACCAAAAACCCTAATTATACAGCAGACTCCTACAGACCAAAACCCAACACCCACACCTACCTTATGGCCGCAATGTGCGGCCAGACATAATAAATCTGCGGCCTAAAGGGGGAGAGGGGGCCCCGTGCTTCGTGTGTGTGTCTCTGGCTTGGTCACTATACTTCAGTATCAGCAACTTTTTCCTGAAGTGCCCGGGTCAAGAGCAGATCACAGAATGGCTAAAAAGTCTAAACTAAACGCTAAGCTACACTAATTTGAAACAGTATGATATTTTAGTGAAATCTGGGGAAAATCTTAGGTTAAATGGCCTTAAAAACACCTAATCAAGTTACACTAACCATAAAAATCATCACTTGGCCAAAACTGCACTTAAATCACCATAACTAGCACTAAAATCACATTAAACTCTCATTTTAGCTTAAATAACCATATTCTAGCAAGAAAGAAGTTAAGTTTAAGAAATTACACCTCACTTGACCCAAGGTGCAAGAAGAAGAAGGAGAAGGAGAAGGAGATGGAGGGATGAGCTCTGCTGCAGCTGCTGATGTTGCTGTTGTTGTTGCTGTTGTTACTGTGCTGCTGCTGCTGCTGCTGCTGCTTGCTGCTGCTGCCTGCTGCTGCTTCAGCTGCTGCTGTTGCTGAAGTTGTTGTTGCTGTGCCGATGCTGATGCTGCTGCTGCTGCTTCAGCTGCTGCTGTTGCTGAAGTTGTTGTGTGTGTGAGTGAGAGGGAGAGAGATGTAAGAATGAGTGTGAGGGAAAAATAATTGTTTTTGAAAACAAAAGAAATGAGAGTCAACCCCCCATCCCTCTCCTCATAATGATGATCAAGCATGGCTCATGCCATCATGATCTCTCTCTCTCTCTCTCTCTCACCTAAGTCAACCCCTAACCCTAATTCATTTTAAAAAAACTAATACCCTTAATTAAAATCAAATTAACTTAATTAAATGGGTTAATCCACCATGGTTCCTAAACATGGTTTAACCCCAAACTTAACCCTAGTTAACATGCACATGTGTGTGCAGTCCAAATTAAATTCTAATAAAATATTCATAAATCCAGATAAAAAATTTGAAACCCGTTTTGGTAAACTTTTTACTAAAAACCCCACATTAAAGTATGATTAGCCACTAATCACAATCTAAGGCGTTACAGACAGAGAACTCATAACCAAAGAGATACAACTGGTAACACTTACCAGTTTATCTCTACTGCCGTGGCCACGGACTTCTGGTTATAGTCGTATCCTGCACAGTGCGATATCGACTCCCAATACCAGGAGTGACGAATTCCCTCCGCTCACTGCCTCTATGTTCTTCGGGACTGTACCCAACTAAAACCTGTTTGCACGACTCAGTAGAGCCGCGGTAGGGTAGTAATCTAAGTACGGCGGGAACACACACGGGACACTGTGGCGATTTTAGGTCTAGGGACTACCATGTACTCATGTCACCAGAGAACTGCTATTTGACATTGGTATAATACTATCTAGGAGTTCTCGGCGAGTCCGTCCAGTGTAACCCATCCAATGAGCACCTGTATACAATCATCAGTGTCAAACACCAATGGCTATGGTATCAGCCATCGCCCCGTATAAGGTCATGAAACGTATACACTAGTCTAAACTGGAGTACCGATGTCTGGTCTCGATACTTCTATGACTAGGGGCATTTAAGGATGTGCTTATAAACTACCAGGCCCCACTAGTATGATCCTTATCATAATCCTAGTAGTCAAGAAAAGATCATATGGGCTTTATCTCATGTATTTGCGGTACGTGATAACTAGTATCTTGCATTAACATGACAGATAAAGACAAACCAGATAGCACACTATCATCTCAAGTAAGACTGTTCTTGGTATAGGCTCTCCTCGAATTCAGCAATTGCATTCCCGCAACTACGATAATTGCCTTGAGGGAACCAATATCCAACACAGCAGCTCCATAGAGTCTAACGGGGGACGTGTTTTGAGTGTGGAGTATGTAAAAAAAATAATAACAAAAAAAGGGTGAGTGGCGTCCTAAGGACGCGTGGGCGCTGGACGCCAGCGCCTCGCGTGCTTGGCATGCGGGCGCTGAGCATCAACGCGTCACGTGCTTGGCGCGTGGGCGCCTGCGCCTCACGTGCCCGGCATGTGGGCGCTGGGCGCCAGCGCCTCACGCGCCCAGCACGTAGGCGCTGGACGTCCGCAGAAAAAGAGACTTAGCCCCTGTACTGGGAGCTGTACTCTCGATTGACTTGTGGAGTTAAACTCCTAAAAAAAGAAAAGGGAAAAGGGGCTTAGCCCCTGCACAAGGAGTTGTACTCCCCAGTTGACTTTTGGAGTTAAACTCCTAAAAAAAGTATTTATTATTTTATATATTATTTTTTTTGTGGTGTTAAACTCCTAAGAAATTTTCGGAGATGATGAAAGTGGACCCCTTTCTTCTACCATGAGCCCTGGGTTTTCTCTTGAGCCTTGGATCTTCCCAAAGTGGTATTTTTGGAGATGGGTCTCCTTCTTTCTCCTCTCTGTTGGCTGGATCTTAGAGGAAAAGGAGGGGTGAGACTTTAAAATCTCCCTTTTTAGAGATTTGATGGGAGATCTGGGTTCCGCTTCAAGGGTTTTATGGTGAAAAACTATTTTTTTTGAAAAAAGAAGAGTTAAACTCTTGATTTAATTTTTAAAAAGGAAAGAAGGTTTAGAACCTTGAGGAAAGAGTAGGAGGCATAGAAACCCTAATTTTTTAGGGGAATGAATTATTTTCATTATTTCATCATCATGTTGGCTAATATAGGCTTACAAATTTACACATAGCCTCTTGAGCTTTACAAAATGGCATTTTGCCCATCCCATGCCTCATGTGCTCATTTCTTTTGCACATAAGCCATGGGCTTTACAAAAATTTGGCTTTATGCATATTTTTCTTACATTTATTCATAAAAATTACATCAAAATTATTTATTACATAATTTTCATTTTGGCATAAGAGTGGTCGGCCGCAGGGATCGACTTGGGCATGGGCCCACTTGACCTGGGCTTGGGCCTACTTACTTAGGGTTAACTTTGACTTTGACTTGGTCAACCGGGGTGTAATTTTTGACCCCAACAATGAGGACATATGTGACTATGTCGTGGATTAGGACAATCCAAACATTCCAAATCTGTTGATTATAAAAAAAAGTCGGTCAATATGGTTTATGAGTCTTGATTTAAGGTGAGTCCAAGATCGCTGCCAGAGAGAGAAAAGAAACACTCAACGTGCACTCTAACCTAGATTAGATTGGTATATTTATCTAATCAGGATGGTTCCCACTGTTCTGTCAAATTCTCCTTCAAAACCTAAAACGAGAACTAGCCGGGATTTTGTATAGAAAATCTCCCGGGAGTAAAAATTACTCACAGTAGGAATCGGGATCCAAACTATCATGGAGCGGTAACCTTGACACAGTCAACAAGTCACCCTACACCATAGAAGGTATGCAATCTCATTGCAAGTTTCAATACTCGAAACTCCCGATATTAGTTTTTACCCCTAACGGCTTATAACCTTGACACAGTCAACAAACCATAAGCTATTAGTCAAGTTCAACCCGTCATTTCGTGATTGATTTAGACCCACCCGCATAATCCTTAACACGGTCAACAAGGTTACACGACTGTCCTAACCTATTGCACCAATATGCAAGCAGGAAGACATCACTTAGCTACCGTACACTACGTCTTGACACAGTCAACAAACATAGTACGACTACTAAGTACTCTACTTCCTGAAATGACAGAAGGCTACAACTGGTTTTGATGAAAACCATCAACGTAATGAACTTGATCTTATCGTAGGAACCAAGTGGTTTTGAAAGTTTATAGTCGCGTAGACATTTGCTTAAGAGTGAACTCCCCATGAAGGGATCTAGACTCTTTTTCTCATCGAATGAAGTGCGGGATATTCCTAATCGAATATCACGATGCAAAGCAAAAGAATACGACTATAAAAATAATTTTAGCGACACAAAATTTTGCCCAAGAGCGAACTCCTAGTGACGGGATCAAGGCTCTTTCCTCATCGAATGAGGTGCAGGACATTCCTTACCGAATGCCTCGATGCAAAGCAAAAAAATCGACTAAAATTTCCTTTTTTTAATAGAAAAATTGTTTCCTACAACGTATAGGTTTATTTTACTTTGTATTAATGCAATTAATACAATCCCATCATTTAGACAATCTCATTATCTAGCATTATCCTTCTCACATAAACATTACAGAAAAGCATGAAAAGGAAAATTATAATGCACATATACGCCATCCGCATTCGCCACGAGGCCCCGTCATGAACCGTTAACTTACTTAACTAATGGCAGAGCAGGGGGCAGGGCTAGCACTGATGCAAAACGTACATAGCATTAATATATATATATATATATATATATATATATAGACACACACTATATATCACATATATAAATATACCATCACACGCAAATAATCACATTACAGCATGAGGAAAAACAGCATCACAGAGTTTGGAATGGTCGGATCACCTTGGAATCCCGTGTTTCGTTCGAGCCACAAACGAAGAACGAAATACTCTGGTCGCGTGAATAGCCCGTGCGTAGCCAAAAGCAGACCCTTACGAGTGCGGCAAGTCATCTACTAACCCGAGAAACAAGGCAACCCGGCATCATCACCATGATGGGGCCACCCAACACTTTCTCGAATCCGATGATAAGAGCACTCCTCCATGGGTCTATCCTAACCCCTACAAGCACGGCAAGCAGCCCGCCAATCCTAGAATCGAGCGGCCCAGTCTTAGCTCCTTGAGATGGCCATCTGTTGCAATCTAGAATTCGGCGGCCAGTGCGCTTCTCCGTGGGGTAATCCTAATACCTGTAATAATACAACGGTGACATCAATCGCAACCTGATCGAGCCCCGACAAATAATAATACATGAAAACAGAAAAGACGGCCACATGTCGACCGCTCGTTCCGAATAAAAGAATATACATTTTTAGCTACAACATGAATGAAAAGAAATGCACAACAACCAAATGCGTACGGGGCTATTCATTTCGCGACGATCCAATCCACACCAAACAAACTTAACATAAAACATCATAAACTCACAAATACATATCAACAAGTATGTATCATCGTATCAACTGAGTTAAACACTTTAACATCATCAATACGGAAACGCTACGTTATTACAGTTTTGATCAATAACTTTCCAAAGCAATACGAGGTCAAATCTCAATACTGGGAAAAAACAAACAATACCAAAAATCCTATTTCTACAAGTTTAAGCCCTAAGAGAAAATTGGGGGCATTCAGAAAAATTTTGGCCTGCCAAGACCCGCTACCTCCGGTCCAAATAAAGCCAAAACCCCCCATTTTTCTCCCATGTCATTTTCACATCAAAGTCAACATTCTGCAATTGTTTTAAAAAAATTTAAAAGACTTTTGAAATTCAAACAGGAAAGGGGTTTAAACTAGGAAATCAGAATCGGAAAATTGTCGATCGAAACTAAAATATCGCCTAAGATAGTCCTAATGTTTGGTTGGGTCTGATACCGCTGTAAGGCCGGGAACACCCCGCGCGTGCATGCAGCGGAAGCGGGACTGGACGGAAAATAAAAATTCCGTAGGAGCGCGATCGGCCGTACGCCAAAAATCGTCCAAGCACTAGTTTCTAGATAAATGTAAAGAACAAAAAGAAGAGTTCAGAGGTTCTACAACCTTTGTAGCGTGTCTGGCTGATTTCGGAAGATCCCGTCTAAACTTCGTGAGCTCCCGAACACGTCTGCACACCGACTGCCTCGCCGTAGATGATCCGCGTTGAAAACGGGCCGTCCGAGCTCCAACTCCGTCGCCGGTCGAAGAAACATGCTCCAGAGACTTGCTGGGCGTGGAGGAAGGCGATGCGAACGTGGGTTTTCTCTACTTTTTACACTCCCTCACTATGGCAACGCTTGCCATTTTCAAGAGAGCTTAAGCTCATGTTATGAGGAAGAAGATGGTTGGAAAAATGAATGGCTTGGAAAAAAATGAGTTATGTCTCATCTATTCTTTTCTACCCATGCCATGTAAATACATGACACATACCCTCTCTCCTACTCTCTCTCTCTTGTGCACACAAGAGAGAGGGTGGGCCCCACCATTTAATTAAATATATTAAATAAATAATAATATATATACATTAATATATATATATAAAGATACATATATACATTTACATATATATATTTATTTATACTTAATTTATAATGGTGGGAATTAATATATATATCAAATATATATATATATATATATATATATATATATTAAATAAGTATTAGTACATGTATTCTATACACGTACACATCATGTATCACATACACGAAATGCCATCAATATCTTCTCAGTATCATATACTGTAGAGAGTGTGTGTATCATATACACTATACTAGAAACCGTATCATTAATACGGTTATCAAGACAACACTTGAATTGGTATTCCGGCTATGAAACCGGCTAGTATAACCGTCGTCCGATTGAACACGTATTTCCAATATACATGTTTTGTAGAAACTCCAATTTCAATGTACAGAAAATTTATTTAAAGTTAATGTATAAATGGAGTAATTGCAATCCTGTGTACACTATAAGTAGTTGATTTGCTTTTGAACAATAAGAAAGCACTTGTAGCTCATTGGTAAAGCCTTGCATTGCTATGACGTAGCCCCTGTGATCGAATCCCCCCAGCCACATTATCTTTTTATTAATTTTTTTCTTTTAATATTTTAGAAGCCCAAAGGTTTACACGTGCACTACACGTAAGATGATGAGTTACAGAATAATCAAACACGTGTACTGGGGTATATGAGGCGATAGATACACGTGGCAAAATCCCACACCCCATCCCACCGGAAACGATCGGCGAGATCTTAGGTTGGGACCGGCACCGCCGGGCCGTCCGTAGGGGATGGTCCCCATTTCTTTTGCCTAGCACCCCTTGGCCTACCCCACTTCTCTCATACTATTTGATTTCTCTGTAAATTTACAGAGGGATTTAAATCACCCTTTAATCCAAATTTTAATGCATATTTTTAATGCATTCTTTAACCCTCAAAACCCTAATTTTCCCTATAAACACCACACCATATTTCACCCCTCCTCACTCAGAATTTCCTCACAAAAACTCTCAAAAATTTCGAAGTCCCAAGTTGTGCAAGTGGAGTTAGCAAGAGGCGAAGTTTCGGCGACATTCCAAGAAGATTCCGGCGACGAAACGACGCCCCGACGCTTTCCTAAGCTTTCCCCTTCTCCCCTCTATCCTTGTAGCTTATAAGTCCCCTCCCCAACCTCTTCTACTATTCTAAAACTTTTATTTTTCAAAACCCGTCGGAAGCGGAGTTAATCCGACTTCCGATTCGTTTTTCTTTAAAAATTCCATCTTTTCTAAACAATAAAATACTATATTCTCAAATAATGTTTAACAAACATAAATAAACATATCTCAAAATAATTCATGTTGCAATTTCTATTTCACTTTTACAATAAAATACCATCATGTTATATACAACTTGTAAATATTCAAAATTAACCATATTACCTTTAGAAAACTCATGAGGCAATGACCTACCTCATCACAACACACATTTTTGATATAGCACGATTATTTTGGAATTCTAGATTATGGGAAAATACGCTTTTACGAATAAATACCCTAAACTTACAAAACCGTTTTCTTTAAAAAGAATATTAACTAATTCCTTGCAAATACGCCTCTACAACCCATTTTGGGGAACCCCGATCGGGATAGTGTGGGTTATCGCACATCCTCAGGCTTAGTAGAGCGGGATGCAGACCTCCGCAAGGAGCATTCGATCTCGATGGAATTTCTAATGCAATTTTTTAAGAAAATGAGATTTATACAAAATAAATATTTTATTAAATATATGTATATATATATATATGATTATCAAAAGATCTATTTTAAATATATTATATAAATATTCCATGTTTTCTAAATCAAAGGAATCACAATTACATGAAAGTACCATTTCAATACAATGCAATTCTAATATTTCATTAAAATGTCATATACAATGAAAACTAGGTTCTACTCACTAGAAATTTCACTTTTATAAAATATACATCTATGAAAACCCTAAAGATGATAATTAAATACTTGAGGTGTATTTTGAAATTATATCAAAACTATTTTTATATAAAAAAACCCTCAAGTTATACTAAATTACAATAAGGACCCTAGTTGCCACGCCCCGCTTCCCAGAGTACGCTAAAATGGACACGTGACATAACCAACCATGCTACCTGTGGGTAGGAAGTATCCATCCACAGTCACATTACGGCTGTAGAGATATCAAGAATCAAAATATAACTATCTAATACATGTTCATAAGCCAAGATAACATGAGTCAAGAATAATAAAAGTGCGGAAGCAAAAGATCCAATACAAAATAACTGGAATGTATGTCCCATAATGCGGGCTCACATCAGGAATAAAATGTAGAAAATACAGGAACTAACTATTACAGAAACCTCACTGCTCAGCCTGCTGGCTGAAGTACTCCTGCTCGGACTGCAGCAAAGGTACGGAATCTGGGCCATGCAAAACCCAGACGTCAGCGCGTCATGTTATCAAGTAATAAAATATAAACAGGGTAACAGGCAATGCAAATATAATCACGAATGGTAAAACAGGTGTAACAACAATGTAAATCAAGGCAGTGAAGGGTAGTGTGCAGTGAGTAAACTAAACTATTCTATTGGGTTTTCTGCTCTCTAGTCTTTGAAATCAATTTGATGAATCATCGATGTAACTCAATAGTATCTCGTGCATGCCCGGGACCACGATCTAAGGCTCTCGGGATGAAACCGAGATGTGCTGCTAGGCACTAACAGGAAAAGAGTACAGACCAACGATGTCAGCAGCATCGTCACGAGGCGGGCCTAGCCTCCAAAACTGATCAGTAAAAGCAAGCAACTGTCGAGTTACAGGTCAGGATTTCATCATTGATTTCCTCATACCCCTAAGTTATGTATGTCAAGTCAGGTATTCAGTAATCAAGAACTAATGCCAACACAAGATCCGGTAGGAGCAGGTTTGTCTGGATAGACAACAGGAACGGTCCGTGAGGACTACAAGTCAGGTTTGTTGGCATTAGACACAAGATCAGGTAACAGGTCAAGCCATGGTACATCAGGTCAGGTCAAGTAGTGTACGGTACCATGTCGGGTCAAGTAATATGTGTGTAGCGAGTCATGTCAGGGTGTAAAAGATATCATGTGTGTGCTCATAATCAGCTAGCATAATCATGGTTATAAATAATCAAGCATGGGTATCAACAACACAATAAATTGGCACATGTAATAGGTTAAGCAATGAATGCAGGTTTAATTAATTTAGCCGTATGGTTATCAGTTGTGTTTAAGAGATGGTGTCAGCATTATATGAATACAGTATAATAGATGTGAATGCTAAAAACCAGGTTAATAAGTATTGAGTAATCTAGGGATGCGACGACATGTATAATCTGTTCAATGGATGCATTTGTAATTAAACCGGTTAAAGATGCACATGGATGTCCGATAGGTTAAAACTGGATAAAAGGGGTATCATGGATATAAACAAATGTGATCATGTGGTCTAACATTTACAGGTGATTACTAGATATAAATAATTAGATGCAACAATTAAGTTTCAAGTTCAAGATCATAAAATATGTAACGGAACTTTATACGGTTAACTTGAAATCCAATACTTTCGATTCTATTTAAAGATTTAATAGGAAATAAATAAATTAGCATAAGACTAGTTTAAATAGCATGTAGCAAGTTTCACTTGCCTCGATGGGTCGCGATACGGAAAACGGAACGTTACGCATCGTCGGGGAAAAGTCGCGACGCGCGCACAGTACACGGACTGAACCCGAACGATGAACAGTGGAGTCGCACGGGTCGCAGGTTCTCACTGGGTCGTCGGGAAACGTCGCCGGCACGGTCGGATTCCGGCGAACCAGAACAGTGAACATCAAGATTTCAAGAACTTCATGAATGAGAAAAGAGAAAAAGAGAAGGAGAATGAAGGGGAGGAGGCTTACAATGGTCTGGAGAGGGATCGTGAGGGTCGACGGAGCTCCGACGAGGTACCTGCAGCGACCACCGGCAGTTAAAGAAAACCAACCGAGAGCATAAAGAATGGGAGAAGAAGAAAGAAGGAGGAAAGAAGGAAGCAGGTGCTGAGATAAGGCTCACAGGGGTGTACCAAGGCTAGGGCACGGGGACGAGGTCACCGACGGAGGCTTCCGGCGGTGCAAATGCGTGCAGAGGGCGTGGCTGCTTGGTGCAGGGTGCTGGGGAGAGAAGGAAGGAGGAAGGAGAGAAGGTGGAGGTGACGAGGGTGAGCAGCGGCGATGAACGGCGACGATGGCATCGGCGTTAGGGCAACGGCGAGAGGAAGCAAGGCGGCCAGGGTTTTTCAGGGATGGGTTTTCTGTGTTTACAGAAGGCGAAGGAAGAAAATATAAAGAAGAAGAGAGAGAGAGAGGAGATGCGGGGAGAGGGAGAAAGATTTCCGCGAGGAGAGAGAAGAGGAGAGAGATAGAGAGGGAGAGAGAGATCGAGAGGAGAGAGAAAACGAGGAGGAGAAAGAAAGTTGTCGTTTGCAGAGAGAAAGAAAGAGAAGGAGAAAGGAGAGGGGGGAAGGGCATGGGCCCAGGGAGAAAAATGGTGACTCGCGATTGGTCGAGGGAGTTAGAGAAAAACTGTTTGGAAATTTTTAAAGATTCCTAATAATTTAAAGGAGTGATTCCAAGGCTGGGAAAAGATTTTCCTTCGTAAATAAATATTTTCCCCCCTGTTAAACTTACCCAAAATCTTTAGCTGTGAAAGTTTAAAAGAATTAAAATATTTAAATAATTAGAATTTGGCGGAATGCAAAATAATTCAGAATTGTGCCCGGGTCGGGTCCAAAAATTTGAATTTGAAATATGAAATTTATTGGCAGGTTCCAAAATTAAAATGAAGGATTTTATAATTAAAAAGCATACCCCCAAGAACGGACGCACGCACGTGCGCGTAGACGTCCAAACACGTCCGTTTCATTGAACGGGACGAAAACACGATGCAAGGACGCTACCACAGGGTTAGGGGTGTCAAGCAGGCCATGACAAGTATTTTTAATTTAATTTTACATGACTTAAATTGTTATATGCAGAATATGACATGTCAGTGTAAACTATAACTAGTAACAGCCAAAGCAGGATAAATGAAATCCATACCACAGACCACACATACAGTAACTAAAATTTGTAGAACTGGACTCGGTTGTTACACTAGTAAATATAGGTTTAAGCGGGACCAGTTCTCTTGAGCCTCAGCGAGCCGGAGAATATGGGTGCTTGCCTATCTAAGGTAGACAATCTAACAACGGTGTTATCAACACGATAATTGTCTTGGAAAAAAACACAAATCCTGCCGTCCATTTACAGCAATTACCGATAACATCAAAAAAACTAATTCAGGACTTCAATTTATTTTCAAAGTGTCTGACTCAGACTGAGTCACAATCTAATCAATATGACTTGAATATGATTCAAGTATAAACTACAATTCAACATGAATCCGTCTATTCAATCTATATCAATATATTGACCGAACCGAACCATGGATGTACTCCGTTTACATGACTATCCATTTATATTCATTCCATTTACTGATATCATGGTTTCGGCAAGTCATCCATCTATAAAACCAAACAATACAATCAATATAAAAGACATTGTGGGGTATAAAGGGGTAGATTGGTACGGAATATGTTAGAAGTGGCACGAGACTATAACCATAATACATCCAATCTGAATATCCATTGCCGTTGTACCGTGGCTGAACGGTTCCTTATGCTCCGTATACCTTAGTCTCCGGAATAGTGGGACTCCTCTCGTATACACTGGCATATTCTGTACCAAGCTACAAACAACCGCGTTAACATTATAATCAAATATTACTAGTTATACCCTCTTTCTGTCTATTCTATCTCTACTCATTTTTGGGACTTACCGAGCGATTGTTCGCTGATGACATTCTTTTTCTTATTTCTTTGGAATGTTGTCAGGTGGATCGGACCTACTGGAGATCGAGCCCAGTACCGAAGCCTTGGAGTAGTTAGCATTTGACCCAGAGCTTTAGATACTTGTACATACTATTTCCATTTCAGTTATGACATTGTTTAGGAATTGCTTTCTATTCATGTATTGACATTTCCAGTTGTACTTGTAAAGAATTGTTAATAAGTAAAAGTTGTTATTTAATTACATATATTGTCATTTTTCTTGTGTACATTTACTTTACATTGCTTAAATACTCTTAGCGTGTTTACTTCAGAGTAAATACGTAGCGGATCTCGCCGCGTCCCCTTCCCGTACACCAGGAAGCGGGACGTGACCGGTTTTATCGAACACACGTATGTATCCTTATACGTACGCCACATCGCGTTTTGCCTGGGTGGATTATTTCTCGAAGCTGACCTGTCAATACGCTGGCAGTAGGTTATACAGAATCACATCCGATTATATCTGAAACACTTTCAGATTCAACCCCTTTCGGGTTAACCTACAAGCTCGTCAGTGGAACTAGCTTTACGTAACGGCTATCCAGGTATGAGCAAGATAAAGACAGGTCGACGAGCGAACTCATCCGGACCCAACAAAGTCTATAAGTGACAGTCACCGTACAGTCCGGTCTCTTCGTCAAAGAGTATTATTGTATACCGGGTCTGGGGAGTGGAATCTGTCTGTAACATTTTGAAACATTTTAGATAATTAATTATTTTATTTATTTAATTAAAAATGTTAATTTAAAAAATTTATTGAAACAAAATGGGACCTTTTATATGTAGTGTATGAAATTAAATAATTTGAATAATTAGTTTGTAACATTAGTTATTAAGAGGGGTTTTAGTAAAAATTTTAGCTTCATTATGTTATATGATATAGTGTGAGGGGAATTGTTAGTTCTTGTGAGAATTATAATTTATATAAGGGTTAATATGTTAATGTGCTAAATCATGGTTAAGATTACAATGAACCTCATACACACCACAACTCAAGTTAAACCTAATACCCCCACCTCCTCCTTGCATGAATACACACCATCCTTCATGGTGACACCTCCTTCTAAACTTATCACTTCATACTTTTGTTATTCCTTATTTGTTTAGTTGGTATTTTAAGTTAGAAACAATTTACCTAGCTTAGTAAAAAAATCATAGACCTCACTCAAGAGAAAAGAAGAAGAAGAAGAAGAAGAAGAAGAAGAAGAAAAGAAAAGAAAGCTAGATACCAAGTGATCCTTACCTCAACACTCAAGCTAGGCTTACCATGTTCTTGTGCATCCCCTTAATGAATTAACTCAGTGGATCCTTCAGTTGGTATAATCTTATATCTCAGATCTTGTTTTAGTTCTGTCTAGTATAAGTTTTAGGATATCAGTAAATATCGTATTTTTGTTAAATTCTTGCTCTATTTGAAACTGCTATGAGTTGGTTGATAATTAGAAAAATCAAACAGTACCTTAATCTTGTAAATTTGACCTAGAGTATAAACTAGGAACACGAACCCATTCCTTTGCAACTCGACCGGCAAGATTCGGGTAATTCCCGATGTCGCCGGATTTCTTTTGGATTTGGGTGTTGAAAGTTTTAGGGTAGCTCTCTGTATATATTTTAGGGTATCTTGTATAGTTAGATTATGTTATATGTTCTGTATAAAAAATATGGAAGCAAATTCTTGTTTTGGGGTTATAATTCTAAATACGATACAGATATTTCGTGTCACGATTCTGTTTTTCCTGTTACGAACAGCGAAGGGTTAGATCAGGTTAGTATAAGTTTTAAATAGTTCACAATATTTGTACGTAGCATGTTTAGTATGTAAATCTTGTAGTTTCACGTTTTCGCCGTATCGGAGTTTAGTCGTTTCTTATACGAAAGTTAATTTCGATGTAAGGTTCGACCGCGGGGACTTCGGAGGCCGCAAGAAAAAGAAAGGGGTTGATGACATCCGAGTAGATTCGACGTATTCCGGTGAGTAGACTAAATATCTACCGGGGGATTTTGTATGGATGGCGTAATACGCCCGTAATCAGAAGTTTGGCTAATTAATTTCCTTTTCATTGTGTATATGTTAAAAACTAAAAAACTTCATCGTATGCATTCATATCTATAAAATTTCATTGTCTAACACTTGTTAGGACACTGCACTAATTATCGATGAGTCATGTTGCACGCGCACATATCTACATATTACACTACACCTCATCGGTATTGATATGTCACGTAACCACTTAGAACCTGCTATGTCACATATGATTCACTCCATACCATAAGCATCATTAATAGTAGTTATTTTGCATTGCTTTTATTATTGACACTTATCATGTTTCCCTTTCAAATTGTTATTAATTGTAGCACAAGATGTATTGGATTTGAGAATTTCTGGTTTTGAGTTTTATACACTATTAAGTTATATTCAGTGGTTCTTCATGATTGATGTGATATATCCACCATGAGATGTCGTTTTTATGATTTGGTTTTATTCCGGACAGAGTGGGGGAGCTATATGGTTGCAGATTCTTACGTTATCCGGACTGAGTGGGAGAGTATACAGTCGGATTCATGGTGGACCCAGTTGAGACCGAGGGGCAGGAAAGCCACATTTAAGACGGGGAGCCTAGCGAGAATACTCGATACCGGAGATAGTTGTAAAACACGGCGGATATCTGGTGAATACCGACCGATGTTACTGATTGACAGGATCGTTCGGGAAATGATGTCTGCTAAAACAGAAGATTTGTGTCGATGTTGGACACGGAAAATGAATCTTAAATTGGAAATGACTGATATTCAGAGAGATTTGATGAGATTTCAGTATTGTGTTATACATTTATTTAGTACATATTCATGCATCAATGAGATACTATACATCATGCTTATCTTGTCACTTTTACCATTATTCTGGCATGTTTACAATATCAACTGTTAGATGTTAGTTTTGCTCACTGAGTTGGCAACTCACCCCCGTTGTGCCTTAGTTCCTTACAGAAGACGCGTGGACGCATAGTAGCAGTGCGGATCCACTTGTCAGCTTATATCGCTTATTTTACTAGGTGGGTTACATATACAGTGACCGCCAATTTTTGATATATGTATTTTGGATCTAGTATCACTCCATCAGACCCTGTATATTTGACTTAGAACGAAATATGTTTGTATATGTTTTGTTTTGATTGAGTGAGATCGTTTAGTTGTGTTAAGTTATGCTTTCTTTACTTATGCATGAAATTCTCCGCTTGAGCGTCGTATTGTTGTTGCGTATTGATTTCCGCCGTTTGGCATTATTTTGCTCCCAACTAGGGACGCAACTTATTTAAACATTTTGTAACTGCTTTTATTAACGATTAAAAAGGAGGTGCTGTCGAAATTTTAAATGCTAAAAAATCAGTTGTTTAGATTTCATTACTTAAAAATTATTCGACATGTTACCTCATCCTTTTTACTTAAAAACTGAAATTTTCTTAATTCCGCAAATGGGTTTTTGATCTTGGTTTCTGGCTTACTCAGATTGTGTCGGCATGTTTAGATGTCAAAAAGTCTAAGTGCCGGTCATGCCCAAATTTCGGGTCGTGACACTGTCAGACCCCTAATAACCTGATAAGTAGTACTGATAGAGGACTCATAACCAAAGAGATACAACTGGTAACAATTACCAGTTTATCTCTACTACCGTGGCCACGGACTTCTGATTATATTCGTATCCTGCACAGTGCGATATCGACTCCCAATACCGGGAGTAACGAATTCTCTCGACCGCTCACCGCCTCCATGTACTTCGGGATTGTACCCAACTAAAACATGTTTGCACGACTCAGTAGAGCCGGGGTAGGGTAGTAATCTAAGTACAGTGGGAACACACACGAGACACTGTGGCGATTTCAGGTCTGGGGACTACCATGTACTCATGCCTCCAGAGAACTACCATCTGACATTGGTATAATACAATCTAGGAGTTCTGGGCGAGTCTGTCCAGTGTAACTCATCCAATGAGCACATGTATACAACCATCAGTGTCAAACACCAATGGCTATTGGATTAGCCATCGCCCCGTACAAGGTCATGAAACGTATACACTAGTCTAAACTGGAGTACCGATGCCCGGTCTCGATACTCCTATGACTAAGGATATTTAAGGATGTGCTTATAAACTACCAGGCCCCACTAGTATGATCTTTATCATAATCCTGGTAGTCAAGCAAAGATCCTATGCGCTTTATCTCGTGTATTTGTGGTACGTGATAACAAGTATCTTGCATTAACATGACAGATAAAGATAAACCAGATAGCACACTAAGAATGTTCTTAGTATAGGCCCTCCTCGAATTCAGTAATTGCATTCCCGCAACTACGATAATTGCCTTGAGAGCACCAATATCCAACACAGCAGCTCCGCAAACTAAGCACCGTCTAAGCCTCCTCTGAAAATCCTTCTGAATATGGCTTTGCCTCTGGATTAAGTTATAGATTACCGTTCTCTTCCGATCTAGAGCCGTAGCATAAAAACTCTTTATAGGAATTGTCCCATGTCTCCTGACCGGAATGTCCCTATGTCCTGAAGTTCCGGTCTGTGCATGAACTGTCCTTTGTACCAAACCATCTTGCTGAGATGTACCCTTCTCTTTCTTAATAACTTATGTTGTTCCCTAGCTACCATGAGAACTTGAGAAAAGGTATTAAATCCGAACGTAGTAATCTGCCTCTGAAGCTCTACATCAAGACTCCGTAAGAACCGTTGTGCTCTGTCAGCTTCATTAGCTACCAAAGACCCTGCAAATTGAATGAGTCGGGTCCACTCAGCCACATGAGTATCCACACATCCGTCATTCTGCTCTAAGCCAATAAACTTCTCTTTCATTTCCTCCTTAGCAGACTATAGAAAAAAATTCTCCAAGAAACTATGTGTAAAAAGCCGCCCAACTGATCGGTTTCACCAAATGATTCTCCTCAATAAGCCACCACTTCTAGCATAGTCAACCATTTGGATGCGCTCCACATCCACTTTCTTTTCATCCGGAATCTAAACAACAATCAATATATTCTCCATATCAATGAGTCACTGCTCTGCCTGAAGGAGTTCCTCCAATCATGTAAAAGTTGCTGGACTAAACCTCCTGAAATCAGCAATCCTACCCTCACGCTGAACCTACCTCGGAACTGACGCCCTCTCAACTGCGGTGGTTGCAATATGTTGGGCCGTCCTCAAGCTCTCCTTAAAAGTCTCATCCTGTCGCTGGTCCAGTTCTATCTGACACTGCTGATTCTCCAGCATGCCACGTATAACCCTAGCTAATGCGACATTGTCGGCGGGTGGAGCGGGTTGATTCCTTTTAGCTATAACTCTTGAGTCAAGCATGAATGATGAGGATTAACAATAGAAACAAGATTCAATAGAAGTAAGGAATTCTACTGAAACAAGATTCAATAAAACAAGGATTCAATGAACAATGGATTAAAGGACAATATGGTAATAATTGTGGCAAGACATGTTCCTGTAGTTTCGGGTTTTACGGTCAATGTATTGGGTACCATACCCAACTAGAAATTGAACCAAACCCAGCTAACCTAGAACTTATGCTCTGATACCAACAAAACCTTGTTACGCCCCGCTTCCCAAAATACACAATTCGGAAATGTAACAAAGCTAACCATGCTACATACGATAAGGAAATATCCTCTCATAGTCATATTACGGCTGTCAATCAGTAATCAATAACAATAATATAACTATCTATTTATAAATATGTCCAATAACCACAAGAAACAATAATAGGAAACAGTAGCGGAAGCAATAATGATCCAAAGAAAAAGAATACCTAAACCATCAATAAGAACTAGATCAGTAGGATGCTTCGATCGGCAATCCTGTCGAAGTCCAATCACAATCCTCCTATGCTAAGTGTTCCCCTCCGAATGGAGGCCAAGACGCAGAGAGACGTCTTTCCTGAGATTCGGGGCAGATGCTATTTGGTTTTATCCGTCCACCTCTCCGAAGATGCCAAGTTGATTTATGGCACCGTGTATCGGAGGTTTAGACGGATGCGGCCGATGTAGCAGACTTCGTCAGATTCCCCCTCTTTCGAGGGGTTTTTGATTGTGGGGACGCTCTTCCCTGCAGGCGCAAGCCCCTGCGGTTAATTATGCTACCGCATCGCGGTAACAACTTTCTCCTTCTCCAGAATTTCACTTCGTATCGTGGGTGTTTGTTTTGTTTGTGGTTGCCCTTGGATTGTATACGGAGACTAATTTATGTCGTCGCCCGTAGGACATGGATTAGTCCAAATCCGTATTTTCTTAGATTTGGATTTGGGGTTTTCGTTTAAGGATACGTTATCCATATTTGAGGCTAAGATCAACTCAAACGTTTGTTAAGGATACGTTAGCCTAATTTGAGACTAAGATCAACTTAACGGGATCGTTTAGATCCGACAAAAGAGCATTTGGAGGCTCTATTGTTCCAGTTTAGGGACATAGTGGTCCATTGCCAGTTTAGGGACATGGTGGTCCAATGTTCCCATTTTGAGGACACATATTGGTTTAAGGACGCATTAGTCCATGAGTTTAAGGACCCCACGGTCCGTATTGTCGGTTTAAGGACGCATTAGTCCATGAGTTTAATGACCCCACAGTCTGTATTGTTGGTTTAAGGACGCATTAGTCTATGAGTTTAAGGACCCTACAGTACGTATTAATGTGTGGTTGTCGGGACCCGTCACCTCTCTGACGACGTTGAAGGATTACAACGACAAATATCAGAGGAGTTCGGAGATGTACCCTTAAACCGGGTGTAAATTGATTTGGGAGAGCAGTCGTGCTCAGTTCAATTTAGTTTGAGGACTTATGGCCAAAATTGGGTTAAGTCCAGTTGAAAATGTTCAACATTTTATTCGCATTTTGCCTGTTAGGCCTTTGTTTGGGTTCTGCCCTTTTTAATAATACACTGCATTTTATTCTGGCCTGTTAGGCCTTTTTAAGTGGGCTCTGTCCCTTTTTTATTTTAATGCAGAGCATTAGGCTTTTCAATTAAATGCATAGCAATTATTTTTGGCCTGTTAGGCCTTTTTAATTGGGTTCTGTCCCTTTTTTTTTATAATGCAGAGCATTTGTTTGACCTGACAGTGCCCCACGTGGCTTGTCGGGTGCTTTGCGCCAATTAAGGAGCGCAAGGTGCAAACTCATGTGGGGGTGACACGTGTCACGCTTTGGTGAGCGCAAGTCTGTTAGCGCAGTGCGCTGCGCCAGTGCGCTGCGCTAGCGCGCTGCTGACACGTGGCGCGCTCTGATGACTTGTGCCAATTTAAGAGAGCAGTGCTCTGTTTTTAGAAGCGCAGGACGCAGTTATTCTGTGATTGACACGTGGCGCTCCCTGGTGGCTTGTGCCAATCCAAGGGGCGCAACAGTGCAAACTTCAAAAGTGCAAGGCACTGTTTAATATTTGGATCAAAGAAAACAAGTTTTTCTTGTTTTCCAGAGAGGTTTTACCTCAAATTTCAAGAACCAGTGGTTCATCAAAAGGCAATGCCTTTATGTGGATCAAATGATCTGTGAAGTAATACTTCTTTATTTTATTTTATTTTTGTGATTGGATCTCTATGATCTCTTTCTTTTTTTTTATGGAAGATCTTGATCTTGTTCTTAGATCATTGATCTTTTTAGAAGAAAATTCTTCTTTTTTTTCCAAAGGTTTACCTTTTTTTGGAGTTCTTCTCAAAGTTTTAGAGGAATTCTCTGGTTTTTCTATTTTTTGTCTCACTGTCTCTCTGTATTAGACTTGGAGTCTAGAGGCCTTTATATAGTGCCAATTGATTTGTTAACTCAGTTAAAGAGATCTTTCTCTGATTGATCTGGGGATATTTCCCCACCGTCGGATCTTTGATCCAAGGGCTCTGTTTTACAGAAGATAATCTTCTTGTTTTAACAAGATTAGAAAGATCTTTCCAAGATTTTATTATTTAAATTCTTGCACAGTTGGCGCAAGTGCACCTGCGCTTGACACGTGTCGCGCAGCGCAGAGCGCAGCGCAACTGCGCTGACACGTGTCGCGCAGCGCAGAGCGCAAGTCAGCTGAAGCGTTGCTTTCTTTATTAAAATCTGAATTTTAAACAGAGCCTTGCTCTGATTGGGTGCGTTGCCTTATTTGCTGCGCTCCTTGCGCTGGCGTGTCTGATTTTGACACGTGGCGCTCTGTGCGCAGTGCAAGGGATCTGAAGCGTTGCTTCACCTATTTTAACATTTGATTTTCAAAGTAGAGCTTTGCTCTGATTGGGGGAAACAGAAGCGTTGCTTCATTTCCCCGCCTTGGAATTTGAACAGAGCTTTGCTCTGATTGGGGTAAACAAATGCCTCCCCACCGTTGCGCTTACGTGGCCCTAAACGTGAGCGCAGCGGTGGCAGAATTCCAACCGTCGCACCATATTTTGGAAGTTGAAACGGCTCTCAATGCCTATAAATAGGACCTTTGGTCCCTTAGATGATTTTCATCTCTTTTCTTAAGAATTTTTATTCAGAGCTTTGCTCTTTCGTTCAAGGACTTTTAAGAGTTAGAACTCTAGAAAAATTTTAGGTAAAAATTAATTTGGATTAAATTAAATTAATTTTAAGAGCCTTACTCTCAATAGATCCCTGATCTGAAGAAGACCCATTTAGGGCTCCACTTAGCAGAGTTTTGCTCTAAAGGGATCTAAAGAGAATTAAAGAGAACCCTATTAGAGTTCCATTAATAGAGCTCTGCTCTCTGAAAGATTTTTCTTGTATATTCCTTATTCATCAATGGAGCTTTGCTCCTTCTAAATCATATAGAAGAACTCTTAAGAGTTTTTCATGGATCTTGGAGATTAAAGATGACATTTTATTATATCACCCTGCTTAATCATTCTGTCTGCTAATTCTGTTAATTTTCTTTTACAGGAGCAATGGACGCCCACATGTACGATCTCGACGAGATTATCTCTTACGGGGACATCCGCCGACTTGGCCGTTCTCAGAATCGAGAATTTACAAACGCCGAGTGTGCCGAAATTATAAGTCGCTTCAACGCATATAACGGTCAACTGCTTCCTCGACGCTCCCCTCTCCTGAAGCTTATCGTGGGAGCAATCTGGGAAGCACCTCCCTTTGTTCTGTACTAGTGTGCCACTTGGGGCATTGGATGCCGCTGAAGATAAGGTGCACTCGGTGTACCTGATGAACCTAATCTCGAAGAGACGGCGAGACAATCTTGTTGATCTCCTGCACCAGGCCTTCCAACAGTCCGCCATACTCGCTGCCTATCGGAGGGAGGAGGACATCACTGGGGATCCCGACGCTCGTGCTCGCAAAAGGAAGCACATTAGGATGGTTCGCCAGGCTTAGAAAGTCTTGGACAGGGTCACTTTTGAGTTCCTCAATCCATGTCCTGGATTTGAGGTTTTGCCATTGTAATCATTTGGATAATGTCTTTGTTTATTGCCTTTATTGATGTAAAAACTTTCCAAGTATGAATGACAAATCTTTTGCCTCCTTCCTTTTATTTTCTGCTTTGTTATTGGCGTATTCTTTAAGTAAGCGTAGCATGTAGGTGATATAGAACATTCCGTCTTGAATAGTTCGAGGAGTAGTGATGGCTTAGGAAGCAGGTCCAGGTCTGCTACCTAAGGCTTTTCAACTTTATGAGCCGTGAGGGTCTCACAATGAATTTTCTCCCTACGGATCGAGAGGATCTCGTAGGTGTATTTTCTCCTTAGGAATCGTGAGGATTCCTAAGTGCGTTTTCTCTTATAAGTCGTAAGGATCTTATAAGAGAATTTTTCCCTCTTACGAGTCGAGAAGACCCGTAAGCGGTTGTTTCCTTCCTTGTCGAGATTCGACTTTGGAGAGTGTGACCTATGAATAGTATGCAAGAGTCCATTTTTGGACCGACTTGCAGGGTCTCAGTGCTTAGGAAATAAGTTTTTTAATCCTGCTGCCTAAGGCTTTATCTCACAAGTCGAAACATATCGAGTAGTTCTCGTAAAGACATTAATTTCCTCACGAGTGGAGACGAATCGAGCATTTCTCGTAAGAATATCCTAACGTCACAGTTAACCTCTGCTCTTTACGACAACGTTAGGGTCTGTGGTACTGGGATTTTGTCCTTTGTACCGTCGCATTGGCAAATGTATTCCTCGATAGGCAATCTTGTTGTTCGAGTAGCCTTGCGTTTGTCGTGTCGCTGATCCCTTCGGGGCTGGACAAGACGTCTTCAAGCAATCCTCCTAAGCAGTTTGACCGTCGGAAGAGCAAGCGTTAGGAATTTACAATGCCGCTTTTTACTTGAGGTTAGGCTCATTTTGGAGAGCCCCGATGAGTCATAACCACTCCGCGCTGGTGTAGGATGATCTCCGATAGTCTATCAGGTTTTATATGAGTTGCCGTCAAGACCCTGAAGCTAGGAATTTGTCCTTCGCTTCGTTTGCTGTCATTGCGTCTGTTATATCTAGACGAATGTCATGGTTGTCTCTAGGTTGTTGGTGAACCGTCGAGGTTTAGAACTAGGAATTTTGCCGTGGCTCCGTTGTTTGATTGTCGCGTCTGAATCCAATTGGAGAAAGAATGCTGGGTGACATCTAGTCTGCTGTGGCAAGACGAACGTCGAGGTGGTGACCACTCCATGTTGGTGTGAGGCGATCTCCGATAGTCTTTCAGGTTTTATATGAGTTACCATCAAGACCCTGAAGCTAGGAATTTGGCCTTCGCTTCATTTGCTTTCTCACGTCTGAATCCTGTTAGAGGAAGAACGTTGTCGTGACATCTCGTCTGCTATATTGAGATGAACGTCGAGGTGGTGACCACTCCGCGCTGGTGCGAGATGATCTCCGATTGTCTTTCAGGTTTTATATGAGTTACCGTCAAGACCCTGAAGCTAGGAATTTGGCTTTCGCTTCGTTTGCTTTGTCATGTCCGAATCCTATTGGAGGAAGGACATTGTTGTTGACATCTCGTCTGCTGTATCGAGACGAATGCTGAGGGGGAGCTGGGATTTTGCCGTCGCTCCGCTTTGTTTCGACCGTGAGGTCTTTTGTTGGCGTTGCATCTGCATCCTGTTGGACTGCGAAGGAACGCCATTGTTGATATCTCGTCTGTTGTATCGAGACGAATGCTGAGGGGGAGCTGGGATTCTGCCGTCGCTCCGCTTTGTTTTGACCGTGAGGTCTTTTGTTGACGTTGTATCTGCATCCTGCTGGACTGCGGAGGAACGCCGTCGTTGACATCTCGTCTGCTATAACGAGACGAATGTTGAGATGGTCTCTAGGTTGTCTGTGAACCGTCGAGATTTGGAACTAAGGACTATGCCGTGGCTCCGTTTGATGGTGTAGCATCTATGTCCTGCTGGAATGAGGAGGCACACCGTTGTTGGTCTCCAAGCTGTAGATGTGGCCATTGAGATTTGGAACTAGGGACTTTGGCATGGTTCCGTTTTGTTGCGACTCTGAGGTCAGTTGTTGACGTCACGCCTGCATCTGGTTGGAGAGAGGAGAAACACCGTTGGTGATCTCTAAGTCGTCGATATTGACGTGGAGAGCCTGAAGCTAGGGATCTTCCTTTGCTTTTTTTTGACATTGTGTCTGCAATATTGCGACAAATGTCGAGCTTGTCTCTAGGTTATCTATGAACCGTCGAGATTTGGCTTCACTTTTTTATGGAGCCTGCTGGGAAGGTATGGTTCCCTCTTTGTTTGTGCCCCTGGATTGTATACAGGGAGCAATGTGATCTCACCTGTAGGGCATAAATTTCATTATATATATTTTTATTTTATTTCTTTCCGCGATGCTCTATCATTTCAGCTTTATATATCGCGAAAGTTGCGATTGCCCAATCATTTCGGCTATTTTTCGCGGTGCCCAATCATTTCGGCTATTTATTTTATTTTCACTCGCTGCTTTTTATTGCGAGTTGCCCAATCATTTTGGCTATTTATTTTATTTTCACTCGCTGCTTTTTATTGCGAGTTGCCCAATCATTTCGGCTATTTCGTATGCATGTGCGGCTTGCTGGCTTTTCGCTGTAAGTCTGGAATTAGACACCGATTTCGGCATCAGCACCGCTACAACTGGGATATTGCCAGGAGCGAATCATCATTTTGCTTATGTCGATGTCGAGCAAAGGTGGCTTAGCGAACAGGGTTAGGGTCCTGTCGACTAAGGCTTTTGACTTCATGAGCCGTAAAGGTCTCACAAAGGTATTTCTCTCTACAAGTCGTGAGGATCTTGTAGGTGTGTTTTCTCCTTAGGAATCGTGAGGATTCCTAAGTGCATGTTCCTCTGTAAGTCATAAGGATCTTACAAGAGGGTTTTCTCCTTGTAAGTCGAGAGGACTTACAAGGGTTATTCACCATACGGACATATCCCTAGTCACAGGTGGGACTTTGTTAGGGAAATGTTTATTCGCGCCCGTGGATTGTATACAAGGGTCAGTACTAAGCCACTTGTAGGGCAATATCGAAGGTTGTGGGGGTTGCTTAAGAACAGGTCCAGGTCTCTGTAACTTAAGACTTTCAAATCTTATGAGTCGTGAGGGTCCCATAAAAGAGTTCTCCTTACGAGTCGTGAGGATCTCGCAAGTGTAATTTCTCCTTAGGAATCGTGAGGATCCCTAAGTGTGTTGCTCCCTTGTGAGTCGTAAAGATCTCACGCGGGTGGTTTCTCCTTACAAGGTCGAGAGGACCTTGTAAGTGTCTTTTAACGAGGCTGCGCCCTTTCGGGTTTTCACAAACACTCGCCGGTAGCCCTGCTGTTTTTACTCACGGAGCCCTTCGGGTTTTCATCAATGCCCTTTTTGCTTATGGACATACCGTTTTTTTTCATTCTCTTCTTTTTTTTCTTTTTTTTTACCACGTCAGCCTGGGGATGTCGCGGGTTGGTAGTAGTTTAACAACGTTTCGGTCATTTGCAGGTTTTAGGACATTGCGGTCCGCCGTTGCCTTAATTCAGGCGAATTTCTAGTTTACGGACTTTTCGGTCCATAGGGCTTTCCTTATGAATGAGCATGATGCCCCCGGCATATCCATCTTTCTCAGAGCGTGTGGTTGTGGCGGGCTCACCTTCCAGTTTTCGGACAGCGCGAACTTGCCCTGTTGGTGTTGGTCTTCAACCCAGTTTTTGAAGACGTAGCAGTTTTCGATCGGATGGCCCAATACTTAGTGGTAAGGGAAATAATTAGAATTGTTGACATCATTCATTTGTAGCTGGTGTTTCGGCTCCGGTAGAGTGATAAGCCTGTTGCGCACTGCTGGTTCGAACATCCTCTTTGTTTCATCCCGGGGGAATGAGTAAAGTCGTTTCAACTTTTCATAGAGAGGTTGCCGCTTGTTGCTTTGGCGAACAACCGGTCTGGGGCCACTCGATTGTTGTTGAGCGTTGGCGACGAAGGTCGTTTTTTCCTTCCCTTTATCCTTTTTGTTCGATCCCTTATTTTCGGGTCCGAGATTCTTTCCGGGTAGCGTGCGATTGCACGGCTAAATGTTCTCGCAACTCCTCAATTCTTTCGTTTTAGAGATGGATTCCTTAAAGAAAGGGCCGAGGGCTACCTTTTCATCGGAGTCGCTCCCGAATGTGAGAACTCGCGGCCCCTCGGGATCAACCCTATGACAATTGCCGGCAATTCTTTTACGCTCATCTGTCGCATTTTTCTGCTGTCTACGAGCTTCACGCTTTGTCCTGTTGAAGTGTTGCCTGTGAGCGACATACCCTAGCCACCAACACTTAAAGGAGTCGCAGTCTTCAGTGGGATGTGCGATCTTCTGATGATATAAGCAGTAATTAGGATGCATCTCTACTCCATCGAGAGTGTTTTCTTTAGAGGGTGGCAGCTTCATTCCCATTGATATAGCTTTAGCAAACCTTTTCCTCGTCTTGAATTTGTTTTATCCGCAGCGGATGTCTTTTGATTTGACGGGAGTGCCTCGACTCTTTCATCTAGTCGCTGGCGTTTGTCTCCTTCCAATATGGCCATCTCACGCTCCTGATTGACTTTACTTTTCAGACGAATCTCATTCAGGAAGGCATCGATCATCTCGTCTGACGGCCATAAAAGTTCTGGTTCAGGACCCGCCCCCGGTTTCTCGGTGTAAGGAGCCTCTTTATCATCTATCAATAAGTGAGAGATCACATGACAACTTGCTACGTAGTCCTCAGATTCATCTGATGAGTCTTCTCCATCGTTTTCGTCCTCAAGGACGTGGCTGAGGAACTCTTGGAGCGTGATTGTAATCCGCGCCTTCTGGTTATACTCTTCCAGCGTGTTAATCTGTTTCTGCAAATCCGTGCGCTTGTTGCCAGGCTTCACGGGCTTCTTGGATTTCTTCTTGTTTTTCTTTGAAGATCTTGACGGCTGGGTGTGAATGCTGGGGCCTTCACCATCGATCTTTAGAGTTGGGCGTGGCTTCAGCATCCCTTCGACGATCTGGGGTTCTAGCGAGTTCTTCCACCCGATCGCCGGGCATGTCTGGAGATCATTCAGCATCCTTTTGGTTTTGGCTGACAGAGCGACCTCCCATGGAGCTTCTTCTATGAAAGAACAAGTTGCTCCCGGTGTGTCCATCTTCTTTGGAGTGTGCGGTTGTGGTGGGTTTATTTTCCACTTCTTGGACAGCGCAAACTTGCCTTGTAGGTACTGATCTTCGATCCATCCTTTAAAGATGAAGCAATCCACGATCGGGTGACTTACCATTTGGTGGTAAGGGAAATAATTTGGATCGTTGACATCGCCTGGCTGCAACGGACGTTTTGGACTCGGCAGATTGATGAGCCTGTTGCGCACTGCCAGCTCGAACGGTCTCCTTGTTTTATCATGAGGAAATGAGTAAGGACGTCCTAGTCATTCCTCAAGGGATGGGCGCGGACGCATATTGTTTCGACGGACAACCGGCTTTAAGTTGCTCGGCTGTTGTTGAGTATTGGTAACAAAGATCGCTTTCCCTTTCTCAGTTCGAGAGTCTGGCTTTGGAGGAGACGGTTTATGTCCCATCTGATCCATTTGGGCCAACTTGTCGATCAAGGCCTGGAAAGTAGTTGGCTTGAAAAACATCATGAACTGCGAGATGGTCTCTTGCGGATCAAGAGTTCCCACGAACATGCTACCGCAAGTGCTTCTTTGATGCGTTGTTCGCACTTCGACCATAAGTTTCGCCACCATATCGCGTATTGGACCCACGTCTCGCCTGGCTTCACCCTGGCATTAATCAGTGCCGTTATCGGGGTGCGTTCACTAGCACTCGCGAATCTTTGTGTAAACAGTAACTCCATCTCCGCAAATGTTTTGACAGAGTCGTTAGGTAGCTCCGAATACCATTCAAAGGCCGTTTCTGCTAAGCTGCCGACGAATTGGCGAAGCAGCAGTTTGTCGTCGCCTCTAGTGTTGCCGCATAAGGCCCTGAATTGAGCGACATGCTGATGTGGATTCTCTGTCCCCTTGTACACATGGAATTTAGGGATCGTATATCCTGGTGGGTAACTGATTTGGTCATACCAGCCTGGGTAGGGTCGTCCGGTTCTAACAATTTGCCCAGCCGCCTCATTCGCCAGATGAACTCATATCTGCTGAGCAATACAGTCATCCAGTGCAGCTTTGGAAATGGTTTCCTCCTTGGCCGCTGAAAGGGCCGGAGGAGGATTAGATGTCTCCCCTCCGTCGTCTCCAACAATGATTGGAGGGTCTTCAGCAATGATTGGAGGGTCCGGCTGTAGCATCATCCTTACCATATCTTGGAAGAGGAGCACCATTTGTTTTATGTTAGCCGCTTGCTCTGCGGCTTCTTTGTCCTTCTTTTCGAGGACTCGACGTAAGAAGTCAGCATCGGTTTCTTGTTCGTGACGCTGCTCTGATGATGCCTCCAGGCTTTCTTTTGGCCCGGTGAGTGCAGCCATTGCAGTCATCATTTCCCGAAGCTTCTGCTGCTGCTCCTGGGCTTTTGTCACGGATCGGGTGAGCGGTCGATGACCCATCGAAGCGCGGCTATCCTCTTTTCCGGATGCCATATAAACAGTGTGCACCACCATGCCCCCAGACTTGGGGCGTTTGTGTTCAGCGCTTTTACGGTTCGCCATGTTCACAGGGGCTTTTTGCGGCCTCCTTTTCTTTTGAGTGATTGACGTTGAGGGAGCCGTTGTAGTAAGCACCCAGCCAGCTGTCATTTTTTATAGCTTTGAGTAGTCCTTCTCCTGCTAAACCTTCATCTTTTTCTGTCGGCGGAGATAGTCTTAATCCATCACGGAGTCTTGGACTTGACGCCAGACCTTGTAAATTTCAGAGGATAGCCGTTGAGAACGTTGCTCCGGCTTCTTCTCTGTAGCATTCTTCACCGGTGAAGGAGTTCTATTCAGCACTACAGTAGGAGAGTTTCTGCGCACCTTGTTGAGAAGTTCAAAGCTGTTCTCGGTTGGAACAGCAGTATCGATCCCCACCGTTGGAGCTGGTGGAGTAAATCCAGAGGGGGAGTTGCCTCCAGCCTTCCTTACTCGGCGCCAGTGACGACGTCGAGCGTGTCGTGCGGATGAAGTTGTTTCAGCTATAAGGGTGACTTCATCATGCCCCCTGCTTTGGGGAGAGACTGTTATTGGTGCTAACCTGTCGAAGTCTGGCACCCGTTGAAAAGCAATGTCTAATCTGTCAAAGACAGACCTCTGGGCAGGGGAAGCAGCTTTGAGGACCTCGCCTGGAGCAGAAACCAGAATGGCCATCCTTGTAAAAACTGACTTCTTGGAAGGAGAATCCTTTCCAATGATTTCGTCTGCTTGAGCCGGGATGGCTATCTGCTTTGGAATGGCAACTTCGGGTATCGCGTGCTTGTAGACGTTCTGGCCCAGTCTGTTGAAAACTGAGGTATTGAAGTTGGGCGACCCGTTGAGAGGGGCCGCGGTAGTAGTAATCCGATCGAATACCGACTTCTTGGGAGCTTCTTGTGACGGTACAGGGGCGTTGAAGCTCATGGGTAGGAGCATGGTCCCGAAGAATAGTCCAGTGGTGGCTTGAGTCAGCTGCTCCACTGGCATCTTGAAAAGGGAGGCCGCTTAGGGCCCGTAAGTCACTCCTCCAGCTGGGACGGAGCGAGAGTTGCAGTTGCGGTTAGTGCAGTTTGAAGCCATTGATCTTCTGTTTTCTGCACGAAGAAAGACACCAAATCTAAGTACCTCGAATCCACAGGCAACCATAGCAAACCTCGATTCGTTCACAAACACGACACACGAAGTGTGGAATGGAAAGAGGAAAAGGTCCCACCGGGCATGCCAGAATCTGTTCCCCTCCGAATGGCGGCCAAGACGCAGAGAGACGTCTTTCCTAAGATTCGGGGCAGATGCTATTTGGTTTTATCCGTCCACCTCTCCGAAGATACCAAGTTGATTTATAGCTCTGTGTATCGGAGGTTTAGACGAATGCGGCCGATATAGCAGACTTCGTCAGATTCCCCCTCTTTCGAGGGATTTTTGATTGTGGGGACGCTCTTCCCTGCAGGCGTAAGCCCCTGCAGTTAATTACGCTACCGCATCGCGGTAACAACTTTCTCCTTCTCCAGAATTTCACTTCGTATCGTGGGTGTTTGTTTTGTTTATGGTTTCCCGTGGATTGTATACGGAGACTAATTTATGTCGTCGCCCGTAGGACGTGGATTAGTCCAAATCCGTATTTTCTTAGATTTGGGTTTGGGGTTTTCGTTTAAGGATATGTTAGCCATATTTGAGGCTAAGATCAACTTAAACGTTTGTTAAGGATACGTTAGCCTAATTTGAGACTAAGATCAACTTAACGGGATCGTTTAGATCCGACAAAAGAGCATTTGGAGACTCTATTGTTCCAGTTTAGGGACATAGTGTTCCATTGCCAGTTTAGGGACATGGTGGTCCAATGTTCCCATTTTGAGGACGCATATTGGTTTAAAGATGCATTAGTCCATGAGTTTAAGGACCCCACAGTCCGTATTGTCGGTTTAAGAACGCATTAGTCCATGAGTTTAAGGACCCCACAGTCCGTATTATTGGTTTAAGGACGCATTAGTCCGTGAGTTTAAGGACCCCACAGTCCGTATTAATGTGTGGTTGTCGGGACCCGTCACCTTTCTGACGACGTTGAAGGATTACAACGACAAATATCAAAGGAGTTCAGAGATGTACCCTTGAACCGGGTGTAAATTGATTTAGGAGAGCAGTCGTGCTCAGTTCAATTTAGTTTGAGGACTTATGGCCAGAATTGGGTTAAGTCCAGTTGAAAATGTTCAACATTTTATTCGCATTTGGCATGTTAGGCCTTTGTTTGGGTTCTGCCCTTTTTAATAATGCACTGCATTTTATTCTGGCTTGTTAGGCCTTTTTAATTGGGCTCTGTCCCTTTTTTTATTTTAATGCAGAGCATTAGGCTTTTCAATTAAATGCATAGCATTTATTTTCGGCCTGTTAGGCCTTTTTAATTGGGCTATGTTCCTTTTTTTTATAATGTAGAGCATTTGTTTGACCTGACAGTGCCCAACGTGGCTTGTCAGGCGCTTTGCGCCAATTGAGAAGCGCAAGGCGCAAACTCATGTGGGGGTGACACGTGTCACGCTCTGGTGAGCGCAAGTCTGTCAAAGCAGTGCGCTGCGCCAGTACGTTGCGCTAGCGCGCTGCTGACACGTGGCACGCTCTGATGACTTGCGCCAATTTAAGAGAGCGGTGCTCTGTTTTTAGAAGCGCAGGGCGCAGTTATTCTGTGATTGACACGTGACGCTCCCAGGTGGCTTGCGCCAATCCAAGGAGCGCAACAGTACAAACTTCAAAAGTGCAAGGCACTGTTTAATTTTTGGATCAAAGAAAACAAGTTTTTCTTGTTTTCCAGAGAGGTTTTACCTCAAATTTCAAGAACCAGTGGTTCATCAAAAAGCAATGCCTTTATGTAGATCAAATGATCTGTGAAGTAATACTTCTTTATTTTTATTTTTTTTGTGATTGGATCTCTATGATCTCTTTCTTTTTTTTTATGAAAGATCTTGATCTTGTTCTTAGATCATTGATCTTTTTAGAAGAAAATTCTTCTTTTTTTCTAAAGGTTTACCTTTTTTTGGAGTTCTTCTCAAAGTTTTAGAGGAATTCTCTAGTTTTTCTATTTTTTTCTTACTGTCTCTCTGTATTAAACTTGGAGTCTAGGGGCCTTTATATAGTGTCAATTGATTTGTTAAATCGGTTAAAGAGATCTTTCTCTGATTGATCTGGGGATATTTCCCCACCGTCGGATCTTTGATCCAAGGGCTCTGTTTTACAAAAAATAATCTTCTTGTTTTAACAAGATTAGAAAGATCTTTCCAAGATTTTATTGTTTAAATTCTGGCACAGTTGGCGCAAGCGCACCTGCGCTTGACACGTGTCGTGCAACGTAGAGCGCAGCGCAACTGCGCTGACACGTGTCGCACAGCGCAAAGCGCAAGTCAACTGAAGCGTTGCTTCTTTTATTAAAATCTGAATTTTAAACTGAGCCTTGCTCTGATTAGGTGCGCTGTCTTGTTTGCTGCACTCCTTGCGCTGGCGTATCTGATTTTGACACGTGGCGCTCTGCGCGCAGCGCAAGGGATCTGAAGCGTTGCTTCACCTATTTTAACATTTGATTTTCAAAGTAGAGCTTTGCTCTGATTGAGGGAAACAGAAGCGTTGCTTCATTTCCCCGCCTTGGAATTTGAACAGAGCTTTGCTCTGATTGGGGTAAACACTAAGGTCAAGTATTTAGGCCATGCAAAACCCAAACTCCAGTTCGTTATAAACATCATAATAATAAAACCAGTATGAGATAGAATATAACATGTGTAAGAACTCGATGTCTTAAGTATAAACAATAAGCAATAGCGGTACATGTGATGCAACAAGCAAGATATCAATATCAATCATATCATGTGTATCCTAAGGGTCCATGTCGCTAGATTATTTATCCTAAAAGTATTTGAAACCAATCAATAGAATTCTCGATGTAACTCAATAGTATCCCGTGCGTGCCCGGGACCACGGTCATGATTCTCGAGGCTGAATCTGAGACGTGCCGCTAAGCTGTAAAACAATGTCATGTATAGATGAATGATGTGAGCATCATCATTCTGGAGCCCGAAACTCGTCTTGACTGATCAGTCTCTAACAATCAATAACTGTTGAGTTACTAGTCGGATTTCATTCTTGATTTTCCATTTCCCCCCAAGTTTTCATGTTCATGTCAAGAATAGAAAAAATATCTACCTAATGCCAACACAGGAACATGCAGGTACATATTACGTCCATCAGTACAACAAGTCAGATCAATCAAGTCAATATCAGGATTGTTGGCATTGGTAAACATTACATTACAAGTATGTACTGGCATGAAAACGATAACGGTACGTAAAAATAACATGATAGCAGTGGTATATATCATAAATCGGTATACAAGCATGTCAAGAATAACGTAATCATATCATATACAAGATCAAAATAATAGCATTAATAAGGATAGCATATTCAATCCGATTTATAACAATAAAAATGGTGTTGATTAACCATGCACAAAAAAGTTCCATTCAGATATTCAGTGACATCTTGATTTGTAAAATAGCTTAAAAATAACAAACGTCCCCCAAAAGGGACATGTTATATACCAAAATAAAGATAATTCAATAAGGTTTTCATTTTTATAAGTTAAATTATCTCAGATTGTTCCTACAAAAATTTATCAATGTTCGAAATTGAAAGTTTGCTGCAGGAATTTCCCTGGACAGCGGTTCATAGGTAATTTCATTTGCAGTTTACGTTATCTAAACAATTTATTTTGCAAGTAAATCTTTCACAGGGTTATAGTATTCTGAGTTAACTTCGTAACAAACTAAATAACATGTGCTAATGATTTTTCTATAATTTATAATGAATTTTATAAGGCAAGATGTACCGTAAATTCCAGATTTGTTGTATCCGCTTGGCGATGACGTTTCGTATGTAAACTATAATATTTTCAAACTATATTTTGCAACAATCAATACCTATCAAAATAACGTTATTAATTAAGCATGATTATTCTCTTAAAACATATACTAATTTTAACCGTTATAGATAAATGATATTACGACGACTGTAATTGTCGTCATAGCTAGCATGTACGAACAATAGCTACGATTTGATGGTGATCAGCCTCGTCTGGAGTTAGGATCGGTCGTTGCGGGGGTCGAGGGTGATGGGTTTGGAGGAGATGAAAATATGGGTGAAGGGGTCGGCTTAGGTTTATATTAGAGAAGAGAGGAAGATGAAAGAGAGTGATTGGAGAGAGAAAATAATATTTGTTTTTGAAAGAGAGATAGATAGATAATGGGTTGTGTATGTGTGTGTGTGAATAATGAAGGAAAGAGACCAGGCTTTTTCGTCAGGTGGCATAAAAAAACTACACCCTCCACCGTTTTATTCGATAATCGGCACACATCATCTTCATCTTTATCATCTAAGAAATGGATACACCGAATTTCATGTGATGTTACCACTTTTCACCGTTGAATTAGTGGATGCAAAATTAACGGTTTACCGACAATAGAACTTTTTACATTGCTAATTCAACGGTGAAAAGTGGTAAAATCACATGAAATTCGGTGTATCCACATCTTAGATAATAAATATGAATATGATGGGTGCCGATCGTCGAATAAAACGGTGGGTGTGTAGTTTTTCAACGGCACTTGACGAAAAAGACTCCTAGCCCCCCCCTCTCTCTAATATATATATATATATATATAATAAAACCCCCCAAAACTTAAACTTCTCAAAACATACTCTCAAAATATTTGTTTAAGGATCATCTAAAGATTCTCAAAGGATTAACCATATCTAAGCATATCTTTTATTTAAAACTGCCACAATAAAATATATCGCTTTTAAAATTATCAAACTAAAATATATCTTTTGTTAAGAGAACATACTAATATATCTAATATTTAAATATACTATATGAACATTAAAATAAGATATTATTAAACTAGAAAACAAACTTAAAACTAATTATCATATATTTAACTACTTAGACAACCATAATAATTTTGGTTTCAAAATTAATATTTGATAATATATTGTATAGATATTAAAATATTAGCAAAAAAAATATTAGATACTAATTATCCTTTATTTAACAAACTATATAACCATAAATATATTTTATTAATATAATACTCTTTTCTTATCTCATGATATTTTAACATATATTATATGAATAAGATATATACTGTTGGATATGTATGCCTTTGAGGCCATTATTGTATATGTATACATGTGGATGCTGAGGATATGTATGTACAGGATGATCTTGCTCAGTTATATAGTATATTATTTCAATTGTCTTTATCAGAATATGTATATTTGTTTTTATTAATCCTTTATCCAGCTTGCACATATTGATAAAGACTTGATATAGTAGTATGCTATTGTGGTTTGACTTTATCTTAATATGGAATATATTATTACATATTGCAGTTACATGTTGATAAAGCCCGTAGGATCTTACTTGACTACCTGCGTTGTGATAGCGATCGTACTTGTGGGAGCTGGGTAGTCTGTAAGCACATCCTTAAATGTCGCAAGTCGCAGGAGTATCAAGATCGGGCATCGACACTCCAGAGTAGACTTGCGTGTACGTTTCTAGACCCCGACGAAGGGCGGTGGTTGGTCCCACAACCATTGGTGTGATCACCTAAGATTGTATACGGGTGCTCACTGGGGGTGAGTACACTGGACGGACTCGCTGAGAACCTCTAGATGGTATTATACCTATCGTCACATAGCGGTTCTCTTGTGACATGTGTACAGGTTAGTCTTTGGACCGGAGATCGTCATTTGTCTCGTGTGAGTTCCCACTGTGCTTTGATCATTACCCTACCATAGCTCTACTGAGTCATGCAAACAGGTTTTGTGTAACACCCGAGCCCAATGCTACTATTTTCAGTTACTGTTTGAGCATAATGTGGTACCCATTTCATTTAACTTGCTTGTTTGTTGCTTACTGTAAAATTTACCCGGCAAAGTCATTTCTACATATAACAATTTTTGGCATCGAAAATAAAATTAAAAATATTCATCTTGGCCTATTTGACACCCCTAACCCCGTTGTAGCGTCCGTGCATCGTGTTCTTGTCCCGTTCAGTGAAACGGGCGAGTTTGGACGGCTACGTGCACGTGCGTGTGTCCGTTTTGGGGGTATGCTTTTTGATCATAAAACACTTCATTTTAAAATTTTGGATCCCGCCAAAAATTCTATTATTTCAATTTCAAATTTTTGGACCCGACCCGGGCGCGATTTTGAAATGTTTTATTTTGTGCCAAAAATCCCAAATTTTAATATTATTAAAACCATCGCATATATTTTTCTAACTAACCTAATATCTTACTGTTCATTACCTATCTTTTAAATCTTTAAATTAACCATATAATATTTTTACAATCTTTTATATCCTTCTCAATTTATTCTCTCAGCCAATCGCAATCTCCCCTTTAACCCCGTGGGCCCAACTTCTCTCTCTATCTCTCTCCATTTTTTTCTCTCTCTCTCATATATTCTCTCGTACTTCTCTTTATCATTCTTTCTCTTCTTGCTTCATGTCTCGTTTCTCATTTTTTTTAACTGTTCTTTTGTTGCCGGAATTCCGTCGTGCCGGTGACGCTTCTCGACGTTCCAGCAAGGTACCCCGACCCGTGTGGTTCCTTTGTTCGTCGTTTGGGTTCATTCCGTAAACCGTGCGCCCGTCGCGAGTTTTCCCCGCCGACGGTTAACGTTCCGTTTTCCCGATTCGCGACCCATCGAGGCAAGTTAATCTTGCTACATGCTATATAATTCTTTTTATACCTATTTAAATAAATACCATACCTATAGTTTAAATCTAGTGCCCTATGTTTAATTTATAACGTTTCGATATTCCGTTTGCATCCGTTTATATCATATTAAATCTAGATCATGAAAACTTATCTTGTGACATACTAGATTACATTATACTGCAACCATATCATTTAAAATATATATCATCTTAATATTTATTATTATTATCTTTAATTAGTTTATAATCTTCATTTTATAATGTTATACATTTGAAAATCTTATAGTTTACACATGAAACGTCGTTGAAAAATCGGATATGACAAATCTGAAATTTACTGTACACCTTATCTTATAAAATTCATTATAAATCATAGAAAAATCATTAGTATACGTTCTTTAATTCGTTACGAACCTAACTCAGAATACTATAACTATATGAAATATTTACTTGCAAAATAAATTGTTTAAATAACGTAAAATGCAAATGAAAATATCTCCAAACTGCTGTCCAGGAAAATTCCAGCAGCAAATTTTCAACTTCGAATGTTCATAACTTTTTGTAGGGACAACCTGAGATACTTATACTTATAAAACTGAAAACCTTATTGAATTATCTTTGTTTTGGTATAAGACACGTCCCTTTTGGAGAACGTTTGTTATTTTTAAGCCATTTTACAAATTAGGGTGACGCTGAATTTCTGAACGGAACTTTTCTTGTGCATGGTTAATCAATACCACTTTTATAGTTATTAATCGCTTTGAATATACTATCCATATTAATATTATTATATCAATATTTATATCACATATCGCTTAGTTGTACATCCCATATTACCATTTTATAGTTTTATAATTTTTCGGATACCCGTTTGCATCCATCGCATTTAAGATACATATAATTGCATCCATAGATCACATTACTACATAATAATGTGATATTAACACTCCATGTTTAATAAATTGCATCCTAATTAATATTAGAACTATAAATGTAACCCTAATCGATAACTGTGCATCCATATCCTTGAAATTATATCTATTTGCATATCATATTACATGTTCCAGTTTATTATTCTGATAGTACTCATGCTTGTTTATTTATACACATGCTTTTGTTAGTTTGATTATGAGCACCCACATGACATCTTGTGCTTCCTGGCATGACCTGTTACACTTTCTACTTGACATGACATGGTACCGTACACTCTTGACATGACATGACACCTTTATACATTACCTGGCTTGACCTGATATACCATGGCTTTACCTGTTACTTGATCTTGTGTCTAATGCCAACAAACATAACATGTAGTCCTCATGGACCGTTCCTGTTGTCTATCCAGACAAAACCTGCTGTTACTTGATCCTGTGTTGGCATTAGTTCTTGATTACTGAATACCTGACCTGACACATATAACTTGGGGGTATGGGGAAATCAAAAGTGTAAACTAAAGTGTAACTTAAAAGGGTATTACTTGATCCGTGGTCCCGGGGGGTAACGGGACAGAGCCATTCGTAACTCTTACATTTTCCTGATCCGTGGTCCCGGGGGGTAACGGGACAGAACCACTACTGGTTCACATATTCCTGATCCGTGGTCCCGGGAGGTAACGAGACATATCCTTTGAGTTACATGGAGGATTACTCAAATTGATTTCAAAGACTTTAGAACAGAGAACCTGATAGAACAATCCAGTTTACCCACTGCACACTGCCCTGTACTGCTCTGATTTATATTATTGTTACCCTTGCTTTATTCATGTTTATATTCGCATTGCCTGTTTACTATGTTATTACTTGATGACTTGACGCGCTGACGTCGGGGTTTTGCATGGCCCAGATTCTTCTACCTTGCTGCAGACTGATTAGGAGTTTTGCCGCTGTTAGACGAGCGGTGAGGTTCCTGTCGGTACGTAGTTTCACTCCAGGTGTTTCATTTATTGTATCTTTTGGCTTCCGCATATTGTTATCTCTTGATTCTTTTACTCTGACTTATGGACATGTACTAGGTAGTTAGTTTACTTTCCTGTTCTTGATATCTCCACAGCCGTAATATGACTGTGGAAGGATTTTTCCTATCCACAGGTAACATGGTTGGCTATGTCACGTGTCCAATCTAGCGTACTCTGGGAAGCGGGGCGTGACATGGTTCTTTTGGTATCAGAGCCATAGGATAGTTGGGTTGATTCTTTTGTAGTTGGGTATTGTACCTAATACACGAATCAGAATACCCGTGTTTAGAAAACATGTCCTGCCACCTTGACCGTTTTACCATTCTTGAATCACATTCTTCCTGATTATATCTTTTACGATGTGCAAACTTCCTTTGCATATCGATTCGAAAACCTGATTCCTTGTTATCTCTAGGACTTAGGCGACTTGGATGGAGTTATTAATTGTGGCTATGATACCGCGGCATAGTTACAATGCGGTACTCTATTTAAGTATCTTGGAGTTCTAGCCTTGATCTATATTCAAAATCTATCATCATGCTAATGTTGGGTATTTTGAGTTCAGGATTATGGCCGGTAAGAAATTGAAGACATACCAGAGGCGTGTGGACGAAGCCGCCATGCTTGGAGTGATAAGAGGAATGCAGGAGAATCAAAGAAACAGACCGAGCTGATCCAGCAGCAACCGGACTCGTTTCGGGAAGGTTTGCAGATCGTTCAGCAGTCTGTGAACAATGTTGGAGCTAAACCAGTTGACCGAGTAGGAACCGTAGCAGATTTCATGCGGTTGGGTCCGTCTACATTTACTGGTTTAAAGGAGCCGTTGCCAGTGGAGCAGTGACTAGTTGACACAGAGAATTTGCTTATTGCGGCACAGATTCCAGATGAGAAAGAGTTGATGTGGTACGCATTCAGTTAGTGGATTACGCCCGAGAATGGTGGCTTGTAGAAGAGAACCGTTTGCCCAAGCCGATCAAGTGGGCGGATTTTTCGAAGAGTTTCCTAGAGAAGTTCTTCCCGCGGACTGCACGGGAGGAAATGGAAGAGAAATTCATCAGACTAAAGCAGAAGGGAGCACCCGTAGATGTGCATGTAGCAGAATGGACAAGACTCAGTAGTTTCCCTGGACCTTTAGTTGCCAACGATGCAGACAGGGCACGGAGGTTCATGCACAGACTGGACGTGGACATCCAGAGGCAGATTGTCTCCCTGGGTTTGACCACTTCCTCACAAATACTTGCAGCAGCCAAGAGCAGCAGAGTTTATCTGGGATGAAAGGGAGTTTGCAGCAGACAGCAGTTGCGTTAAGGAAGTAGTTCGGTCGGGCCGGTCGAGTTTAGGGCTAGGCCGACAAACAATATTCTTACATCAATGGAAGTGATGAAAGTAAAGAGCCGGCTGTTGTTCGTGATTTTATGAACGTGTTTGAAGATATATCGGGTTTACCGCCGAGGAGAGACGTGGAGTTCGCAATTGATCTTATTCCTGGTGCACCGCCAGTATCTAAAGCGTATTATCCAATGGCGCCAGTAGAGTTGGAAGAAGTAAAGAAACAGGTTGCTGAATTGCTTGAAAAGGGTTGGATTCGAAGCAGTAACTCGCCTTGGGGAGCTCCAGTTCTTCTAGTAAAGAAGGAGGATGGCACAAGAAGGATGTGTATCGACTATCGAGAATTAAACCGGGTGGCTATCAAGAATAAGTACCCGATCCCTCGCATTGGAGAACTTTTTGAGCAGCTTAGTGGCGCGAAGGTATTCTCGAAGCTGGATTTATGATCCGGATATCATCAGGTCCGAGTGAAAACAGAAGATATTTGCAAGACGGCGTTCCGAACTCGGTATGGACATTACGAGTACTTAGTGATGCCATTCGGAGTAACGAATGCGCCGGCAGTATTCATGGACTTGATGAACCGAATCTTTTCACCGTTCTTGGATCAGTTTATTGTGGTATTCATTGACGATATTCTGGTTTACTCGAAGAGTTTTGAAGAGCATGCTGACCATTTAAAGATCGCACTGCAGACGTTGAGACAGGAGAAATTGTATGCGAAGATGAGTAAGTGCGAGTTTTGGCCGGAGGAAGTAAGGTTTTTGGGGCATGTTGTGTCTGGCGATGGCATTGCCGTCGATCCAGAAAAGATTGCAGCAGTTCGAGATTGGCCTATTCCAAAGAATGTTGCTGAGATAAGAAGTTTACTTGGATTAGCCGGATACTACAGGAGATTTATGGAGAACTTTGCTCGTCTGGTAGAGCCGTTGACCAAGCTTACGCGCAAGGAGGTACCTTTTGTATGGACGGATAAGCGTGCGTTAGCTTTCGAGACGTTGAAGCAGAAGTTGATAACCGCCCCTATTCTGATCGTGCCAGACAATTCCGGAGGATTGGTGATTCACAGCGACGCATCTGGGAAAGGATTGGGATGTGTTTTGATGCAGCATGGGAAGGTTGTAGCGTACGCATCGAGACAATTGAAGACCCATGAGAAGAATTATCCAACTCATGACTTGGAGCTTGCGGCTGTGATTTTCGCTTTGAAGATTTGGAGACACTACCTTTTAGGCGAAAGGGTCGAAGTTTTTACGGATCATAAGAGCTTGAAGTATGTGTTCACACAGAAGGAGCTGAATATGAGGCAGTGTAGATGGTTAGAGTTGATGGCTGACTACGATCTTGATCTTAAGTACCATCCGGGGAAGGTTAACGTCGTGCCGGATGCGCTTAGTCGGTTACCAGCAATTCAGGTGTTAACTACGCAGAAGGAGATCGTTGAAGATTTTCGAAGATTTGACTTGGAGGTTGTGCTATCGCATTCTACAAGACAGTTGATGCAGCTGCAAGTACAGTCATCATTGATCGAGAATATTAAAGAAGCACAATCGCAGGACCCTAGACTGCAAAAGTTTCGAGGACAGGTTGAAGCCGGACTACGAACAGATTTATTAATCCCCGAAGATGGTTCGTTGAGGTTTGGTACCCGTTTGTGTGTGCCAAAGGGTGATGTTCGTAAAGAGCTTATGAAGGAGGCACACAGTTCAGCTTATTCTGTACATCCAGGAGGCACAAAGATGTACCGAGATATTCGACAGCATTTCTGGTGGGAGGGCATGAAGCGGGAGATTGCTCGCTTTGTGGCAAAGTGCTTGGTGTGTCAGCAAATTAAGGCTGAACATCAAAGGGTTGCTGGTTTATTGCAACCACTTCCGATTCCTCCGTGGAAGTGGAAACATATAACCATGGATTTCGTGACGGCTTTACCGCGGAGTCCAAAAGGCAACAATGCAGTATGGGTTATTGTTGACCGACTGACCAAGGCAGCTCACTTTATTCCTTTTCGGGTTGGTCAATCAACAGAGACTTTGGCAGAGCGGTACATACAGGAGATTGTAAGATTGCATGGAGTATCCATGAGCATCGTGTCCGATCGGGACACTCGGTTCTTATCATACTTTTGGCGGAGTCTACAGGAAAGTTTGGGGACTCGATTGAAGTTTAGCACAGCTTATCATTCTCAAACTGATGGTCAGTCGGAGAGAACGATCCAAACTCTTGAGGATATGTTGAGAGCATGCATGTTGGACTTCAAGGGGTCTTGGGAGGATCATCTACTTTTGGTAGAGTTGTCTTACAACAACAGTTTTCAGGCAACTATTCAGATGGCTCCATTTGAAGCTTTGTATGGTCGTAAATGCCGTTCACCTGTTTGTTGGGACGATGTCGGTGAACGAAGATTATTGGGACCAGATTTGGTTGTGCAGACAGTCGAGAAGGTTAACCCTATCAGAAATCATATGAAGGCAGCACAGGACCGACAGAAGAGTTGGGAAGATACGTCAAGAAGACCTCTAGAGTTCACCGTGGGTGATTTGGTATTCTTGAAGATATCACCGACTAGAAGGGTGATTCGTTTTGGAAGTCGAGGAAAGCTTAGTCCTTGATTCCTTGGACCCTTGAGATCATGGAGCGTGTTGGTGAGGTAGCGTATCGTTTGGCGTTACCACAGTTCTTGGCAAATGTGCACGATATGTTTCACGTATCTCAACTCCGTAAGTATGTTCGAGATGAAACACACGTTTTGGATCATTCGGAGCTAACAGTACGAGAAGACTTGACTTTTGAGGAGCGACCGATTGAAATCGTGGATCGAAGGGAAAAGGTTCTTAAGAATAAGGTTATCCCCCTTGTGCTTGTTTCTTGGGGTAATCGCTCGCATGGAGAGTCCACTTGGGAACGAGAAGATAAAATCCGGCAGAAGTTTCCTCACATTTTCTTGTAGTTATCTATCTTTGTATTCTTGGAATTTCGAGGACGAAATTCTTTTTGTAGTTGGGTATAATGTAACACCCGAGCCCAATGCTACTATTTTCAGTTACTGTTTGAGCATAATGTGGTACCCATTTCATTTAACTTGCTTGTTTGTTGCTTACTGTAAAATTTACCCGGCAAAGTCATTTCTACATATAACAATTTTTGGCATCTAAAATAAAATTAAAAATATTCATCTTGGCCTACTTGACACCCCTAACCCCGTTGTAGCGTCCGTGCATCGTGTTCTCGTCCCGTTCAGTGAAACGGGCGAGTTTGGACGGCTACGTGCACGTGCGTGTGTCCGTTTTGGGGGTATGCTTTTTTATCATAAAACACTTCATTTTAAAATTTTGGATCCCGCCACAAATTCTATTATTTCAATTTCAAATTTTTGGACCCGACCCGGGCGCGATTTTGAAATGTTTTACTTTGCGCCAAAAATCCCAAATTTTAATATTATTAAAACCATCGCATATATTTTTCTAACTAACCTGATATCTTACTGTTCATTACCTATCTTTTAAATGTTTAAGTTAACCATATAATATTTTTACAATCTTTTATATTCTTCTCAATTTATTCTCTCAGCCAATCGCAATCTCCCCTTTAACCCCGTGGGCCCCACTTCTCTCTCTATCTCTCTCCACTTTTTTTCTCTCTCTCTCTCTCATATATTCTCTCATACTTCTCTTTATCATTCTTTCTCTTCTTGCTTCATGTCTCGTTTCTCATTTTTTTAACTGTTCTTTTGTTGCCGGAATTCCGTCGTGCCGGTGACGCTTCTCGATGTTCCAGTAAGGTACCCCGACCCGTGTGGTTCCTTTGTTCGACGTTTGGGTTCATTCCGTGAACCGTGCGCCCGTCGCGAGTTTTCCCCGCCGACGGTTAACGTTCCGTTTTCCCGATTCGCGACCCATCGAGGCAAGTTAATCTTGCTACATGCTATATAATTATTTTTATACCTATTTAAATAAATACCATACCTATAGTTTAAATCTAGTGCCCTATGTTTAATTTTATAACGTTTCGATATTCCGTTTGCATCCGTTTATATCATATTAAATCTAGATCATGAAAACTTATCTTGTGACATACTAGATTACATTATACTGCAACCATATCATTTAAAATATATATCGTCGTAATATTTATTATTATTATCTTTAATTAGTTTATAATCTTCATTTTATAATGTTATACATTTGAAAATCTTATAGTTTACACATGAAACGTCGTTGAAAAATCGGATATGACAAATCTGAAATTTACTGTACACCTTATCTTATAAAATTCATTATAAATCATAGAAAAATCATTAGTATACGTTCTTTAGTTCTTTACAAACCTAACTCAGAATACTATAACTCTATGAAATATTTACTTGCAAAATAAATTTTTTAAATAACGTAAAATGCAAATGAAAATGTCTCCAAACTGCTGTCCAGGGAAATTCCAGCAGCAAATTTTCAACTTCGAATGTTCATAACTTTTTGTAGGGACAACCTAATATGCTTATACTTATAAAACTGAAAACCTTATTGAATTATCTTTGTTTTGGTATAAAACACGTCCCTTTTGGAGAACGTTTGTTATTTTTAAGACATTTTACAAATTAGGGTGACGCTGAATTTCTGAACGGAACTTTTCTTGTGCATGGTTAATCAATACCACTTTTATAGTTATTAATCGCTTTGAATATGATATCCATATTAATATTATTATATCAATATTTATATCACATATCGCTTAGTTGTACATCCCACATTACCATTTTATAGTTTTATAATTTTTCGGATACCCGTTTGCATCCATCGCATTTAAGATACATATAATTGCATCCATAGATCACATTACTACATAATAATGTGATATTAACACTCCATGTTTAATAAATTGCATCCTAATTAATATTAGAACTATAAATGTAACCCTAATCGATAACTGTGCATCCATATCCTTGAAATTATATCTATTTGCATATCATATTACATGTTCCAGTTTATTATTCTGATAGTACTCATGCTTGTTTATTTATACACATGCTTTTGTTAGTTTGATTATGAGCACCCACATGACATCTTGTGCTTCCTGACATGACCTGTTACACTTTCTACTTGATATGACATGGTACCGTACACTCTTGACATGACATGACACCTTTATACATTACCTGGCTTGACCTGATGTACCATGGCTTTACCTGTTACCTGATCTTGTGTCTAATGCCAACAAACATAACATGTAGTCCTCATGGACCGTTCCTGTTGTCTATCCAGACAAAACCTGCTGTTACCTGATCCTGTGTTGGCATTAGTTCTTGATTACTGAATACCTGACCTGACACATATAACTTGGGGGTATGGGGAAATCAAAAGTGTAAACTAAAGTGTAACTTAAAAGGGTATTACCTGATCCGTGGTCCCGGGGGGTAACGGGACAGAGCCATTCGTGACTCTTACATTTTCCTGATCCGTGGTCCCGGGGGGTAACGGGACAGAACCACTACTGGTTCACATATTCCTGATCCGTGGTCCCGGGGGGTAACGGGACATATCCTTTGAGTTACATGGAGGATTACTCAAATTGATTTCAAAGACTTTAGAACAGAGAACCTGATAGAACAATCCAGTTTACCCACTACACACTGCCCTGTACTGCTCTGATTTATATTATTGTTACCCTTGCTTTATTCATGTTTATATTCGCATTGCCTATTTACTATGTTATTACTTGATGACTTGACGCGCTGACTTCTGGATTTTGTATGGCCCAGATTCTTCTACCTTGCTGCAGACTGATTAGGAGTTTTGCCGCTGTTAAACGAGCGGTGAGGTTCCTGTCGGTACGTAGTTTCACTCCAGGTGTTTCATTTATTGTATCTTTTGGCTTCCGCATATTGTTATCTCTTGATTCTTTTACTCTGACTTATGGACATGTACTAGGTAGTTAGTTTACTTTCCTGTTCTTGATATCTCCACAGCCGTAATGTGACTGTGGAAGAATTTTTCCTATCCACAGGTAGCATGGTTGGCTATGTCACGTGCCCAATCTAGCGTACTCTGGGAAGCGGGGCGTGACATTTTGGTTGGGTACAATCCCGAGCTGCATGGAGGCAGTGAGTGATTGTCAAGGATTCGTCTCTCCAAGTATTGGGAGTTGATGTCGCACTGTTTTCGATTGGTCAGGACCATAAGACCTTGGACAAGGCAATTGGGATTTACTGATAGGTTGATCAGTAGTTTCCCAGATTGGTCCTGAGCCGCATCAGCACGAATTATCGGGTTATTAGGGTCTGACGCTTACCACCCCCTAAACCCGGTATGCGATACTCTTAGACGAAAAGACCGAATTGTACGAATATTGTCACGAATAGGCTCAGTTGGGATCCGGATGAGTTTGCTCGTCGGCTTTCCTTTTCGACGGGTACCCGGGCAGCCGTTACGTACAGCTAGTGCCGCTGACGTGCTTGTGGTTATGGATTTATCCAGTAACACACTGCCGGCGTACTGTTGAGGCTTTAGAGTCCCACACAGAGGGTTTCGCTGCTTCGGGCGAAACGATGTAGAGGCCGTATGGTTTTACGGCAGGATTCGATCACATACGTGTACTTGTGCACGTATGATGTTCGGGCGGATAATACTAGCGCGCTTTGGTTTAAGCCGGATCCTAGTATTATATTGTTGGATTATTTTTGTCTCTTTTGTATTCGTATTTTTTGGAATATGGATACGGGTATGTATATACGGTGAGGGGTATTCTTGTAATATATTACAAGAGTGCTTCTAGAAGAAGAAACCTCATTATTTGTTTTAACCATTTAGTTAAATGGTTAATGAGGTGGAGGTATGAGGTGTTGACTTTTATTAAGTGAAGTATGGCTACTTGTTGACTCACTTGGTGAGTCATGGGTTACTATTGAGGTAAGGTGGCATCTAGATATTTTGTAGAAAATATCTAAATATTTTGTGGTGGAGATAGTTTTTTATTATTATCTTGGCATGCTTGCTTTTTTAGTCACAAGACTTAGCCATTCTACACTTGGGGGTTTTTTCATTCTTGAGTTGCTCTCTACAACACTCTCATCTCCTCCAAGGAGATGTCTTCCTAGACTGATGAGGAGAGGGTTCGCATGAGCACTATACCCTACGCTTCGGCGGTAGGATCTATAATGTATGTGATACTATGTACAAGACCAGATGTAGCTTACGCGCTAAGCGTAGTGAGTCGGTATCAGTCAAACCCAGGTGAGAACCACTGGACAGCAGTGAAGAACATTCTCAAGTACCTGAGAAGGACTAAAGAGATGTTCTTGGTTTTCGGTAATGAAGACCTCAAGGTCGAGTCCTTTACCAATTCAAGCTTCCAGAGTGACAAGGATGACAGCAAGTCTGTCTCGGGTTTTGTGTTTACCCTCAACGGAAAGGCGGTGTGTTGGAGGAGTTCCAAACAGGATACCATCGCAGACTCGACGATGGAGGCTGAATACATTGCTGCGAGCGATGCCGCAAAAGAAACAGTCTGGATGAAGAAGTTCATTACTGAACTTCAGGTAGTTCCGTCCATTATTGATCTGATACCTTTGTATTGTGATAACAATGGGGCTATAGCTTTAGCGAAGGAACCACGGTCCTATCAGAAATCCAGACACATCTTAAGATGGTATCACCTGATCAGGAAGATCATAGATCGCCAGGAGATCGAGGTCTGGAGAGTGGATAGAAAAAAGAATACGGCAGATCCATTTACAAAGGCCCTCCCTCAAGCACAGTTCGAGCGAATTTTTGAGATGTTGGGTATGCGGTACGCCAGCAGCTGGCCTTAGAGCAGGCGTTGGGTATTCGGTACGTCAATAACTGGCCTTTAGTGTAAGTGGGAGATTGTTGGATATGTATGTCTTAGAGGCCATTATTGTATATGTATACATATGGATGCTGAGGATATGTATGTGCTTGACGATCTTGCTCAGTTATATAGTATATTATTTTGGTTGTCTTTATCAGAATATGTGTATTTGTTTTTATTGATCCTTTATCCAGCTTGCACAAATTGATAAAGACTTGATATAGTAGTATACTATTATGGTTTAACTTTATCTTAACATGGCATATGTTATTACATATTGCAGTTACATGTTGATAAAGCCCGTAGGATCTTGCTTGACTACCTGCGTTGTGATGGCGATCATACTGGGTAGTCTGTAAGCACATCTTTAAATGTCCCAAGTTGCAGGAGTATCGAGATCGGGCATCGACACTCCAGAGTAGACTTGCATGTACGTTTCTAGACCTCGACGAGGGGCGGTAGTTGGTCCCACAACCATTGGTGTGATCACCTAAGATTGTATACGGGTGCTCACTGGGGGTGAGTACACTGGACGGACTCGCTGAGAACCTCTAGATGGTATTATACCTATTGTCAAATAGCGGTTCTCTTGTGACATGTGTACAGGTTAGTCTTTGGACCTGAGATCGTCATTTATCTCGTGTGAGTTCCCACTGTGCTTTGATCACTACCCGACCACGGCTCTACTGAGTCGTACAAACAGGTTTTGGTTACAGTCCCGAGCCACATGGAGGCAGTGAGTGATTGTCAGGGATTTGTCTCTCCAGGTATTGGGAGTTGATGTCGCACTATGTTTGATTGGTCAGGACCATAAGACCTTGGACAAGGCAGTTGGGATTTACTGATAGGTTGATCAGTAGTTTCCCGGATTGGTCCTGAGCCGCATCAGCACGAATTATCGGGTTATTAGGGTCTGACGCTTACCACCCCCTAGACCCGGTATGCGATACTCTTAGACGAAGAGACCGGACTGTACGGATATTGTCACGGATAGGCTCAGTTGGGATCCGGATGAGTTTGCTCGTCGGCTTTCCTTTTCGATAGGTATCCAGGTAGCCGTTACGTACAGCTAGTGTCGCTGACGTGCTTATGATTATGGATTTATCCAGTAATGAACTGCTGGCGTATTGTCGAGTCTTTAGAGTCCCACACAGAGGGTTTCGCTGCTTCGGGCGAAACGATGTAGAGGTCGTATGGTTTTACGGCAGGATTCGATCACATGCGTGTACTTGTGCTCGTATGATGTTCGGGCGGATAATACTAGCGGGCTTTGGTTTAAGCCGGATCCTAGTATTATATTGTTGGATTATTTTCGTCTCTTTTGTATTCGTATTTTTCGGAATATGGATACGGGTATGTATATACGGTGAGGGGTATTCTTGTAATATATTACAAGAGTGCTTCTAGAAGAAGAAACCTCATTATTTGTTTTAACCATTTAGTTAAATGGTTAATGAGGTAGAGGTATGAGGTGTTGACTTTTATTAAGTGAAGCATGGCTACTTGTTGACTCACTTGGTGAGTCATGGGTTACTATTGAGGTAAGGTGGCATCTTGATATTTTGTGGTGGAGATAGTTTTTTATTATTATCTTGGCATGCTAGCTTTATTAGTCATAAGATTTAGCCATTCTTCACTTGGAGTTTTTTTTCATTCTTGAGTTGCTCTCTACAACACTCTCATCTCCTCCAAGCTTCTCTTCTTCTACCTAAAACCCTAATAGTCTCGTGTGTTGAGAAACCTAGGGTTATTAAGACCAATTAATCCATCATCACTCTCTACATCACCTAAGTTACTTAGATTAGCAAACTAAGTAACCTAGTTACCTTAGTTTAAATGTAGGAGCCCAAGGTAGACACTCTCGGGTGGATCATCTTTGACGTGAGGAAGCCGTCGATCAAGCTCAGTCATGGAGATCACTAGAAGCATGCTAAAGGAGAGGAGTGAAGACCCGAAGGACTCGAGTCTCATGATATAAACTTCTTTCACAATAGATACCTTCTTTAGATACTAGTTAGGTTTATGATAGATCCAGTTTAAGGTTATTCTAGCGCCAAGTTTACATCGTTAGAAAAAAATTTGTTCCGCAATCAACCTCGGTTGATGGCCAGGGCGTTAGCATAACCTTTCATGGTATCAGAACCAGCCTATAAACCCTACACTAGCAAGTTTAAACAATATTAAATTAAAGAAACCGAAATAACTCAGAAACACGAAACGAAAATCCAAGTTTCTGTCGAATTTTTCAGAGGCTCTAAATTTTTTTTAAACAATTGCAGAGTGCTCCATTCAATGTGATATGAACATAGACCAAAAACGAGATGATTCCACCTATTTTTGTCAGGCCATACTTGGAAAATAACCGGCCCCACCGGTTTTATAAGGTGTAATTGACTTGGGTTTTGGTATGTGTTCTTGTCTCTTGGATTTTAGGTTTCAGGTGTTGTTTGTTTTTGCCCAAGTTGGATATTCTGTTATCTCTGAGTTTGGGGCTTTACGGGGTATTTTGAAGTCGTTAATTTTTAACACTGTTTAATTGTTACAGTACATACATTATTATCTGCGACCATGAATGTCATTCGATTGGTATAACTCATCTAACTGCTATATGTTCTTTTAGACGGTTTGCGAACATGACATTCATGTTGATATTCTGTGTTTGTGCTGTGGTAGTGGTTGGATAGTCGGGATGGATAGCTTATGGTGCAATGTTAGTGATACAGTTGAGATTCATTTGTACATTTGTTATTGCGGGGAGAGCGTCCGACATGTAAACTGTCGTCTTTGCCGGGTTGTGTATTATTTGTTTGGGGCACGACCGAGTTGAGGTCGTTGTCACCATTGTACATATTATTTTCATTTTCTATACTAGGATTGTTTACCGCCGGAAACCGGGAAGACAAACGTCTTGTCTGAATTTGGGGGTGGATGCTAATTGGTGCTATCTGTCCACCTCTCCGAAGATGCCAGGTTGATTTATGACACCATGTATCGAAGGTTTAAACGGATGCGGCCAATGTAGCAGACTTCGTCAGATTCCCTCTCATTTGAGGGGGTTTTGATTGTGGGGACGCTCTTCCCTGCAGGCGCAAGCCCCTGCAGTTAATTACGCTACCGCATCGCGGTAACCACTTTCTCCTTCTCCAGATGGTCACTACATGTCGTGGGTGTTTTTTTTGTTTTTGGTTGCCCGTGGATTGTATACGGAGACTAATTTATGTTGTCGCCCGTAGGGCGTGGATTAGTCCAAATCCGTATCTTCTTAGATTTGGATTTGGGGTTGGGTTTAAGGATACGTTAATCTCATTTGAGACTAAGATCAACTTAAACATTTGTTAAGGATACGTTAGTCTCATTTTAGACTAAGATCAACTTAACGGAATCGTTTAGATCCAACAAGAGAGCATTTGGACTCTATTGTTTAGTTTAGGGACATTGCGGTCCATTAGTTTAAGGACATTACGGTCCAATGTTAGTTTAAGGAAATCTCGGTCCAATGTTAGTTTAAAGACATTGCGGTCGAGGTTAAGGACATCATAGTCCGTGAGTTTAAAGACATCACAGTCAAGGTTAAGGATACCATAGTCCGTGAGTTTAAAGACCTCACAGTCAAGGTTAAGGACATCATAGTCTGTGGGTTTTTAAAGGACCCTACAGTCCATGGAATGTTTGGTTGTCGGGACCCGTCACCTCTCGGAAGACGTTGAAGGATAACAACGACAAATATCAGAGGGGTAAAGAGATGTACCCTCGAACCGATGTGAGTTGGTTGAAAGATATGTAGTCCAATTTGGGGCTAAGATCTGTTAACATATTTTTGAGCAGATGAGCTCGATTAATATGAGTTGAGGACTTATGGCCAATCTTGGGCTAAGTCCAATCGGGTTAAAAAAATGTTTTAACATTTATTTTGGGATGTTGGAGCCTTTATTTAGGCTTGGCCTTTTTAACAATACTGAGCATTGATTTATATCTTGACAATGTTTTTGTCTTTTATTGAATGTTGAGCATTCATCAGGGCTCTAGGCTTATTAAAGAACAATTTATGTTCTATCAGCGTAACATATGGTGCGCTTGGCGCTTTGCGCCAGTCAAAGAGCGCAGCGCGCTTCTGCCACGTGGCGCATACGTGAAGGACACGTGTCGCGCTTGGCGCTAAGCGCCAGATGATGGGCGCATTGCGCCAGCATATGAGCGTAGTGCGCTATTAATTCAGTGGCGCACATATGAATGACACGTGGTGCGCTTGGCGCTTTGCGCCAGTCCATGAGCGCAGTTCTCTATTTCAGAAGCGCAAGGCGCTAGTTATTAAGCAGTATATGCGCGATTGACACGTGGCGCAATTGGCGCTGAGCGCCAATCCAGAGAGCGCAGAAGCGCAGTTCAAGAGCACAAAGCGCGGCTGATCAATTTTATGATCTGGGAAACAACTTTATGTTCATTTAAAAGAGACTTTGTCTCAAGATCTAAGAACAACAGTTCTTATTTTGCAGGAGATATTTCCAACCTCTTATGTTGACGAAAGGCTTTACCTTTATAGATCTATGATCTATGAGAAGAATTATGTTCTTCTTCTATTTTATGATGAGATCTTTTGATCTTTTGTGTGAAAGACTTTTTGGCTTTATAGATCTATGATCTTTGTAAAGAAAATGAATTCTTCTTTTTATGAGATGATTTCATCCCAATGTTCATCATTATCATTTTTACCTTGAAGAGCGATCTTCTTGCAAGAGCTTGCTCTTTATCTTTGAGTTTCTCAAAGTTTATGAGGGGGTTTCTCTGTACAAGACTTGAAGTCTCGGGTCCTTTATATAGGGGAGGCTGATTTGTTGAATCAGTTGAAGAGATCTTTCTCTGATTGATTTGAGGATGTTTCCCCACCATTGGATCTTTGATCCTAGGGCTTCTGTTTCACAGAAGGTAATCTTCTTGTTTTTAACAAGATTGATAAATCTTTCCATACAGAATTTATTCTGTCTTTTGGTAATTTTTATTTACCATTGGATCATTGATCCAACGGTGCTCTGATTTACAGAGCACAATCTTGTTATTTGGAAATATTTTGAGGAATCTTTCCTTAAAAGAATTTAATTCTGATTAATTAATGATTTATCATTATTATTAGATCTTTGATCTAACAGTGGGGAGCTTTTAGTTCCAGCGCTAGCGCACCCGTGCTTTGCACGTGGTGCGCTGCTTAAAGGGCAATGCACATTGCGCTAGCGCACCCGTATTTAACACGTGGTACGCCGCTTAGAGCGCAACGCACTTAGCGCTAGCGCATCCGTGTCTTACACGTGGTGCGCTAATTAGACTGCAGCGCACCCAGCGCTAGTGCACACGTGCTTTGCACGTGGTGCGCTGCTTAGGACGCAGCGCACTTGGCGCTGCATCTGAAGCGTTGCTTCATTTCAAAATTTGAATTTTTGAATAGAGCTTTGCTCTGATTGGGAAAAACAAATCTGTTTACCGCCGGAAACCGGGAAGACAAACGTCTTGCCTGAATTTGGGGGCACATGCTGATTGGTGCTATCCGTCCACCTCTCCGAAGATGCCAAGTTGATTTATGACACCATGCATCGAAGGTTTAAACGGATGCGGCCGATGTAGCAGACTTCGTCGGATTCCCCCTCATTTGAAGGGTTTTTTTATTATGGGGACGCTCTTCCCTGCAGGCGCAAGCCCCTGCAGTTAATTACGCTACCGCATCGCGGTAACTACTGTCTCCTTTTCCAGATGGTCACTTCGTGTCGTGGGTGTTTGTTTTGTTTTTGGTTGCCCGTGGATTGTATACGGAAACTAATTTATGTTGTCGCCCGTGGGCGTGGATTAGTCCAAATCCGTATCTTCTTAGATTTGGGTTTGGGGTTGGGTTTAAGGATACGTTAGTCTCATTTGAGACTAAGATCAACTTAAACGTTTGTTAAGGATACGTTAGTATCATTTTAGACTAAGATTAACTTAACGGGATCGTTTAGATCCAACAAAAGAGCATTTGGACTCTATTGTTTAGTTTAGGGACATTGCGGTCCATTAGTTTAAGGACATTATGGTCCAATATTAGTTTAAGGACATTGCGGTCGAGGTTAAGGACATCATAGTCCATGAATTTAAAGACATCACAGTCAAGGTTAAGGACATCATAGTCCGTGAGTTTAAAGACCTCACAGTCAAGGTTAAGGACATCATAGTCCGCGGGTTTTTAAAGGACCCCACAGTCCGTGGAATGTTTGGTTGTCGGGACCCGTCACCTCTCTGAAGACGTTGAAGGATTGCAACGACAAATATCAGAGGGGTAAAGAGATGTACCCTCGAACCGATGTGAGTTAGTTGAAAGATCTGTAGTCCAATTTGGGGCTAAGATCTATTAACATATTTTTGAGCAGATGATCTCGATTAATATGAGTTGAGGACTTATGGTCAATCTTGGGCTAAGTCCAATCGAGTTAAAAAAATGTTTTAACATTTATTTTGGGCTGTTGGAGCCTTTATTTGGGCTTGGCCTTTTTAACAATGTTGAGCATTGATTTATATCTTGACAATGTTTTTGTCTTTTATTGAATGCTGAGCATTCATCAGGGCTCTGGGCTTATTAAAGAACAATTTATGTTCTATCAGCGCAACATATGGTGCGCTTGGCGCTTTGCGCCAGTCAAAGAGCGCGGTGCGCTTCTGCCACGTGGCTCATACGTGAAGGATACGTGTCGCGCTTGGCGCTAAGCGCCAGATGATAGGCACATTGCGCCAGCATATGAGCGCAGTGCACTATTAATTCAGTGGCGCACATATGAATGACACGTGGTGCGCTTGGCGCTTTGTGCCAGTCCATGAGCGCAGTGCGCTATTTCAGAAGCGCAAGGCGCTAGTTATTAAGCAGTATATACGCGATTGACACGTGGCGCAATTGGCGCTGAGCGCCAGTCCAGAGAGCGCAGAAGCGCAGTTCAAGAGCGCAAAGCGCGGCTGATCAATTTATGATCTGGGAAACAAATTTATGTTCATTTAAAAGAGACTTTGTCTCAAGATCTAAGAACAACAGTTCTTATTTTGCAGGAGATATTTCCAACCTCTTATGTTGACGAAAGGCTTTGCCTTTATAGATCTATGATCTGTGAGAAGAATTATGTTTTTCTTCTATTTTATGATGAGATCTTTTGATCTTTTTTGTGATATACTTTTTTGGCTTTGTAGATCTATGATCTTTGTAAAGAAAATGAATTCTTCTTTTTATGAGATGATTTCATCCCTATGTTCATCATTATCATTTTTACCTTGAAGAGAGATCTTCTTGCAAGAGCTTGCTCTTTATCTTTGAGTTTCTCAAAATTTAGGGGGGGTTCTCTGTACAAGACTTGAAATCTCGGGTCCTTTATATAGGGGAGGCTGATTTGTTGAATCAGTTGAAGAGATCTTTCTCTGATTGATTTGGGGATGTTTCCCCACCATTGGATCTTTGATCCTAGGGCTTCTGTTTTACAAAAGGCAATCTTCTTGTTTTTAACAAGATTGATAAATCTTTCCATACATAATTTATTTTTTCTTTTAGTAATTTTTATTTACCATTGGATCATTGATCCAACGGTGCTCTGATTTACAGAGCACAATCTTGTTATTTGGAAAGATTTTGAGGAATCTTTCCTTAACAGAATTTAATTCTGATTAATTAATGATTTATCATTATTGTTAGATCTTTGATCTAACAGTGGGGAGCTTTTAGTTCCAGCGTTAGTACACCCGTGCTTTGCACGTGGTGCGCTGCTTAAAGGGCAGCGCACATTGCGCTAGCGCACCCATGTTTAACACGTGATGCGCCGCTCAGAGCGCAGCGCACTTAGCGCTAGCGCATCCGTGTCTTACACGTGGTGTGCTGCTTTGGGCGCAGCGCACCCAGCGCTAGCGCACACGTGCTTTGCACGTGGTGCGCTGCTTTGGGCGCAGCGCACTTGGCGCTGCATCTGAAGCGTTACTTCATTTCAAAATTTGAATTTTTGAACAGAGCTTTGCTCTGATTGGAAGAAACAAATGCCCCCACCGCTGCGCTCATGTGGCCCACACGTGAGTGCAGCGTTGGCAGCATCTACGCCCTCGGATTAACTGAGAAGTTGAAACGGCACTCAGTGCCTATAAATAGGACCTTTGGTCCTCAGGGATGACCACTGCTCATCGTCTTGCTTGTTTTCTAAGAATTCTTATTCTCCCACAGAGCATAGCTCTTCATCTTAAGAAACCTCAAGAGTCAAAACTCTGCCAAAATTTAGGTGAAGATTAAATCTTTTAAAGTTCTAGGGTTTTACCCAATAACAGAGCCTTGCTCTTCATAGATCTTTAATCTAAAGAAAACCCTTTTAAGGTTTCATTAACAGAGCTTTGCTCTCTTGGAATCATGTAGATTTATTAATCTCTTATGAAGAACTCTTATGAGTTTGTTCATGGATCTTGAAGATCTCATAATTTTTTAATTCATATAAAAAATTGTTTTTAGTTTTCCTGATGGATTATTCCATCATTTTCTTCCAGAGCAAGGCTCTTAGTATTCTCGGGGAATTTCTTTAAATTCCCCTCATAATTGACTTTGACAGGTGTCACTCCTATCTGCAGAACATTGCTCTCGAGGAGTTTAACTCCTTGAACCGAGGGGTCGCTCATTAAATGAGATTCCTTTTTTAGGATTTCTCGCAAATTCGAATTTGTTAGGTGTCATTGTTTACCCCAATCAGAGCAAAGCTCTGTTCAAATTCCAAGGCGGGGAAATGAAGCAACACTTCTGTTTCCCCCAATTAGAGCAAAGCTCTACTTTGAAAATCAAATGTTAAAATAGGTGAAGCAATGCTTCAGATCCCTTGCGCTGCGCGCAGAGCGCCACGTGTCAAAATCAGACACGCCAGCGCAAGGAGCGCAGCAAACAAGGCAGCGCACCCAATCAGAGCAAGGCTCTGTTTAAAATTCAGATTTTAATAAAGGAAGCAACGCTTTAGTTGACTTGCGCTCTGCGCTGCGCGACACGTGTCAGTGCAGTTGCGCTGCGCTCTGCGCTGCGCGACACGTGTCAGCGCAGTTGAGCTGCGCTCTGCGCTAACGCAGTTGCGCTGCGCTCTGCGCTCTGCGCTGCGCGACACGTGTCAAGCGCAGGTGCGCTTGCGCCAACTGTGCCAGAATTTAAACAATAAAATCTTGGAAAGATCTTTCAATCTTGTTAAAACAAGAAGATTATCTTCTGTAAAACAGAGCCCTTGGATCAAAGATCCGATGGTGGGAAAATATGCCCAGATCAATCAGAGAAAAATCTCTTTAACTGATTTAACAAATCAATTGGCACTATATAAAAGCCCCTGACTCCAAGTCTAATACAGAGAGACAGTGAGACAAAAAATAGAAAAACCAGAGAATTCCTTTAAAACTTTGAGAAGAACTCCAAAAAAAGGGTAAACCTTTGGAAAAAAAAGAAGAATTTTCTTCAAAAAAGATCAATGATCTAAGAACAAGATCAAGATATTCCATAAAAAAAAAAGAAAGTGATCATAGAGATCCAATCACAAAAAAAAATAAAGAAGTATTACTTCACATATCATTTGATCCACATAAAGGCATTACCTTTTGATGAACCACTGGTTCTTGAAATTTGAGGTAAAACCTCTCTGGAAAACAAGAAAAACTTGTTTTCTTTGATCCAAATATTAAACAGTGCCTTGCACTTTTGAAGTTTGCACTGTTGCGCTCCTTGGATTGGCGCAAGCCACCAGGGAGCGCCACGTGTCAATCATAGAATAACTGCGCCCTGCGCTTCTAAAAACAGAGCACTGCTCTCTTAAATTGGCGCAAGTTATCAGAGCGCGCCACGTATCAGCAGTGCGCTAGCGCAGCGCACTGCGCTAACAGACTTGCTCTCACCAGAGCGTGACACGTGTCACCCCCACATGAATTTGCGCCTTGCGCTCCTCAATTGGCGTAAAGCGCCCGACAAGCCACGTGGGGCACTGTCAGGTCAAACAAATGCTCTGCATTATAAAAAAAGGGACAGAGCCCAATTAAAAAGGCCTAACAGACCGAAAATAAATGCTATGCATTTAATTGAAAAGACTAATGCTCTGCATTAAAATAAAAAAAGGACAGAGCCCAATTAAAAAGGCCTAACAGGCCAGAATAAAATGCAGTGCATTATTAAAAAGGTCAGAACCCAAACAAAGGCCTAACAGGCCAAATGCGAATAAAATGTTGAATATTTTCAACTGGACTTAACCCAATTCTGTCCATAAGTCCTCAAACTAAATTGAACTGAGCACGACTGCTCTCCCAAATAAATTTACATCCGGTTCATGGGTACATCTCTGAACTCCTCTGATATTTGTCGTTGTAATCCTTCAACGTCGTCAGAGAGGTGACGGGTCCCGACAACCACACATTAATACAGACTGTGGGGTCCTTAAACTCACGGACTAATGCGTCCTTAAACCAACAATACGGACTGTGGGGTCCTTAAACTCATGGACTAATGCGTCCTTAAACCGACAATACGGACTGTGGGGTCCTTAAACTCATAGACTGTGAGGATCTCTATGATCAACTTCTCTATTTTTTGTCCCACCGGGCGTGCCAGAATCTATTCCCTGCCGAAAGACGCGGCGAACGTCTTACCTGAAATTCATGGAAGATGCTAATTGGTGCTATCCGTCCACCTCTCCGAAGATGCCAAGTTGATTTATGGCACCATGTATTGAAGGTTTAAACGGATGCAGCCGATGTAGCGAACATCGTCAGATTCCCCCTCGTTTGAGAGGTTTTTGATTGTGGGGACGCTCTTCCCTGCAGGCACAAGCCCCTGTAGTTAATTACGCTACCGCATCACGGTAACAACTTTCTCCTTCTCCAGATGGTCACTTTGTGTCGTGTGTGTTTGTTTTGTTTGTGGTTGCCCATGGATTGTATACGGAGACTAATTTATGCTGTCGCCCGTAGGGCGTGGATTAGTCCAAATCCGTATTTTCTTAGATTTGGGTTCTGGTTTGGGTTTAAGGATACATTAGTCTCATTTGAGACTAAGATCAACTTAAACGTTAGTTAAGGATACGTTAGTCTAATTTTAGACTAAAATCAACTTAACAGGATCGTTTAGATCCAACAACAGAGCATTTGGCCTCTGTTGTTTAGTTTAGGGACATTGCGGTCGATTACCAGTTTAAGGACATGGTGGTCCAAGGTTAAGGACATCATAGTCCATAGGCTTAAGGACCCCACAGTCCAGGTCAAGGACATCATAGTCCATGAGTTTAAGGACCCATGTAGGTATACAATCCACGCCCTAAGGCTTGTAGATGTATCCTTAAACCGGGTGTAAATTGATTTGGGAGAGCAGTCATGCTCATGGACTAATGCGTCCTTAAACCAATATCCGTCCCCAAAATGGGAATGTTGGACCACCATGTCCCTAAACTGGTAATATGGACTGTGGGGTCCTTAAACTCATGGACTAATGCATCCTTAAACCAACAATACGGACTGTGGGGTCCTTAAACTCATGGACTAATGCGTCCTTAAACCAATTACTCACGGACTAATGCGTCCTTAAACCAATTACGGATTGTGGGGTCCTTAAACTCATGGACTAATGCGTCCTTAAACTAATATTCGTCCCCAAGATGGGAATGTTGGACCACCATGTCCTTAAAATGGCAATGGACCACTATGTCCCTAAACTGGAACAATAGAGCCTCCAAATGCTCTTTTGTCGGATCCAAACGATCCTGTTAAGTTGATCTTAGTCTCAAATTAGACTAACGTATCCTTAACAAATGTTTGAGTTGATCTTAGCCTCAAATATGGCTAATGTAGCCTCAAACTAAAACCCCAAACCCAAATCTAAGAAAATACGGATTTTGACTAATCCACGTCCTACGGGCGACGACATAAATTAGTCTCCATATACAATCCACGGGCAACCACAAACAAAACAAACACCCATGACACGAAGTGAAATTCTGGAGAAGGAGAAAGTTGTTACTGCGATGCGGTAGCGTAATTAACTGCAGGGGCTTGCGCCTGCAGGGAAGAGCGTCCCCACAATCAAAAACCCCTCAAGTGAGGGGGAATCTGACGAAGTCTGCTAAATCGGCCGCATCCGTCTAAACCTCCGATACACGGTGCCATAAATCAACTTGGCATTTTCGGAGAGGTGGACGGATCAAACCAAATAGCATCTGCCCCGAATCTCAGGCAAGACGTCTCTCTGCGTCTTGGCCGCCATTCGGAGGGGAACAGTCATAATTAGAATTTGTTTTCTCTATAGCATTTAAATCCCTATGCCTGTTTTTAATGAGAATTTTCTTAATCAGTCTGTCCGCTAACTCTTGCTGATTTTCTTTTTTAGGAGTTATGGACGCTCATATGTATGACCTTGATGAGATTATCTCTTATGGCAACATTCGCATACTCGGTCGTTCTCAAAACCGAGAATTCACAAACGCCCAGTGTGCCGAAATTATGGGTCGCTTTGACGCATACAATGGTCGACTGCTTTCTCGACGTTCCTCTCTCTTGAAGCTTATTGTGGAAGCGATCTAGGGAACACTTCCTCTATTCTGTGTCGGCATGCCGCTTAAGGCATTGGATGATGCCGAAGACAAGGTGCACTCGGTGTATCTGATGGGCCTAATCTCAAAGAAAAGGCGAGACAATCTTGTTGATCTTCTGCATCAGGATTTTCAACAGGCGGCAATACTCGCTTCCTATCGGAGGGTGGAGGACATCAGTGAGGACCCCGAAGCTTGTGATCGCGAGAGGAAGCATACTAGGATGGTTCGAAAGGCCTGGAACATTTTAGATGGCCTTACTTTTGAGTTTCTCAATCCATGCCCTGGATTTGATGTCGTGCCTTTGTAAACATTCCAATTATGTTTTTATTTGCTGTTTTCCTCAATGTAGGCATTTTCTGATGTACGAATAGTAAGCCTTTTCATTTCTATGTGTTTATTTTATACATCAAACTTTTTCATACATGCATGAATGGGTATGCCTTGAACGCTTAACTAAATGTGAATAAAATGTTCTCCTCACTGTCGCTTTCTTCACTTTAGTAAGCGTAGCCTGCAGATGATAGAGAGAGCATTCCATTTTGAATTCTTCGAGAGGTAGTGATGGCTTAGGAAGCAGGTTCAGATCCGCTGCCTAAGGCTTTTCAACTTCATGAGCCGTAAGGATCTCATGAAGATTTTTCTCCCTACGAGTCGAGAGGATCTCGTAGCTGTATTTTCTCCTTAGGAATCATGAGGATTCATAAGTGCGTTTTCTCTTATAAGTCATAAGGATCTTACAAGAGAGTTTTCTTCCTTACGGGTCAAGAAGACCTGTAAGTGATTGATGGTGTTGCCATTATCCACACTTCGCGGAGTCAGGAGTTGCTCTGGGCATTTCCCACGGGATCAAAATTGACTTTAGCCGTGTTCCACGGTACCAGGATTTTGCTCTGGATGCATCCCACGGGGTCAGATTGACATAGCCGTGTTCTGCGAGGACCAGGCTCCGCTCTGGACGTTTCCTACGGGGTCAGGAATGACGTAGGTCGTGTTCCACGTGACCAGGAATTTGCTCTGGATGCTTCCCACGAGGTCATAGCCGTGTTCTGCGAGGACCAAGCTCCGCTCTGGACGTTTCCCACGGGGTCAGGATTGACGTAGGCCGTGTTCCACGTGACCAGGAATTTGCTCTGGATGCTTCACACGGGGTCATAGCCGTGTTCTGCGAGGACCAGGCTCCACTCTGGATGCTTCCTACGGGGTCATAGCCGTGTTCTGCGAGGACCAGGATCCGCTCTGGACGTTTCTCACGGGGTTAGGATTGACATAAGCCGCGTTCCACGTGACCAAGAATTTGCTCTGGATGCTTCCCACGGGGTCATAGCAGTGTTCTGGGAGGACTAGGCTCCGCTCTGGATGCTTCCCACGGGGTCATAGCCGTGTTCTGCGAGGACCAGGATCCGCTCTGGACGTTTCTTATGGAGTCAGGTTTGACATAAGCCGCGTTCCACGTGACCAGGAATTTGCTCTGGATGCTTCCCACGGGGTCATAGCCATGTTCTGCGAGGACCAGGATCCGCTCTGGATGTTTCCCACGGGGTCAAGATTGACATAGGCCGCGTTCCACGAAACCAGGAATTTACTCTGGATGCTTCCAATGGGGTCATAGCCGTGTTCTACGAGGACCAGGCTCCGCTCTCGACGTTTCCCACGGGGTCAGGATTGACATAGGTCGTGTTCCACGTGACCAGGAATTTGCTCTGGATGCTTCCCACGGGGTCATAGCCGTGTTCTGCGAGGACCAGGCTCCACTCTGGACGTTTTCCACGGGGTCAGGATTGACATAGGCCATGTTCCACGTGACCAGGAATTTGCTCTGGATGCTTCCCACGGGGTCATAGCCGTGTTCTGCGAGGACCAGGCTCCGCTCTCGACGTTTCCCATGGGGTCAGGATTGACATAGGCCGTGTTCTACGTGACCAGGAAGGATTAACTTTATCCGCATTTCACGGAGTCGGGGGTTGACTCTCGGCGTCGGTACACCGCCGAGTCTTGGAACTACAAACTTTGTCACAGCTTCGATTTGCTGATGTTGCGTCTGTTGTATTGAGACGAATGTTGAGATGATCTCCAGGCTGCTTTGTGAACCGTCGAGACTTAGCTTTCTTTCAGATGGAGCCTGGGGGGAAGGTATGGTTCCCTCTTTGTTTGTGCCCCTGGATTGTATACAGGAATCGATGTGATCTCATCTGTAGGGCAAAAGGTTTCATTTTATATTTTTCTTTCCGTGATGCTTTATCATTTCAGCTTTTATATCGCGAAAGTTGCGATTGCCCAATCATTTCGGCTATTTTTCGCGATGCCCAATCATTTCGGCTATTTTGGATGCATACATTTTTACTTGCTGATTTTATTGCAAGTTGCCCCATCATTTCGGCTATTTCATATGCATCTGTGGTTCGCTGGCTTTTTGCTGCAAGCTTGGGATTAGACACCGATTTCAGCATCAGCACCGCTACAACTGGGATATTGCCATGAGCGAATCATCATTTGCCCTTGTCGATATCGAACAAAGGTGGCTTAGCAGACAGGGTTAGGATCCTGTCAACTAAGGCTTTTGACTTCATGAGCCGTAAGGGTCTCATAAAGGTTTTTCTCCCTACGAGTCGTGAGGATCTCGTAGGTGCGTTTTCTCCTTAGGAATCATGAGGATTCCTAAGTTTGTGGTCTCTTATAAGTCCTAAAGATCTTACAAGAGTGCTTTCTCCTTATAAGTCGAGAGGACTTACAAGGGTTGTTCACTGTGTAAACATATCCCTAGTCACGGATGGGACTTTGTTAGGGAAATGTTTATTCGCGCCCGTGGATTGTATACAAGGGTCGGTATTGAACCGCTTGTAGGTCAGCATTGGAGGTTATGATGGCTGCTTAAGAACAGGTTCAGATCCCTGTAGCTTAAGGCTTTTGAATCCCATAAGCCGTGAGGGTCTCAAAGGAGGGTTCTCCTTACGAGTCGTGAGGATCTCGCAAGTGTAATTTCTCCTTAGGAATCGTGGGGACTCCTAAGTGTGTTGTTCCCTTATGAGTCGTAAGGATCTCACGCAGGTGGTTTCTCTTCACAAGGTCGAGAGGACCTTACAAGTGTCTTTTAACGAGCTTGCGCCCTTTCGGGTTTTCATAAAACTCGCTGGTAGCCCTGCTGTTTTCACTCACGGAGCCCTTTCGGATTTTCATCCGTGCCTATTTTGCTTATGGACATACCGTTTTCTTTCTTTTTTTTATTTATTTTTTTTGTGTCAGCCTTTGAATGCTGCGGTCCATAGTAGTTTATCGACGTCTCGGTCAACAGCCAGTTTTAGAACATAGTGGTCCATTGTTAGTTTAAGGACGTTTCGGTCCGCAGCCAATTTTAGGACATAGTGGTCCATTGTTAGTTTAAGGACGTTCCGGTCCACTGTTAGTTTATGGACATTTCGATCCGAAAACCGGCTACTACTTATAGAGTTTGGGCTTAGGAAGATAGCGAGCGAACATAGGCGTCGTCATCTATCGTTAACCTAGACCGTGACTCGTTAGGCATAGTACTTTTTCAGGAAGCGACCATTTATTGGCCTGAAGGGCCTTTCGTCATGCATGTCCATGAGTAGATAAGCTCCACCCTGATAAACTTTGTCAATGATATACGGGCCTTCATAGTTCGGCTTGAATTTCCTCTATTTGGCACGATTGGGGATCATAAGTCTTTTGACCACTAGCACGAGTTCGCCTTGGCGGAATGTTCTCGGCCTAGTCAATCTCTCATATGATCGCGTCATCTTTGCTTTATAAGCCTCTGGATTTTGTTGCGCCATGAGCTGGGTTTCATCAAGGGCATCAAGCTTCTCAAGCCGAAGGTGAACATTCTCTTCGTCCGTTAGCTCGTAATGAACTGCCACTCGTAGAGAGGGTAACTCTATCTCGAGGGGGAGTACAGCTTCTGTGCCGAATACCAATGCATACAGCGTTGTGTTCGTGGCTGTTTTGAATGTAGTCCGATATGCCCAGAGAGCTTCATGCAGTCTCTCATGCCAGTCCCTCTTATTTCGAGACACCGTCTTTTTCACGATCTTCGTCAAGGTCTTGTTGAAAGCCTCAGCTAGGCCGTTAGCTCGGGGATTATAGACCGAAGAGTATCTCCAGTCTATGTTATGCTGTTGTGCGAAGCGGCTGATCTTGTAGCTTCTATAGGCTGGCCTGTTATCGGAGATAATCCGTCGCGGAGTGCCAAACCGATAAATGACGTGTGCTTGAAGAAATGGAGGATATTCTCCATTTTCACTTCCCTCAACGGTACTGCTTCTGCCCATTTGGAGAAGTAATCAGTTGTTGCCAATATGAACTGATGTCCTCTGGACGTGCCGGTTCGATGGGCCCGATTATGTCAGTTCCCCACATTTCGAACGGCCAGCTGGCCACCGTAGGATATAGCGGATTTGGATGCTGGTGCATGAAGTCCCCATGAATTTGGCACGAGTGGCACTGCTTTGCGTATTCCAGGCAGTCTTGGATCATTGTGGGCCAATAGTAGCCCATCCTTTTGATCTTCAACTTCATCTTCGGCCCGGCTTGGTGAGAACCGCAGAGTCCGTCATGAATTTCTTTGACGACTCTTTTTACTTCTTTCGGTCCCAAGAATCTTAGCTATAAAGAGTCAAACAATCTCTTATACAGAGCATCATTGACGAATGCAGAAGAAAGAGCTCGTTTCATGAGCTGATATCTCGAGGATGCATCTTCAGGTGTTCGACGGGATTTGAAGTAGTTTATAAAGACTTCTCTCCAATCCTAAGCATTTTCCTAGTCTTGAATTTGTAGGGCCGTTTGCTCGGTAGATCCCTTCTCTTCAGACGACTCTGGAGATATTTCTGCCGGTGTAAGAACCCGACGGCTTTGCGCAACGATCCTTACGTCATCGAGGTTCTCGTCGGCCAATTCTTTAGCAAGGTTGGCTAATGCATCTGCTTTGCTATTTTTCGCATGCGGTATGCTCTCCAGGGCATAGGCAGGGATTTGAGTCAACAGTTGTTGCACTCTCTCGCCGTATTTCACCAACTCTGGTTTGCACGTTTGATAGTCGCCATTTACTTGACTAACGACCAGCTGGGAATCTCCGTATATGAGGAGGTTTTCAATTCCCATGTCGACAGCGATCTCGAGACCTGCTATCAGAGCTTCATATTTGGCTTCATTGTTCATCCTCAGCTTTGTTAAGGAGAAGGCGAAGCGCATTATCCCCCTTTATGGAGTTATGAAGATGAGGCCTATCCCAGATTTGACTATGGGGGTACTTTGTTTGCGCTTCTTCATGGAAGATGCTCCATCGAAGTAGAGTTCCCACCGTGTATCATTCTCTCTTCTCTCCCCGTTGATCGTGTCAAACGCGTGCTCGTCAGGCAATACGCAGTTCAAGGGAGAATCTGCAAGTATCGGATGTTCAGCGAGGAAGTCGGCGATAGCCTGGCCTTTCATTGCTTTGAGGGGTCTGTATTTCACCGAGAATTCCATCAAGAGTAGGGCCCATTTAGCGAGCCGTCCCATTAATATAGCCTTTGACATAAAATATTTTAGAGGATCCACCTTTGATATGAGATGGACCTCATGTGCCAACGCGTAGTGTCTAAGCTTCGTTATTGCGAAGATCAACGCCAGGCAGTGTTTCTCGATGGGAGAGTAATTATTTTCTGCCCCCGGTAGAACCCGACTTAAATAGTAGAGGGCTCTTTCTTTCCCTTAATCGTTCTCTTGTGCCCACAGCGCGCCTAAAGAACCTTCGAGGGCTGTCGTATACAGGACGAGAGGTTTTCCTTTAACAGGAGCGGCCAGCACTGGCGGATTCTGCAGGTATTGCTTGATTTCGTCCAGTGCACTTTAGCATTTGTGATCCCAGACGAAAGGGGTCCCTTTCTTCATTAGGTGACTGTAAGGGCGACACTTGCCGGAGAGATTGGTTATGAACCACCGGATATACGCGAGCTTTCCTTGGAGAGACCGCAGTTGCTTGAGAGTCCTTGGCAGAGGCATTTCCATGATCACCTTGATCTTCGACGGGTCTATCTCGATGCCTCGGTGTCGGATGACGAATCCTAGGAACTTGCCCGAGGAAACTCCGAACGCGCATTTAAGAGGGTTCATCTTCAAGTTGTACATCTGAAGGCGCTAAAACACGATCTTCAGATGTTCTAGATGTTCTTCGTATGATTTGCTTTTAACTACGAGGTCGTCGATATAGAATTCGACGATTTCATGTATGAGGTCATCGAAGATCTTCTTCATGGCCCTCTGATAGGAGGCACCGGCGTTCTTTAGACCGAAAGGCATCACCTTGTAGCAGAATATGCCCAAAGGAGTCCGAAAAGCGGTATGCTTCTGGTCTTTGGGATGCATCTTTTTCTGATTGTATCCTGACGAGCCGTCCATGAAGGAGAAAACTTTGTGAGTGGACGTATTATCTATCATCATCTCGGTGACCGGTACTGGAAAGCCATCCTTCGGGCAAGCTTTGTTGAGATCCCGGAATTCTACGCATATGCGCACCGTCCCATTTTTCTTCATCACTGGGACGATGTTGGCGATCCAGTCAGGATATTGAACCTCTTAGATGAAGCCGGAGTCGATTAGCTTCTTGACCTCAGCGTTGATGCTCATCTCAAGCTCGAGCCGCATTCTTCTCGGTGCTTGTTTAATTGGCTTAATGTCCGGAGATATTGCCAATTTGTGCACAACAATCTCTGGATCTAATTCGGGCATTTCAGAATAGTTCCATGCGAAGCAATCTTTATACTGCATGAGCACGTCTTTGAGCGTAGCCACCCTTTCTTCAGACAAAAGCTCACTGACAAATGTCAGCCGCGGGTCACTTGCCATCCCCAAGTCTATTTTCTTGAGGTTATCTGCAGTAGTATGTATTCCATCTTCCAGCTCTTTTGGCGCCGGTGGAAGTTTTGAGATCACATTGTTATCATCGTTTTCGAAGCAACTATGGTGGTCATACGTATTCTCGGGCTCATCTTCCGACAACGTTATTACATGACAGGTACGAGATCGCTTCTAAGACCGATATTGATCTGGTTCTACTCTCGTGGCTTTGGGTTCATGCTTCTGCGGTGGGGTTACCCTCCAGCTGCTGGATAAAGCGAACTTGCCGAGTTGGTATTGGTCTTTGACCCAGTCTTTAAATATGAAGCAGTCTTTGAGAGGATGTCCTATTGCTCGGTGATAGGAGCAATAATCCGGGTGATTAACTTCACCTGCTTGCTCGGGGTGCTTGGACTCCGGGAGGGTAATCATTTGATGTTTTACAGCAAGATCAAGTATCTTCTGTGTTTTGTCCTGGGGAAAAGAGTATGCTCGACCCATCTTCTTAATAAGAGACGAATCCGGATTGCTCGATTCCCGATCGCGTGGCTTCTTGGTCCCGCTTTGTCGCTGTCGAATGCCTTTCCCGCTCTTTGATTTATTTTTGCCTCTGCGTCTGGCCTTTTGTATGACGGGTTGGGGACAAGGAGCATTGTCATTCTCCGCGGCCTGTTGAAGGAGGCGCTGCGTCCTGGCTCTCTCGTAGATGGATCATCTCGAACCTTTTGAACCGCTTCTCTTATGAGCTTGTCCATCTGTTCTTCGAACGACGGGCTTGGCATTTTCACGATGGGAGCTCGTTTTGGTTCACGGTTAGCATCTTCCCACAGAGCATCTCCTTCTTCATTGAAATCATGTATGACATAGCTGCCATTGACTCGCTCCCGTCCCTTGGATTGAACATATCCAAGTCCGATCGTTTCCATTCTCCCATTGGGTAACTTTGTTGAGTTCCGGGGACGCTCCAGATCCTGTTATAGAACCGAGCTTGTCGAGCAATCTGCTTAAGGGGTATGCCTTGGCGCCTCAACGGTCTTTTTAATCCATCTGTGTAGTATCTGGGCAAACGGATGGGCTGGAGTCTATCAAGTGTAGAATCTGCACCATTCCAAATTTCCCTCTCCACTTTGGTTTCCCCGAATTGGTAGAATAGGATCGCCTTTTCACCTTTTCTCCTGGGAGGGACATAGAATGTCTGTAGTTCCTGCACGCTATAAGTATCAAGTGCATCAAGCTCTCTATAATGCTCTTGCGGAACCATGGCAACTTGCAAACTTTGGTCTCCATCAGCAAATGCTTGTATCGATGGCTGAGCAGAGAACACAGCATATACCTCATCTTCCGAGTCGCTGCCGAAGATCAAAATAGGGGTGGACGGTCCCGGCCTATTGTATTGGGGCGGCCCTGAATAAACTATCTCCTCTTCCACCTCGGTATCGCTCCCGAAGACCGGAATGGTGGTGATAGCTTTATTCTTGTCCTCCGGTTTGCGAAATCTCTCCGTGTCTTCGAAATCTGGTAGGAAGTACTTGGCATCCTCATATTTGCGGACTTCGTTTATGGAGAATAGGTTTAGTTCCCCTGTCACGGTGTACTCAAAACCATCCTTGAAATACTTCATACACTGATGTTGTGTAGAAGGGATGATGTTGTACTCGTGTAACCAAGGCCGGCCGAGCAAAGCGTTATAGTAGGTCTTAGCGTCAATGACATGGAACTTGATGTCCGTGACGAGCAGCCCAAAGCATGGTGTCAATATTACAGACCTAAGCGTCCGTGATGACTGGGAGTCGAAACCGGAGATGGTTATTTTATCATGAGCGAGGTGCTGAACGCTCATGCAGATTTCTTTCAATACTCTCATATTGAGGAGATTGACGGAGGACCCATTGTCAACCAGGATTTTTCCTATCTTGATGTCATAACAGTATCCGGAGACATATAGGGGACGGTTATGCTCGCACATCCCGAGGAGGAGATCTTCATCGCCAAAAGTGATATCGGCTGTGTGCACTTCTTCCAGCTCATCCTTCATTTTTTCTTCGGCGAGGAAAGCTTGAAATCGGTCGGGCTCTTGTAACGCCTTGATCAAAGAATCTCTCGCTTCTTTTGATAGCAGAAGGGCGTCGAAAATGCTTAGCTGTGAGGGTAGCTTCCTCAAGTGTGCCAGAACGTTGTAATCCACCTTGTTTTTCTTAGGCGGATCCTTGGCTGCAAGCTCTTTGACGACTTGATCATCGAGGGCGATATCTTTAGGAATTTTTTCTTTCCCTTTATCTTTTCTATTCGATCCACTGTTAGCAGGTCCAAGATGCTTTTCTGGCAGCGTACGATTGCGCAGCTGAATGTTCTCACAGGTCTTCATTTCTTCCGTCTTGGAGGTGGGTTCTTTGAAGAGAGGACCAAGGGCTATTTCTTCATCAGAATCGCTCCCGAATGTGAGAACTTGTGATCCGCTGGCGTCAACCATGTGACAGTTGCCGGTAGTTTTCATATGCTCCTCGGTCGTATTTCTTTGCTCCCAACGAGTTTTGCGTTTCATCCGCTTGAAATGTTGTCGGTGAGCAACATATCCCTGTCACCAATTTTTAAAAGTATTGCACTCTTCGGTGGGGTGCGCAACCTTTCGATGATATAAGCAATAGCTAGGATGTACATCCGCTTCATCAGGAATGTTTCCTTCGGAGGGTGGCAGCTTCATTCCCATCGATATGGCTTTAGCGAACCTCTTCCTCGTCTTTAACCTGCTTTTATTTGCTGGGGATGTACTTTGACCCATAGTCACATAATTCGCGAATTATTCGCCGAATTCGCGAATAATTCGCGAATTCTTGATCAAACGAATTAATCTCCGAATTATTCGTGATTGCCGAACTGGCCGAATTATTCGCGAATTATTCGCGAATAATTCGCGAATTATTCCCGAATTATGTGATAAAACACCGAAAAATTCAAAAAATCGCAAATAATTCACAAAATCAAAACCTAGTGTCTCATATATTAATTTATTGCTCGAAATCCTTCCCGAACATTTCCCGAACACTTACCGAATCTTTCCCGAATACTTGCCGATTTTTTCCGAATAATTCTCCGAATCCGAATTTTCGACCTCGCCGAATTATTCCTGAATGACGAATTTGTGACTATGCTTTGACCTGCTGGGAGTGTTTCGACCCTTTCGTCCAGTCGCCGGCGTTTGGCCTTTTCAAATATGACCATCTCGCGCTCTCGATCAGCTTTGCTTTTAAGATGGGCTTCGTTCAGGAATGCATCAATCATTTCGTCTGATGGTCCTAGAAGTTCAGGCTCAGGATTTGCCCCCAGTTTCTCTGCATCCAGGTCCCCGTCACCATTCATTAACGAGTGAGAGATCACATGACAGCTTCCCACATAATCCTCAGACTCGTCCGATGAGTCTTCTCCATCGTCATCATCTCCATCCTCAAGGACGTGGCTGAGAAATTCTTGGAGTGTGACTGGAGTCCGCGCTTTTTGATTATATTCTTCCAACGCATCAATCTGTTTTTGCAGGTCCGTGCGCTTGTCGCTAGGCTTTACGGGCTTTTTGGTCTTCTTCTTTTGCTTCGAAGACTTTGACGGGTGGATATGAGCGCATTGGCTATCATCGCCAATCTTTAGAGTTGGGCGCGGCTTCAGCATTCCCCCGATGATTTCGGGTTCCAGTGGATTTTTCCATCTGATCGCCGGGCATGTTTGGAGATCCTTCAGCATTCTTTTCGTTTTGGCTGAAAGAGCGACTTCCCATGGAGCTTCTTCTATGAAAGAGCACGATGCCCCCGGTGTGTCTGTCTTCTTGGGAGCGTGTGGCTGTGGTGGGTTCACCTTCCAATTCTCAGACAGGGTAAATTTACCCAGTTGGTATTGATCTTCAATCCAGCCTTTAAAGACGAAGCAATCTTCAGTTGGATGGCTTACCATTTGATAGTAAGGGCAATAATTGGGACTATTAGCTTCGCCAGGTTGCAACGGTCGTTTTGGATTCGGCAGATTGATGAGCCTGTTGCATACCGCCAGTTCGAACAATCTCTTTGTTTTGTCCCGGGGAAACGAATAAGGGCGTTTCATTTTCTCATTATAGTATCGCCGTCTCTCCTCTAAGCGATCAGTTAGTTTTGGACCACTGGGCTGCTGTTGAGCATTGGCGATAAAAGTCGCCTTCCCTTTCCCTTTTTCGTTCCACGGCTCCGGCTTCGAAGAGGAAGGCATGTGACCCATCTGGTCCATTTGGGCCAGCTTATCAATCAAGGACTGAAAAGTGGTCGGTTTGAAGAACATCATAAATTGGGAGATGGTCGCTTGAGGGTCAAGAGTTCCCACGAACATGCCCACCGCAGGTGCTTCTTCGATGCACTGCTCGCACTTTGACCATAAATTTCGCCATCGTATTGCGTATTGCACCCATTTTTCATCTGGTTTCACCCTGGCATTGATCAATGCCATTATTGGGGTGCGTTCACTAGCACTCGCGAAACGCTGGGTAAATAATAGCTACATCTCCGCAAAATTTTTGACGGGGTCGTTCGGAAGTTCAAAGTACCATTCGAACGCCGTCTCCGACAAGCTGCCGACGAACTGGCGAAGTAGCAGTTTATCGTCGCCTCCGGTGTTGCTACATAGAACCCTAAACTGGGCAACATGCTGATGCGGATTTCCCGTCCCTTTATATACATGGAATTTAGAGATCGTGTATCCCGGCGGATACTTGATATGATTGTACCATCCTGGATATGGTCGCCCAGTTTTAACAATTTGGCCGGCCGCTTTTTTTGCCTGGTGAGCTCGTATTTGCTGAGCAATGTAATCATCCAGAGCGGCCTTGGAGATGGTCTCCTCCTTGGCTGCTAAAAGAGCCGGAGGAGGGTTTGATGTCTCCCCTCTGTCATCTTCAATAATAATCGGGGGGTCTTCAGCTAGAGGTTCCGGCTGTAACATCATTACAGCCATGTCTTGGAACAAAAGAGCCATTCGTCTTATATTGGCTGCCTGCTCCGCAGCCTCTTTTTCTTTCCTCTCGAGCATTCTTCGGAGGAACTCGATATCAGTTTCTTGTTCCCGACGCTGCTCCGAGCTCTCTGGATTTTCTTTTATCCCAGTGAGTGCGGCCTTTGCAGTCAGCATCTCCTGAAGTTTCTGCATCTGTTGTTCCTGAGCTTTTGTTATCGATCGGGTAAGCGGTCGATGACCCGTGGAAGCACGGCTTTCCTCTTTTCCAGAAGCCATATAGACGGTATGTGTTACCATGCCCCCAGACTTGGAGCGTTTAGACCCAGCGTCTTTGCGGTTTGTCGCGGTCGCAGGGGCTTTCTCCGGCCTCCTTCTCTTGTGAGCGGTTGACGTTGAAGGAGCCATTGCAGCGGGCACCCAGAAGGCTGTCGCTTTTGTGGCTTGACAGGATGGTTTTCTCCTTGTCGAGCTTTAAGCTTCTTTGATCGGCGAGAGTAGTCCTGGTCAATCACCAATTCCTGGACCTGTCTCCAGACTTTGTAAATTTTGGAAGACAGCCGCTGAGGGGGCTGCTCCGGCTTCGCCTTCTATGTATTCTCCATAGGTGGAGGAGATCCCTTCGGCACTGCAGTAGGAGAGTTCTTGCACGCCTTGTTAAGCAATTCAAAGTTGTTCCTGGTTGGAACAACAGCATTGATTTCCACCGTTGGAGCTGGTGGAGTTAACCCAGACGGAGAGCTGCCCCCATCCTTCCTTACTCGACGCCAGTGACGACGGCGAACATGTCGTGCGGATGGTGTTGTTTCGGCTATGGGGATGACTTCATCATGCCCCTGTCTTGGCGGAGAGTTGTCGCCGGTGTCAGCCTCGCGAAGACCGATGTTCGTTTAGAAGCAGTATCTAATCTGTCAAAGACAGACCTTTGGGCAGGAGAGGGAGCCGGAGTGGCCAGCCTTGTAAAGACTGATCCTTTGATGGGAGAAGCTTCTTTCGTGACCTCGAGAGCAAGAATGGCTATCCGTTTTGGAATGGCCACTTCGGGTATTGTGGGCTTCTTGACGGGCCCATTGGAGTTCAGGCTCAGCCTATCGAAGACTAATGCTGTCGGCTTGGCATTGGATGACTCGTTGAGATGGGCCGTGGTGTTGGTGAGTCGATCAAAGACCAACTTCTTCTGCGCTTCTTGTGGCATCAGGATGTTAACGCTCACTGGTGGGAGCATGGTCCCGAAGAACAACCCGGTGGTAGCCTGTGTTACCTGCTCTACCGGCATTGTGAAAAGGGAGGCCGCTTGGGGCCCGTAGGTTACACCTCCAGATGAGGCGAAACGGGAGTTGCAGTTGCAGCTGGGGAAGGTTGAAGCCATTGATCTTCTGTCTTCTACACGGAGCAAGACACCAAATCCTAGTACCTCAAACTCAAGGGCAACCATATCAAACCGCTATTCGTTCGCGAACACGACACACGAAGTGTGGAGTGGAAAGAGGAAGAGGTCCCAACAGGCATGCCAGAATCTGTTTACCGCCGGAAACCGGGAAGACAAACGCCTTGCCTGAATTTGGGGGCAGATGCTAATTGGTGCTATCCGTCCACCTCTCCGAAGATGCCAAGTTGATTTATGACACCATGTATCGAAGGTTTAAACGGATGCGGCCGATATAGCAGACTTCGTCAGATTCCCCCTCATTTGAGGGGTTTTTTATTGTAGGGACGCTCTTCCCAGCAGGCGCAAGCCCCTGCAGTTAATTACGCTACCATATCGCGGTAACCACTTTCTCCTTCTCCAGATGGTCACTTCGTGTCGTGGGTGTTTGTTTTGTTTTTGGTTGCCCGTGGATTGTATGTGGAGACTAATTTATGTTGTCGCCCGTAGGGCGGGATTAGTCCAAATTCGTATCTTCTTAAATTTGGGTTTGGGGTTGGGTTTAAGGATACGTTAGTCTCATTTGAGACTAAGATCAACTTAAACGTTTGTTAAGGATACGTTAGTCTCATTTTAGACTAAGATCAACTTTACGGGATCATTTAGATCCAACAAGAGAGCATTTAGACTCTATTGTTTAGTTTAGGGACATTGAGGTCCATTAGTTTAAGGACATTACGGTCCAATGTTAGTTTAAGGACATCTCGGTCCAATGTTAGTTTAAAGACATTGCGGTCGAGATTAAGGACATCATAGTCCGTGAGTTTAAAGACATCACAGTCAAGGTTAAGGACATCATAGTCCGTGAGTTTAAAGACCTCACAGTCAAGGTTAAGGACATCATAGTCCGTGGGTTTTTAAAGGACCCCACAATCCGTGGAATGTTTGGTTGTCGGGACCCGTCACCTCTCTGAAGATATTGAAGGATTACAACGACAAATATCAGAGGGGTAAAGAGATGTACCCTCGAACCGATGTGAGTTGGTTGAAAGATCTGTAGTCCAATTTGGGGTTAAGATCCGTTAACATATTTTTGAGTAGATGAGCTCGATTAATATGAGTTGAAAACTTATGGCCAATCTTAGGCTAAGTCCAATCGAGTTAAAAAAATGTTTTAACATTTATTTTAGGCTGTTGGAGCCTTTATTTGGGCTTGGTCTTTTTAACAATGCTGAGCATTGATTTATATCTTGACAATGTTTTTGTCTTTTATTGAATGTTGAGCATTCATCAAGGCTCTGGGCTTATTAAAGAACAATTTATGTTCTATCAGCGCAACATATGGTGCGCTTGGCGCTTTGCGCCAGTCAAAGCGCGCAGTGCGCTTCTGCCACGTGGCGCTTACGTGAAGGACACGTGTCGCGCTTGGCGCTAAGCGCCAGATGATGGGCGCATTGCGCCAGCGTATGAGCACAGTGCGCTATTAATTCAGTGGCGCGCATATGAATGACACGTGGTGCGCTTGGCGCTTTGCACCAGTCCATGAGCGCAGTGCTCTATTTCAGAAGCGCAAGGCGCTAGTTATTAAGCAGTATATGCGCGATTGACACGTGGCGCTGAGCGCCAGTCCAGAGAGCGCAGAAGCGCAGTTCAAGAGCGCAAAGCGCAGCTGATCAATTTTATAATCTGGGAAACAAATTTGTGTTCATTTAAAAGAGACTTTGTCTCAAGATCTAAGAACAACAGTTCTTATTTTGCAGGAGATATTTCCAACCTCTTAAGTTGACGAAAGGCTTTGCCTTTATAGATCTATGATCTGTGAGAAGAATTATGTTCTTCTTCTATTTTATGATGAGATCTTTTGATCTTTTTTGTGAAAGACTATTTTGTCTTTGTAGATCTATGATCTTTGTAAAGAAAATGAATTCTTCTTTTTATGAGATGATTTCTTCCCTATGTTCACCATTATCATTTTTACCTTGAAGAAAGATCTTCTTGCAAGAGCTTGCTCTTTATCTTTGAGTTTCTCAAAGTATATGGGGGGTTCTCTGTACAAGACTTGAAGTCTCGGGTCCTTTATATAGGGGAGGCTGATTTGTTGAATCAGTTGAAGAGATCTTTCTCTGATTGATTTGGGGATGTTTCCCCACCATTAGATCTTTGATCCTAGAGCTTCTGTTTTACAGAAGGCAATCTTCTTGTTTTTAATAAGATTGATAAATCTTTCCATACAGAATTTATTATGTCTTTTGGTAATTTTTATTTATCATTGGATCATTGATCCAACGGTGCTCTGATTTACAGAGCACAATCTTATTATTTGGAAAGATTTTGAGGAATCTTTCCTTAACAGAATTTAATTCTGATTAATTAATGATTTATCATTATTATTAGATCTTTGATCTAACGGTAGGGAGCTTTTAGTTCCAGCGCTAGCGCACCCGTGCTTTGCACGTGGTGCGCTGCTTAAAGGGCAGCGTACATTGCGCTAGCGCACCCATGTTTAACACGTGGTGCGACGCTCAGAGCATAGCACAATTAGCGCTAGCGCATCCGTGTCTTACACGTGGTGCGCTGCTTAGAGCGCAGCGCACCCAACGCTTGCGTACACGTGCTTTGCACGTGGTGCGCTGCTTAAGGCGCAGCACACTTGGCGCTGCATCTGAAGCGTTGCTTCATTTCAAAATTTGAATTTTTGAACAGAGCTTTGCTCTGATTGGGGAAAACAAGGATTACCCCGCAGTGGAGTGCACGAATAACTGGGTTCTAGAAGGCAACAAGCCCGCATCTCATGGCGTTGAGACGGAGGGGGCATCATTCTAGAATTGGCGGGCTATTCGCCGCACTCGTAGGGGATATAGGATGACCCACGGAGGGGCGCTCAAGTTACCGCATCCCGTGGAGTGCTGAGTAGCCCATTCACTTTGTTGATTGGGGTTGCCTCACTTCTGGGATTGGCGGGTAACTTGCCGCGCTCATAGGGGTCCAGGTTTTCATTGCACGGGTTATCCACACAACTGGGAACGTCGGGTTTTATTTGTGGCTCAAATGAAACCCGAGGCTCCAAGATTATCCACCTTTCTGTGTTGCTTGCTGAGATTATGTGATGTTGCTTATTATCATGCCTGAGACAAATTTTATATATATTTTTATATATACTAGTACATGTTGTATATGTTTTACACCCGCGCTAGCCCCCGCTCTGTCGTTAGTTAAGTAACCTAACGGGTGATGAAGGGGCCCAGTGGCGAATGCGGATGGCATATACGTACATTGTATTTTCGTTCTTTTCTGGTGTGATAGGTTAAATGATGGGACCGCATTAATTGTGATTAATGTAAGAAAAGAAACCTAAAAAGATATTGTTGGAACAAATTTCGAAAAACTGTAGTAATATTCTTTCGCTTTGCATAGTGGTATTCGGTCATGAATATCCAGCACCTCATTCCAGAAAGCAAGAGCCGAGATCCCTTCACGGGGAGTGACCTCTTGAGCAAAAGTCTATACTATAGATTACTCGGTTTTCTTCAAAACCAGAAGTTTTCAAAAGCGGAGCCTAAACCACTCCTTTTCAAAACTGTTCAGGTTCCTTCAACAATATCAAGTCATTACGTTAACGGGTTTTTCGCCAAAAACCCAGCCGTAGCCCTCCGTCATTTCTTACAAGTATCATCTAGTATTCATGTTATGTATGTTGGCCTACGTCAAAGCATAGTGAATGGTAGCTGGATAATGCTTGTTTACTGTTTAGATATGCAATTATTTGGGACAATCGTATAGTTATTTTGGCCTACGTCAAGGACTTGTACGGGTGGGTCTAAGTTAATCCAGGATAATGACGGGTTGAACTTGACTAACAACTTATGATATGTTGGCCTACGTCAAGGTCATAAGTGTTAGGGGCAAAAACCACATTGGGGGTTTCAAATATACAGGAAACTTGCAGTTTTATCATACCTTCTGGAGTGTGGTGACTAGAGTGGATTCCATCTAGGTCATCACACAATGATAGTTGGATCCTGATCCTACTGATGAGTAGGATTACTCTTGGGAGATTATTTCACTTAACCAAGTAGGTGTCTAGAATGGTGTTAGCGAGGCTACGTCTCCAGGAAAAAGAGGTTACATAATTAAGGATCTTCGCAAAAACGTTGGAAAACCTCCCTCGAAGTACCGACACTAGCCTGGCCGAAAGGTTAAGCAAGTATTATGACGTGCAATTAATTCTGACTAGTTCTTCTTTTAGAATTTGAAGAAGAATTTGAGGAAACGGTGCGAGCCATCCTGATTAGATAAATTAATAACCAATCTGATCTTGCAAGAGCGCAAGCTAAGTGTTTCATTTCTATCTCTCCAGGTAGAAACCATTTCACGCCCTAATCAAGATAATAAAATATATCGCTTGACCGATTCGAATTCTTATTCGGGGCTAGGGAACGTCGGTTCAGGTCTAACTTATGACAACTATCATGAGTATGTGCTGAGGAAAGAGGATTGCATGAATTTCTTGATGACCCCAAAGAAGAAGAAGCATACTATTGCGTCTCCTTCAGGTGTTTTTGTTATTGAGAACTGTTTTTCGGTTAGTCCTACCTTCTGGGTACTAGATACCGGATCAGGATCTCATATCTATAATTTATTGCAGAGACTGAGAAAAAGTAGGATAGTTGGACCTGGTGATATGTCCCTCAGAGTAGGGAATGGAGCACAAGTTGATGCTGCTGCCGTCGGTGAATATCACCTAGTGTTGCCAAATGGCAAGACTATGATTTTGAACAATTGCTACTATGTACCTTCCATGGTTTGCAACATAATATTAGTTTGTTTACTCAATAAAGATGGATATAACTTTGTTCTTGATAAAAATATCATGAACATTTACCTTGATAAGGTACTGGTTGCAGAAGTACACTGTTTAATAGTATCTATGTTCTAAATCAAAACACAGTTTTTAATGTACAAAACACACGCAAGAGGAAGAGTTCAGATACGAACGAATCCTACTTGTGGCATTGTAGACTTGGTCATATCAGAGAGAAAAGACTAAGTAAGTTGCATAAGGATGGATATTTGAATACGTTCGAATTTTCATCTTATGAAACTTGTCAGTCTTGTCTCAAGGGAAAGATGACTAAATCTCCGTTCACCGGACACGGAGAAAGATCAGCAGAGCTCTTGGGACTCATACACAGTGATGTATGTTGTCCGATATCTATACATGCAAGGGGTGGGTTCTCGTACTTCATCACATTCACTGACGATCTCTCTAGGTTCGGGTATGTGTATCTTATGAAACACAAATCTGAAACTTTTGAGAAATTCATTGAATTCAGAAAGGAAGTAGAGAACCAGACTGACAAAAGTATTAAGATCCTCCGGTCTGATAGAGGAGGGGAGTACTTAAACACGGAATTCCAAGAATACCTAAAAGAGATTGGAATTCTCTCTCAGCTTACTCCTCCGTATACACCACAACACAACGGTGTATCGGAAAGGAGGAACCGTACCCTATTGGACATGGTTCGCTCCATGATAAGTAATGCTGAGTTACCTTTTTCATTCTGGGGGTTTGCTCTTGAATCAGCTGCATTCATATTGAATAGAGCGCCGACCAAATCAGTGCATACCACCCCATATAAAATATGGAGTGGGAAGAGACCATGTCTTAATTACATTAAGATATGGGGGTGTCATACCTTTGTTAAAAAGCAGAACCCGGGTAAACTCGAGGCAAGATCTGTATTGTGCAAGTTTGTGGGATACCCTAAGCATTCACGGGGGTACCTGTTCTACCACACCGAGGAACAGAAGATGTTTGTTGCTCGTTACGCCACCTTTTTAAAGTGGCAATTTCTTGCAAAAGAAATTAGTGGGAGTACAGTAAAACTGGAAGAAATTTCTGAACCACAAACTGTAACAGAAGATTTGGTAGAACCCCTAGATTCGATGACCCCGGACGAACCCCAGCCACTCCGCAGATCTAGTAGGATTTCTCATCCGCCCGAGAGATACTACGGTTTTCTCATAGATGGGGATCGAGAGGATTGCATCTTAGAAGAAGATGATCCTACTAGTTACAGGCATGCCATTATCAGTAGGGACTCTGATAAGTGGCTGGATACTATGCGATCCGAAATGGAGTTCATGTACACCAATAAAGTGTGGACCTTAAAAGTTGCTCCACCTGGGGTAAAACCCGTTGGATGCAAATGGATCTACAAAAGGAAGATTGGTGTAGATGGGCAGGTGGAAACCTATAAGGCTAGACTTTTTGCAAACGGTTTTCTTCAAAGACCAGAATTGGACTATGACGAAACCTTTTCTCCAGTGGCTATACTCAAATCCATTCGGATCATACTTGCCATTGCTGCCTTCCATGACTATGAGATCTGACAGATGGACGTAAAAACGGCTTTTCTAAACGGTAGTTTGGAAGAGTGCATTTATATGGATCAGCCAGAAGGTTTTGTAGACAGTGGGAGCAGCGGGAAGGTGTGCAAGTTGCTCAAATCTATTTATGGATTGAAGAAGGCATCGCGGAGCTGGAACATCTATTTTGATGAAACAGTCAAGGAATTTGAATTCATCAAGAACGAGGATGAGCCATGTATTTATAAGAAGATTGTAGGACAGACTGTCGTATTCCTAGTCTTGTACGTGGACGGCATTCTTTTGATGGGAAACGATATTCCCATGCTACAATCGGTCAAGCTGTTCTTATCACAAAGGTTCTCCATGAAGGACTTGGGTGATGCCTCGTACATTCTGGGGATCAGGATCTACAGAGATAGATCCAAAAGATTACTGGGACTTTCGCAGTCCAGGTACATAGAGACCGTACTAAAGAGATTTAGTATGAAAGATTCCAAGCGCGGTAACATACCCGCATTGCACGGAATCACCCTCTCCAAGGAGATGTCTCCCAAGACTGATGAGGAGAGGGTTCGCATGAGCACTATACCCTACGCTTCAGCGGTAGGATCTATAATGTATGCGATACTATGTACAAGACCAAATGTAGCTTACGCGCTAAGCGTGGTGAGTCGGTATCAGTCGAACCCAGGTGAGAACCACTAGACAGTAGTGAAGAACATTCTCAAGTACCTGAGAAGGACTAAAGAGATGTTCTTGGTTTTCGGTAATGAAGACCTCAAGGTCGAGTCCTTTACCGATTCAAGCTTCCAAAGTGACAAGGATGAAAGAAAGTCTGTCTCGGGTTTTGTGTTTACCCTCAACGGAAAGGCGGTGTGTTGGAGGAGTTCCAAACAGGATACCGTCGCAGATTCGACGATGGAGGCTGAATACATTGCTACAAGCGATGCCGCAAAAGAAACAGTCTGGATGAAGAAGTTCATTACTGAACTTCAGGTAGTTCCGTCCATTGTTGATCTGATACCTTTGTATTGTGATAACAATGGGGCTATAGCTTTAACGAAGGAACCACGGTCCCATCAGATATCCAGACACATCTTAAGACGGTATCACCTGATCAGGAAGATCATAGATTGCCAGGAGATCGAGGTCCGGAGAGTGGATACAAAAAAGAACACGGCGGATCCATTTACAAAGGCCCTCCCTCAAGCACAGTTCGAGCGACTTTTTGAGATGTTGGGTATACGGTAAGCCAGCAGCTGGCCTTAGAGCAGACGTTGGGTATTCGGTACGCCAATAACTGGCCTTTAGTGCAAGTGGGAGATTGTTGGATATGTATGTCTTAGAGGCCATTATTGGATATGTATGTCTTAGAGGCCATTATTGTATATGTATACATGTGGATGCTGGGGATATGTATGTGCATGACGATCTTACTCAGTTATATAGTATATTATTTCAGTTGTCTATATCAGAATATGTGTATTTGTTTTTATTGATCCTTTATCTAGCTTGCACATATTGATAAAGACTTGATATAGTAGTATATTATTATGGTTTGACTTTATCTTAACATGGCATATGTTATTACATATTGCAGTTACATGTTGATAAAGCCCGTAGGAACTTGCTTGACTACCTGCGTTGTGATGGCGATCATACTTGTGAGAGCTGAGTAGTCTGTAAGCACATCTTTAAATGTCCCAAGTTGCAGGAGTATCGAGATCGGGTATCGACACTCCAGAGTAGACTTGCGTGTACGTTTCTAGACCCCGACGAGGGGCGGTGGTTAGTCCCACAACCATTGGTGTGATCACCTAAGATTGTATACGGGTGCTCATTGGGGGTGAGTACACTGGACGGACTCGCTGAGAACCTCTAGATGGTATTATACCTATCGTCAGATAGCGGTTCTCTTGTGACATGTGTACAGGTTAGTCTTTGGACCTGAGATCGTCATTTGTCTCGTGTGAGTTCCCACTGTACTTTGATCACTACCCTACCACGGCTCTACTGAGACGTGCAAACAGGTTTTGGTTGGGTACAGTCCCGAGCCACATGGAGGCAGTGAGTGATTGTCAGGGATTCATCTCTCCAGGTATTAGGAGTTGATGTCGCACTGTGTTTGATTGGTCAAGACTATAAGACCTTGGACAAGGCAGTTGGGATTTACTGATAGGTTGATTAGTAGTTTCCCGGATTGGTCCTGAGCCGCATCAGCACGAATTATCGGGTTATTAGGGTCTGACGCTTACCACCTCTAGACCCGGTATGCGATACTCTTAGACGAAAAGACCGGACTGTACGAATATTGTCACGGATAGGCTCAGTTGAGATCCGGATGAGTTTGCTCGTCGGTTTTCCTTTTCGATAGGTATCTGGGTAGCCGTTACGTACAGCTAGTGCCGCTGACGTGCTTGTGGTTATGGATTTATCCAGTAACGAACTGCCGGCGTACTGTCGAGTCTTTAGAGTCCCACACAGAGGGTTTCGCTGCTTCGGGCGAAACGATGTAGAGGTCGTATGGTTTTATGGCAAGATTCGATCACATGCATGTACTTGTGCACGTATGATGTTCGGGCGGATAATACTAGCGGGCTTTGGTTTAAGTCAGATCCTAGTATTATATTGTTGGATTATTTTCGTCTCTTTTGTATTCGTATTTTTCGCAATATGGATACGGGAATGTATATACGGTGAGGGGTATTCTTGTAATATATTACAAGAGTGCTTCTAGAAGAAGAAACCTCATTATTTGTTTTAACCATTTAGTTAAATGGTTAATGAGGTGGAGGTATGAGGTGTTGACTTTTATTAAGTGAAGCATGGCTACTTGTTGACTCATTTGGTGAATCATGGGTTACTATTGAGATAAGGTGGCATCTAGATATTTTGCAGAAAATATCTAAATATTTTGTGGTGGAGATAGTTTTTTATTATTATCTTGGCATGCTTGCTTTTTTAGTCACAAGACTTAGCCATTCTTCACTTGGTTTTTTTTTCATTCTTGAGTTGCTCTCTACAACACTCTCATCTCCTCCAAGCTTCTCTTCTTCTACCTCAAACCCTAATAGTATCATGTGTTGAGAAACCTAGGGTTCTTGAGACCAATTAATCCATCATCACTCTCTACATCGTCTAGGTTACTTAGATTAGCAAACTAAGTAACCTAGTTATCTTAGTTTAAAGGTAGGAGCCCAGGTTAGACACTCTCGGGTGGATCATTTTTGACGTGAGGAAGCCGTTGATCAAGCTCGATCATGGAGCCCACTAGGAGCATGCTAAAGGAGAGGAGTGAAGACCCGAAAGACTCGAGTCTCATGGTATAAACTTCTTTCACAATAGATAGCTTCTTTAGATGCTAGTTAGGTTTATGGTAGATCCGGTTTAAGCTTATTCTAGCGCCAAGTTTATATCGTTAGAAAAAAAATTATTCTGTAATCGGCCTCGGTTGATGGCCAGGGCGTTAGCATAACCTTTCATATACGGTTAGCAATAAAACTTAAATACTAACGAAATGTCATGAGTTAACATGCATGCAAGTCGGGTACCAATATTATATCAATTCGAATTAGGGATTAAGATAAGGTAAAACAATACGATTATCATAATAACCATCCGAACATCAATCATAACCCAATAACAATAATAATATAAATGTCCAACATATTTATTTAATATAATTAAATAACGTACGATCGTGTTAGGGTATTACACTAATAGCCGCACATGTTTTAGGTTCTTTAGTTATATGTGTGGATCCTTATCCGGAATGAGGAGCTTGGATTTGATGTGTTTCGAATGAACTTTCCATATTAAAATAAATAAACACTCAAAATAGTGTTAATAAAAAAACAAGAAATAAGAAAAAGTAGAATTCCAGAAAAGTAGTAAGCCAGTAAAAAAGTAGAATGAGTACTGAGTCAGTCGCCGGTCGGTAGCTCGGAGTTTTGAAAACTTGGAGTCGGAGGATTCGGTTGTTGACCTGGAGCTTCTCTTCTTGAAATTTTGGAAGCTGAGGATGTATTTTTTAGAGAGGTTTTTTTTAAGAAAGTTAATTTTTGTGAGAAATGGTAAAACAAAATTATTTGGAAGAGAAATTGATTTGAAATGAGAATGAATAGGGGTATTTATAGGTTTTTAATTTTTTTTTGAAAAATTATGACCGCTACGAGACGAGACGAATCGGACTCGTCTCGCTTAAAACCCATCGCCTCCGATCGTTGGGCGCTGAGTTCGAGACGAGACGAGACTATTCTGCTCACCTCGTCTCGTAATCAGCCCCAACTAGCCGTTGCCAAATGTTGGGCGCGGGCTTTTAGGCGAGTCGGGGACAGACGGAAGCGAAGCGACACAGGGTGTTGAGTCATGACGAGTTGGAATAAGCCAACTCATAAGGATACGAGGCAAGACGAGGCGACGAGCGATTTAAACAAGACGGGCCGTAACGAGTCAACATTTGGGATTTCCCAAACCGGCCCGCCTCGTTTGCCTCGCCTTGGCTAGGCGAGTCAATCGTTTATTTTATTGGCCGCGTCAACGATTTTATTCGCCGCGAGTACGTGCCTCTTTAGCTGGGCCTAAGACTTGTGTCCTTTTATTGAGTGGAATTTGGAATATTCGAGAGCTTGGGGCCCACTGCTTCGCTGTAATTATTTTATGGATTTATTTAATTACTTGATTAATAATTGACTAGATTAGGTGAGATTAGAGAATTAGTTAAGCAAGGGAATGTGTGTAGATTTGGGGTATCAAATTTCGTTACGGAACGAGATGTAAATGTTTGAAAATTACCGGCATGTCCCGTCGGTTACTTTCCCATTTCTGTTATCTTTGTTTCATTTTTTGGAGTTTTTTCCAATTTTTTGGGGTGTTTCAACTTTGGAGGAAGATGATTAAGGCCCACGTATTTTGAGAGGGGGCCTTCAAAGTTTTGTCATGGAGATGGCGGCGGCGGCGTTGTGGACGTCGAGAAAGGAACCGCTGATGATGGTGGTGGAACGGGATTGATAAAGATGAGGGTATTTTAGGTATGATTGGATTTTTATGATGACGTGACAGCTAATGCTAACGTGGCGATGACGTGGACTATTAATACTAACGGGCACTTTAGAGGGTATTTATCTGTTTTTTTAAGTATAGGGTAGTTATTTGCTACGGGCTGAAAGCGTAAGAAAGTTTGTTGCATTTAAGCCAAAAAATAAGGACTTGTAATGAATCCCAACTTGCTGTCGACTTTGTTTCTTAACTAAATATGTTCTTTCTTCTTTTTTGAGCCACTTGATAGCAAGGGAATGTGTGTCGATTTGGGGTATCAAATTTCGTTACGAAATGAAATGTAAATGTTTGAAAATTACCGGCATGTCCCGTCAGTTACTTTCCCATTTCTGTTCTCTTTGTTTCATTTTTTGGATTTTTTCCAATTTTTTTGGGTGTTTCGACTTTGGAGAAGATTATTAAGGTACACGTATTTGACATGTGATGTGAGAGGAGGCCTTCAAAGTTTTGTCATGGAGGCTGCGGCGTGGGCCTCGAAAAAGGAACCGCTGATGATGGTGGTGGACGGGATTGATAAAGATGAGGGTATTTTGGGAATGATTGGATTTTTATGATGACGCGATGGCTAATGCTAACGCGGCGATGATGTGGATTGTTAATACTAACGGGCACCATTTTATAAGGTATTTATCTGTTTTTTTAAATATAGGATAGTTGTTTGCTACGGACTAAAACCATAAGAAAGTTTGTTGCATTTAAGCCAAAAAAATAAGGACTTGTAATGAATCCCAACTTGTTGTCGACTTTGTTTCTTAATAAATATGTTCTTTCTTCTTTTTGAGCCACTTGATAGGTTTACTAAACTTAGGAGGGATTAGAAAAATTAGAGCTTTCCTTATCCTAAGACTTGTCTGGTTTCTAATTTTTCCCTTTTCGAACAACTACTTTTCTTCTCTCTCTTTTCATCTCTCTAAAATGAATATAAATTAGGACAAAATTTATAAAACATCGAACTTACTTTTAGGATTTTTGAGATAACACCATTTAACTTTAAAAATACCATAAACTCTCTTTGAATAGCAATAGTGTATGAAAAAAATATTAATTTTTTCAACGTTCAAGACATGAATTGATTAAATAACCCCAAAATGGTCTTATACATGGATTGAATGGATCAAAATAAACTGAATATGACATTTTAAAGAAAAAACGTCCTTACAAAAACACCCATCCTTACAAAAATACCCGTCAAGTGAGAGTTTATGGCAATTTTAAAGTTCAGTAATGCTACCTTAAAAGAGAAAACGGGGCTTACAATGTCCCTGCATGCCCCTCCATGCAGTGGCCTCACCCAAAGACGGGTGAGGCCTAAGGATTGTATTGCAAAATCACCCTTAGACCCTACCCATCTCTGGGTAAGAGCACTTTAGATAGGAGCCTGCAGGGCTCTTAAAGTCGTCTCAAAAAACTTGAAAGTTTGATGATGCTTTATGAAATCACACACCCAAAAAAAAATTGAAGAGGTATAGACCCTTCCAGAGGTAATTTTGGTTTGAAGCTCTAGACTAAAATTCTATCAGTAGCGAGAGATTCCAAATTGAATACTCAACATTTCCCTCAACTACAAACTTATACAGCTTCATGATCTCTTAGGTCTAGAAACTTTGCAGTCGAGAAAATAAAAGTGTGCCCATTCAATCAAGGAATGCTGCTGATAAAACCATAAACCCTACAAGCATGAACACTCACATCTTATCTTATGAAGATAAATATAAACTGGAAGGCATAAAAGCTTATCCGATGACATCCATTGCTAACTCCAACGAGGAAAAATCTAGTTATGAAGGGGAATGGCTCAAGAATAGAACATGTACAAGAGTCCCCACAACATCTCCAATGCGCACTTGTTTACCAAGGCCAACTTGCCTCTTGACGTAGCCTAGTCCAAAATGTTCGCCGTCGTTTCTTCTAACCGAATAGCTTGTGAGAACCCCAACCTGCTTTTGATCGGTTGAAATTTCATCATTAGTTTTAGGCCGATTAAAATGAAATTTATAAACTTCCACAATTAATAAGATAAGTATCACGAAATTTAGAAGACTTCTTTGAGGAACATGAATAGAAGCCATAAATTTAAGTTCCATTAAAGATATTAAATACATTCCTGTCATAATTCTCTCCAAATTCGTAATTGTAGTCACGTGATTGTCGTGTGACCAGTATATCCTCATAGATTCTTTAATAACTTATTTATCATTTTCTCTACTTCTAATTCTTTTCTTTCTAATTACAGACTGATCAGAGTAGAGGCATGAAAACAATGAGATGAAATGGAAGTAAAGCGAGGGGGAAATGAATTTTAAAGAATATACAACGATTTAGTAATATATTGGTCACCCGGCGGTCGCACGACTTTTACATTAACGGTTGTGTGCCTGATACTTAGGGCAAATGTAATTTGTTAAGTTCATGGCCTTGATGTCGAAAAATGGTGAAACTGCATGGTATTTTGGTATAATTTACCTAAAAATGAAAACAGGAAAGAAAGGTGGTGACCTTTTCGCTGTCTTCTGCCATAGCAATGGCGCTGCCAGGTTCCGCTGGGCCTGATAATTGAATTCCCCATAGCTTTTGCTTGACACCGTCATAAGTTATAAGCCTGGATATAGTCTCTTGCCCTTTATAGGCACCCAGAGGAGCAAACAACTGCCAATATAATAAATCTTGATAAATTGATAAGTAAAATAAGTTCTTAGCACATATGCTGATGTGATGGATGATCATGACTATTGTTTTGTGAAATACCACTAAAACTATCACATTTTCAGATAAATACCATATGCTTCGAAGTTGTACGTACATACCATAGGCTTCTTACATAAAGGAAGGAGGAATTAGTAAAGCATGAGAATTGTGGCAAAGAGTTCACAATTTGGAGTAAAGTCGGAAGGAAAAATAAGGGGGATTAATTTAACCCACCTACAATCTGTCTTTCTAAAAAATAAAACTAAAAAAATAATTTTAAAAAACTTCAGTTGAAAATAAATACATTAAAGTTCTAAGACTTTCAACACCGTTTTTTTCAATTGCAATTGTTTGTATGGTATTAAATTGAAGAGTAAACTGAAAAACAGAACTGATTAACATATGGCATTCTTCTTTTTTTCCTGCAATTTTTGTAGTTTTGGTATTTATCTGAAAAGTACTGATGAGTCGTGGTATTTTAATGAAATTTAGCCTTTTTAAAATGGACCAAGGTATGTACCTTTATCTACTGAGGCAGCTTCCCCTAGACCAGCCTCTAGTACATTGAAGTCACAAGTAAGCTCCGTACCAGGGGCGGGTCTTCCTGTATACACAAAATCAAGAGTCTTGCCTTCATCGATATGTTTGTGTATAAATGTGTTGCAGTAGTAGATAATTATAAACTTGTTTAAACAAACTAAAGGGAAAACAGTTTCTAAACCCACTATTTGGGACTGATTTTCTTTTAAACCCACAATGTCACATAAACATCAGAAAGCCCAATACCTCTTGCAGAGTTTCTTTTAAGCCCAATATACTTTCATTTTATACATATACCGTGTAAAATACGATAATCTTTTGAATATACCAAGATTACCCTCATCTTCAATATAGGACATACTTTGAAACCTAAACCTAAATCTACATTTTTTTGTCAACCTCGGCTGCTTCAACAACCTCATCTCTACATCAACCCTAACTGAATCCTAATCCGAAACTCAGTCTCATGTACGTCCACCAAACGCTATCGGCATCGATTGTGAAAGACATATTATATGAAAGACATATTGAAAATTAATACACCATTTTTCTTTTCTTTTTCCTCTAAAAACCCTTTTTATGAACCCCTTCAACATTCCCTAAATCAATTTCGAACAAGTTTGAAAGATCTTTATTGTCATTTTATTTTTACAAACCAACCTTTCTTTATATGAAAGATATTTTCATCAAATTGGTAGCAAAGATCTCCATAGATTTCGACATTTGTCTAGTTTTTTTAAAAGAGTCGGCTTAAACCTACTGCATAAAAATTGTTAAGATTTGATCATGACTTCCGTTTATTTTCTTTGAGAAATCAAAGTGAACCTAAATACATAATCATCAAAATTCTCCATTATCATATTTCAATTGCTATCCATTATAATGTATCCAAGATTTGTCATATTAGATTTTAATCGAGGAAATATACAAAAGCTCTAATTTATTCTTTCAATGAAAGCAAGTCCCAAATCATTGTCTTAAATGACTTAATTGCAAGGTTCAAGAACTCGGTTTCAGTTTTGATCGCGGTCTCGCATGATTTTATAGTATCGCTGGGTTTCAGTTAGTTTCGCTAATCTCGGTTCGGGCTTCGGTTTCGACGGTAATACAACATACATAAGTGTAGATATATTAAATACTTAAATTTATGGTTTTATATTACAAGACAATAATTTTAGTGTTTAAAAATCCAATCATAATGCAAAACATATTGAAAAATGTATTTAGATAAGTATTAATATAGGGTTTGAGTTTACTTTTTTGCGGTTTTCTAACAACGAAGACATGCAATGATCACAATGATTGTAAAAATGGTATAAAAAATAAGTTTTTAAAGATTTCAACCGAAACGATATTGTATGGTTGGTTTCGTATCGGTTTCGGGTTTCGTATCGATTTCCACCGAAACCGATACAAAACCATCACGTATCGGTGGTCTCGGCCGTTCGAAACCTCGAACCTTACTTAATTGGATTGTTGAGTTCTCTCGAGCATTCCATGGCTGTCGCAAATGCATAAGAATTTGGAGCAGTCTTACATTTATTTAGAATGATGTTAAATGGGATCCGGAGGAAGATGAAGGGCAAATTGTCACTTAAGTGAAAGAATGTATCATATACTTAAATACATAGCCTAATGGTGGGCCCTGGCTCTAAAAATAAATAGATATTCGTATTTTGGGTTTTTTAGCGTTTTTGAAACCACGTGGGTTTAAAAATAAATCAAAATTTAATGTAGCGTCTAGAAACGATTTTCCCCAAACTAAATCTTTGGTTTATATTGTAGCTTTGGTTGATTGATATCCATGTTTGTGTGCACAACATATATGTAACCATGACTATAAACTGTGGCTCTTCGGCTTGTAATGAACTTTGGGCTTTATCTCACGTGTGAATGTATGAGCATATATGTGCACTCACGGTGGTTTCTCATGACTTTTTTTTTAATATTAATATCCTTACTGACTAATTCAGTATCTTTTTATTAGTTTATTCGTTAGGATAAAACCCATCAGTAGACTGAACAAGCCAGTTTAAAATTATAGCAAAGAGATGTACCTTCGTGTTTGTGTGTTGGGTTGAGATGGGGTGTTTTTCTTTTCCTTTCTTTTTTTCTTTGGTTTGTGTGTGTGTGTGTTGGGGGGGGGGGGGGGGGGGGGGGCTGTACTAGATTCACATGTCAATAATGAGAACAAAAACATTCTGTGGTGATTAATAATTGCAATGGATTAACTATGTGACTTTGTTTAGTATCTTTAGACAATACACACTACTTGATTTCTGTAGTGTTGGGAAAAATAAAACAGATTTCGTACGAGTTAATTGCCGATGAATGGAGCAACACTAAAGTGCAAGAGCACAAATTTCGTAAATGAAAATTCAAAAACATGATGAGCCTGGAATTATAGATAAACCAGTAGTGTCCACAAAAAAAGTCAAGAAAAATTCAACAAATATCTGCTGGTGTAATCATTTTGTTTATTTCCATTACTCCAAGTCAGCAGAACCAAAGAAATTCAAACCCACAGTAGTCAAAGCATCAATAAATTTAGACATACTTTCACTAAACTACCAAAAAGTTATGCTTGAATTTCACTAAACTAAAAAAACATTGTAAATTAAAAGAAATTAGTTTCATATTTACAGTGACCGTTTTTTAGTGAACTATAATGATATTTTACTTAACCAGCATAATGGCATCAACGAAATTTGTAAAACAATGGTATGGTAGTTTAGTGAAAAATAAATAGTGCTAAAATGAAGTTTTTTATTATTTTCTTTTTAAAACTTTTTGGTAGTTTAGTGAAAAATGGGTATAGTTTTTATAGTTTGATGTAATTAAGCCTTAAATTTACTATGGAAGGAAACATGACCTTGGAAAACTCTTGGTCTTTCCCATGCATTAGAATCCACTGGGATGGCACCGAGGCTTAAAAGTTCATTCCAAACTTCCCCTGAAGAAGACGGTGACAACAAAAATGAGAACCCGTCTCTGAACAGAACACTTCCAACACCAACGGTTACTGGCATCCCATTCACCTTCAACACAAGTAAACTTCTGCTTTTAAGAAGTGCCTCTGACTAAAATAACATCATGTTCCATTTACTTTACAGCTGCAAGACCAATTGTAAAATCAAGAAGCAAGTTGGGCAAGCATCAAAGAGCATTACAGAAACGGGCTAAATTATACTAAAATACCTTTAAATGCTAATTTTCACTAAACTACCTTCAAAGTAAAAAAAAATTATTTGGTTGCTGTAAACTTCATAAAACATTGTTTTTTTCCTAAAAAAATCACTAGGATACCCTTAAATGCAGCAGTTTAAGGCGTTTACTACACTTATAAATAAATTGAGTTTGAGGCAGTTTAGTGAAAAATGCTGATAGCCGTCAATCGTCACTGCATCTAGTCTTCGCCTCAAAAAATGGATTCCTTATTTTCTTTGTTATAGAATATTTGTTAGATTAGTAGCCATTACAAACCAATAGAGAGCAAAGGCTGTCTCACAAGCAAATAATATTTGAGTCTGACAGATTATATTACAGGAACTTTTACGTTTATGGTAAGTATAAGAAATATTTCATGCTTGAGAATATCTGTTGCATGATGTTTTCTGCTCAATGTAAAATAAACGCTAAATGAATTCTGAAGTCATTCCTAGAACAGAGCTTACCATAAACAGGCAAATCACAAGGTGCAAACAAAGTGCATCAGGCCTAACATGCACTAGGGCGAAGGCACTTCATGAACGAGGGAGATGAAGCTAAATATTCTTTTCTAGGAGTATGAAAAAAATGAAATGGACTACAATGACTATAAATATTACAGTAACTACTAAAATACTAAGCAGAATCCATATATAATGTAAAAGACACAGAAAACTTTCTTGGAGACAAATATTGTATACTGGTATAGGCACTTCTTTATTTAAACTAGTGTCTTTATGTCAAGTTTATTGATTAGAATATTGTTTATTTGAAAATAAAGAATTGCCTGTCTGCAAGTTTAATGCATTACAGTTTTGCCATGTCATTATTCACTCTATTGCCTAAGCCTTAACGATATTTCCATTTTCTAAATTTTTCCTTAATACTTCATATAGATTAATTAGTTTCAAGTTGGGGCTTTTTTCATGTAACATGGGCAGAGTTTTGCCTTTATGTGTCATGTACAAAGATAATTTAATTTAATGAGACAGACTTTTAGCCAGTTTTTTCTTCCAGAAATAAATAAACATATTAAAGAGACCATATCCCATCTCTGTAACCTCTGTCAACAATCTTATGTAAGCCCTTCCCACAATCAATTCAACCCAAGAATAGGATAGCCTCAGAGAGAAGAGAGAAAGCCGTACCTTCCTTTTCCCTTGTTCGGAAAGCTATTGGGCCCACAGACATCATCCATTGTTATTGGTTTCATACACTAAATTCATTTACAGGATAAACGGAAAAAAATGTATAGAGTAAAGTGCAGTCTATCTTCAGGGAACAGACATCTGGTAATATATATTTTTTGTATGGTAGATATATATCTGACTCTGACAATTTTAATTTATGAGCTAGTCAGACAGGAGTTAAATATATTGCAATAGCAGGAAGGATTCTCTCGAAGTGGGCCGTAAGAAGATTATAATGGAGTGAATAGAGACTCTGTGACAGGATCAGCCCCTTTGTGTGCCAATGAAACGGGTGAACTGGATTGAGAAGGTCATATGAATATATGTATTTGGATATCTTGTATGATTTGTCAAACAATACATGTTATCCTTTTTTGTTGATAATATTTTCTGCTATAATTTAATGGCAGGTTTACATAGGTGTTCGGTACCTTAGTTGGATGCTTATAGCCTTATATATAATTCTCTATGTTCTGAGCTTCCAACTTATACAGAATTGCCTAACTTTTAGATTTAAAACCCACCAATTACCTTCTTATTTGTGTATGCTAAGTTATACATTTATCAATTTCCCTATCCTTTTGGCGCACCTTACAAAATGCTCCTTAGGCTTAATTTACCTTTTGCCCACTCATACCCCCCAGCAACTTTTAAGGGTAACCCATAATTTTTTCTTGGCACACCTAGACATGTATACCTCATAATATTAGTTTTTCGTCTATGTTCTCTTTTTCATCTTGTAACACTTTATCTCTAAATGTATATTCCATTTTTGATTTTACATACTAGTTGCTTGTCATCCCATGAAAGAAAGCATACCTTAGCATTCTATAATATGCCTCCATGATTAAAAACCATATATTCCAAAAGTTTAATTAAAAACTAGAATTCGTTTCCCCCCTATTTGTGATAGGAGCTAATTGATGAATTAAAAAAGGATGGTGAAAGAAAAAAGGAAATAAGAAAGACAAAGGAAGAACATAGTTGCTGCTTACAGACTAATGTCGATGTGTGCCATAAGGCTGTCCTATAAGATCATCAAGCTTTAAAGCTTTCATTACCTATGAAATTCACAATAAAGAAAATTCAGACAAATTTATCTTTAACAAATGGCAGAAAGTTGAAAAACATGAGACAGATGCATTTACTTGGTTACTTTTAGATCCAGCAAGCACAAAGAAGCTGGTCTGCTGAGTGATGTCATGAACTTCTAATTTATCAGCGTAAAATATATACCTATATCCAAGAGATTCCCAACAAGATATGTGAACTTTAAATCCTAAAGCATTGATAACTTTTGCATATGATATTCATTCTATAAAAAAAATCTCTGAACAAGCAGCAATGAAGAAAACATCAAACTAGTATAACTTTTACAAACATAAATGATACGCTACGAAGTATAGACAGACACGGATATACGATATGGCATGACATTGACAAGGGACATGGCGAATTTGTAAACATTAGGACAGAAGGACAAGGATATATATACGTACATGACAGATGTATATATGTGTTTGTCATTTTGTGTGTGTATGGAAAGAATTTTTTTATTAAAAAAATAGAAGGATTTGAAGCTAATTTCTTTCTACTTAATTTCGTTGATTTAATACGAAATTAACACTAGGTTGACTTTTTATGCATTTCAACCCTTTATATCATAAAGTAGAGCGCATATCACACACTTGGTCCAAGAAATTGCAGCAGCGAACCATTCACAAAATCATATATATATATATATATATATATATATATATATCATAATTTTTATTAAAAAAACAATCAAAATAAATCTGATGAAAAGTCCCAAAGTGTTCCCAAACAGAAACCAGATCTAAAAGCCCCAAAAATTCCTAAAAAACAATCCATCAATGAGTAGTCGCAAATAATTGGGTCCTCTATAAACCCCGTTTAAGCGGAAACTGGTCACGGGGAACTTGTGTAAAGCTGTACTATAAAATCCATACAACACTTAATTCGCTTGAAGCCTTCAAGTTGAAGCCCCACTTTGGCTCTTTTTAACCTACTTTCTGGTAAACCAAATTGGATAAAGCCCCAGTTCGCATCATACTGTGCAGTTTAGTACAAGGTTTTGGGAGAGTTTAAGAAAGCTTTTCTATAATGGAGAAAATAAGGTAGTCTGGTTTCCCATATATAAGCCCAGTTAATATTGATGTTCTATAACATTTAAGTTGCCATTGTAATTGGAAGATTTATGAAGTGCAGAAATTGAACATCATAGATCATTGAAGTTCAAGAAAAGATAATTTATTGCCGAACTAGAAGTATGTAAATAAAATAGCTAACTGCAACTCTCTTTGAAGTTAAGTCACTTGTGGCTACACCACGCTGTACTCCTAAAAAATAATTGCTCCTAAAAAATAATTGAAAGCTATATAGATCTAGCTGATTTCTAGAAAGGTCGCCTTTTCTTCTTCGCATTCTTAAACCCAAGGGATCTAGTGACCAACTTACAGCATATATTGTGATTCTCGGAAGAACTGCTCTTCTCAGGACAGCTTCAGTTCATTTCTTTTATTTGATCAATATTGCCTTTTATGATCTCAACAATCTCAGCCAAGACATCATGAAGTTATGAAGAATTCAGTGACCATGCCTATGTGATGGCAGCTTTGTATAAACATCTTTCAGTACTTTTTTTTCCTGAGAAATACATCTTTTGGTACTTGCTTTACAAATTAATGAACCTTGTATCGTAATAATTGATAGCTCAAATTTGTGATATTTTGATCGAATGTGAAGTATGCTGGTAAGAAAGGTAACTCAATGTGACAAGTCATAACTATACAAGGGTTTATATTAATGTACCAGACTAAGGAAACAAAAATGCATGCATGCTTGCATATAAAAATTTAGAACATCAGAACAGCATTTTTTTTAATGAATGAGCTGCTCTTCAGTTATTTGGTTCCATTGCTAACTTACTTCTGGAGTAGATATGCTTGTGCAGGTGCCAGGAGAGACAAGCAACATTACAGCATTTTTCTGAAACAAAAAATACTTCAAGGTTGTCGCAAAATTCTCTTTAAATGTGGTATTGATAAAAAAAAATGAATAATGATATAATAACAGCATTTAAGGACCAAACCATAATCCAAGCATGGGCAATATCAATTGTTCGAGCAGTTGGGGTTACAAAAACAGTGTCGCATCCCTGCATATTTGAAAAGTTTGACTCGATAATTGCATTGGTCGAGCCACTGGCAGATTAGAACTACAAACTTTGCTGTGGTTTGGTTGTGTAGAAACTGAATCCGATCGTCCCCAGTAACTAAATGCGCGACGAAACCATAACTTCAGACAGCAGAATGAATATATGAGCGATGAAGAAAGGGAAATTGCAGATTGCAGATTGTTTTTCAATTTCTAAAAATTAAGATAAATGAAGATGCTACCATTTTAACAAAGAGAATGCGTTCATACCAGAAACAAGAATGCCTTTGTTACCAACAACAGAATAAGACAGTGCATCACCACTAAATATCAGAATAGAGAGACAAAGAAAGTTGTATGCAAATATAATAACAAGGATGCTTACATTAAAGAATAGTGCATCAGTGATGTCTTTTAGTGCAAATGAAGTAGCTCAGCAAAGTGGAAAGTAAAGTTCAAGATCTCGGTAGAGTACCGATATCGACGATCATTTCTGGGATTGGATTCAGCCATCTTGTACATCGGCCATCTCGGATTGGAATATTGGATTATTTATCATTTAACTAAACGAATTTCTAATAATTGAAAAAAATGGTAATAACTATAAACATTTTGTAAAAAAAAATAATGGGCATATCTCTAACTAATTAATGGTGTCTAGACTGCTCTGTCAAATATGTTGTATAGATATCCATAAATATTTTGATATATTTTTAAGTAATTGATGATTTTAAATAAACCAATAACCTATTAAATTTCTTGACCTAGTAATAAACTTATTAATAAAACCGCAATAATCAATTGGTGAACCAATCAACAAGGTTAGAAATGTCGATATAAATCTTGGTATTGGGATTCAGACGGACATTTTTGGGATCGGTTGTCCATCTCGGATCAGGATCGGCTAATATTTAAAACCATGGTGTAAGGATGCTCCAGCCTATTGGAGAATTTTAAAGAATGTTTGAGAAAACCAGAAAACAAATAGCACCAAAAGATAGAAAGAATAGAAGGATGAATATCTAACAGGTCAGTTAAAATATGCATAGAATCTTGCAAAGGACCATCCAAATTGTGATGGATAGTAGATTACTATTTATCCGACACTCTGAAAATTTTCTTAAAGTCGAATTTGTTCTCTATATTTACATATACATAAATTGACAAGAGAATACGAGAGAGACGTCTTATAAATTATAATACACATGTATTCCATCAACTAAGAAAATCAGAAGCACATAGAGATATGCAAATAACGTTATCATATTAAATGAGGAGATCAAAGAATCCGAAAATGAAATTCCAGATGAGATTCTTTTAAACAAGAAAAATGAAATCCCCACAAAGACGAGTTTCTTTGTATAAACAGAAAAATGCTTAACCTACCGGGCTTGAAATCCTACAACAATCTACCTAAGAGGCAAACACCATGGACCCACTTGTTTGGCACTAGTATCTGGGTGTTATGGTTCTCACCATTTTGTTTCTTGGGTAGATTGTTGTAGGATTTCAAGCTGGTAGGTAAAGTATTACTCTAAGAAGCATAACACGGAGAAATTACATATTCTGTGACAACATAATCCAGAAAATAACATTTAATTTGCACGATGCATTGGACTTTGACCAAAGAGTGATACCTCTGATGTGGCCAAATGCGAGCGGTCCACAACCTAGACATATACACACCATGAATGTAATCAAAACAACAATACTATTAAATTTGGGTATTTGTACTAAAGCATATATAAGAAATCGAGACATTATATCCCAGTTGGTGATGTAATATTACTGGTTAAAATGTCTTATATGGAAAACCTTTCACAAGCATTTCGTATAACGATTAACTCATTAACAACATAGGAAATAATTCTCTGCGGTAAGAGAGAACACACTGACTGAGTGAATCTATGGATGGAGCGACAAAGGTAATCAAGATCTGGCACTAAAATCCTAGCACTTAATCAATTAGGGTCACAAGAACTTTTTGGATGAGCTTAGTAACTTCCCAAGATACTTGTGCAGTGCCTGAAACCTGCAACCTTATCAGAAGTGTAGTTTGATAGTTCATAATTGATACCTATACGGTCAAATTTTTTTCCTGGCTGAGCTTCCCCAAACATTAACCGTATCTAAAGTATAAAATGGCTTCATTTGGGCTCTATGAGAACTTGTCTACCATCTGTTTGTTGCAAGAATAGTATGGTGGAAAAAATAAATTTGCTTTGAAACCTAGTCGATTTATTACTATTAACAAATTAGGAATCATCTAGTTTGATGTTATATATTACAAATGTATGCCTAGTGTGGTTGGGCAGGAGACTTCTTAAGCCTGGTGTTTTTTGGATTCAGAAGCTCGGCACCGGAGAAGTATGGGCGCTTTTTAAGAAGCGTAATAGACATAAGAATAATATAAAAGGTTTTAAGTCATGAAATAATATGTGACAGGAGATGGCCAAAAACGGTAATGTAAAGGATTTTAAATGGCTCTCATACACAGTGATCATAAACAGTTATTGCAATAGTGGATATGGAACCCTAAAAGAATGAAGATAATTAGCTATAAGAAGTTTTAAATGTGAACAACAGAAATTCCAAAACCCTTCACAAACCAAACGGAAAAAACTATGAAGCAAATAAAACTTCAAATGGATTCTGGTATCTATGTCGCATGAATCTTGGAAGGAACACTTGCCAGCACATGCCAAACACAACAAAGTCCTGTGGCATTGAAAATAACAAAAAGAAATAAAGAATGTATCTGAAATGTGTTGACTTTCACTATAAAAAACAGGAACCGCGTGTAGGACATGTAGGGGACATGTCTAGTTTCACTAAACATAAAACAAGAACATTTGACATAAGCCGAACACTATTTTTGTATTACCTAACCAGGGGCATCATGCTACCGTATTAGGGTGGCTGAATTGAACTTCTGTATTTCTTATGTTTAATTTGAGTACTTGGTTAAGAATAGATTTTTTTTAATCATTAAGGTTCTAGATTGTTGGCTTCTGCTTAATAAAACATGCCGTAAAAACTAAAAAAATTGGTGTGCATTTTATCGTTTACACATGCATGAACACGTACAGACACTAACACGCATGTGCACACATGTACGTTTATGTGTATATAGTTTTGTTTTGTGTCGGCATTGTGTCATTACCATAATTCCATGTCCAATTTTAGTGTCAATTACTAAGGACTTTCCCTTCAGTAAATTTTGTTTTGATTAAAGGTTGATTTTCCAAGTCACAGGTTTCTAGGATTGAAAAACACACCAAAATCAGCAATGTTTTTTCCTTGTGTTTAAAACAAATCATTAAATAAAGCAATTATTAGAATGAAGGCACATGGGCAAAAATTTTAAACTTCTATCCAGAAAAATTAACGAACATCTTGTTTTATGTATTAAGAGTTTCATATCACTTGAAAAGAAAAACACCAATAGCGATACGTTCATCTTAACTAATTAATATACTGTACACACAAAAAACTTACTGCAATGCCATTAAGTGCGGCATCAATAGCCAGGTCCTCACTCACAGATGCTCCTGTAGTCATCATGAGTTCCTAGGAGATATATAACAAAACGGATTAGTTAGAATACAGGAAAAGCTACATTACATAACTAGAAACTGAAGTTTGCACAATTGTTAGAAATAGTCAACGGTAAGATATTTCTCAGATTAGTTAGAATCTGTTAGAATCTGTTTGTAACAGAATCTGTTTGTAACTTCCTTATTTTATTGTTTTTCTCGTATCTTCCTATACTTGTGTAACAAGGCTATAAAAAGAGCCTCTCTGTATACTGAATTTTGTGTAAAAGAAAGTTCAATTCGTTTATATGGTATCAGAGCGGTTAAACTTTCTCCAAAAATAAAAAAAATCACCATTTTTGCTCAATCAAAAGAAATCCCAGTTCCTTTTTTTTCCAGCCATAATGTCCTCCATCACAGAGACTGAAGTATCCTCCGTGTATCAACCAACATACAGGTCCGGAACTCAAGCGGATCGAAACACCAGCCAGAGTCCTTTACAAAAGCAGGCTTTGCAGATCGAGTCCGATGGTTCTCAGGAGTCAAGAATCAACTCAGGATCGCCTCCATTCACAAAGGAACAACTGGGGCATCTGTACAAGTTCTTTAACTCCACCGCAGACCCGTCAACACAACCCTCCTGTTCTTTAGCCCAAATCGATAACAATCAACCTATCTCTTTTTCATGTATCAATCAACTTCCTTGGATTCTTGACTCTGGAGCAACTGATCACATGACCAGTTGCTTCACATTATTTTCAACTTACACCCCCTATGCAGGAAACAAAAGGGTCAAAATTGCAGATGGTTCGTATTCTGCCATAGCCGGCCAAGGAACCATCACAATCTCTCCTTCCTTAACCCTTCTTAATGTTTTACATGTTTCAAAGCTTTCCTGCAATCTGATTTCCATTATAAAGCTAACTCAAGACCTTAAGTGTCAAGTTAAATTCATGTCCTCTCATTGTGAAATTCAGGTTCTGGACTCGGGGACGATGATTGGCAATGCTAGGACCAGTGGAGGTCTCTACTTGCTTGAAGAAAGATCGCATCTCAATAAGTCTGCATCTAGTTTGTGTTCTCAATCCATATTTGTTTCTCATGACAATGAATTAATTATGTTACATTTTCGTCTAGGTCATCCTAGTTTCCATTATATGCAGTATTTGTTTCCAAAATTATTTCGGAATAAAAATCCTTCTCAATTTCAATATGAAGTATGTGCTTTTGCCAAACACAAAAGGACAATTTATCCACCTCGACCCTATAAACCTTCAGCACCGTTTGCCTTAATCCATAGTGACATTTGGGGATCATCCCGCGTTTTATCTGTTTTCGGGAAAAAATGGTTTGTTTCGTTTATTGATGATCATACTAGAGTCCTTTGGGTGTTTTTGCTAAAGAAGAAATCAGAAATTGAACAAGTTTTCAAAACCTTTTATGCCATGGTTGAAACACAGTTTAACACAAAAATTCAGAATTTTCGAAGTGACAATGGACGAGAATTTTTTAATGAAACCTTAAGAGATTTTTCTGCAAAGAAAGGCATCATTCACCAAAGTTCTTGCATTAACACACCGCAACAAAACGGTGTGGCTGAAAGAAAAAATAAACAATTCTTGAAATTACTAGGGTATTATTATTCACCAACCATATTCCAAAAATATTATGGAATGAAGCAATTTTAACAGCAACCTATCTTATTAATAGAATGCCCTCGAAAATTCTCAATTTTAAAAAGCATGTTGCCTTGTTAAAATCCCTTTACCCTCAAAACCGTCTTGCAATCTCGGATCTGCCTTTAAAAAATTTTGGTTGTACCGTGTTTGTTCACGATCACGACCCCACTAGGGGCAAACTTGATCCAAAATCGAAAAAATGTGTTTTCATTGGCTACTCCACAAATCAAAGAGGGTATAAATGCTTTGATCCTTTATCAAATAAAATATTTATCACAATGGATGTGTTGTTTTTTGAAAATAAATCTTTTTTAAGCCTCCTCTTCAGGGGGAAACAAATAGTGAAGACACGGTTTCCATAAAAAATAATCTCCCAAAAATACCCAACTTAATCCCACATACAAATTCATAAGATCTAGATTTTTTAAATCAAGACATTTTAGACCAGTCTTTTGAACACCTGGCAAACCAAAACAGTGAAAATTCACTGGACACTCCAAAAAAGATCCTTGAAAACTCAAAAAATATGTCTGTCGAAAACTCGGTTCCTTTATTAGAAAATCCGGAAAAATCCCATAAAAATAGGAACACACCACCGACTCCTAAAACAATGTGCCCCGTGGATTTAAATCCACCAGAAGCTGATATGGAAATTAAAACTTACAAAAGGAAACAACATGAAACAGGTCTGGAAAAAACGCAACAGGAGTATTTAATTGAGATAGATCCTTCTCCACAAGCAGAGACCGACTCTGTCCAGCCCCACCAAGAATCTGACTCGAGAACAGAACCGGATCACAGTGAGCTGGATCTTCACATAGCCCTCCGAAAGTCCACAAGGTCATGTACAAGTCGTCCCTTGTATCCAATATCAAAATTTGTTTCCTCAAATAATCTCTCACCCAATTTTTCAGCCTTTACCTCTAATGTGTCTGCTGTGGAGATTCCAAAAACTGTACAGGATGCTCTGAGAGCTCCAGAGTAGAGAAAGGCAATTTCGAGGAGATGAATGCACTTGAGAAAAATCAGACTTGGAACATGGAGGAGCTGCCGAGAGGAAAGAATACTGTAGGATGCAAATGGGTATTCACACCAAAGTTTCGTGCAGATGGAACCCTAGAACGATATAAGGCGAGGCTCGTTGCTAAAGGGTTCACTCAAACATACGGAATCGACTACACGGAGACTTTTGCATATGTGGCTAAGTTAAACACGATCTGGATCTTGCTGTCAGTTGCAGTAAATATCGATTGGCGACTTCAACGACTAGATGTGAAGAATGCGTTTTTGAATGGAGACCTGGACGAAGAAGTGTACATGGAACCTCCGCCGGGTTTGAAAAAGGGTTCGGCTCCAAAGCGTGCAGATTGAAAAGATCACTTTACGGTCTTAAACAATCTCCACGAGCTTGGTTCGAACGTTTCTATTAGTTTGTGAAAGGGCAAGGATACAATCAGGCTTAGGCAGATCACACCATGTTCTACAGAGTCTCGAGACATGGAAAAATTACAATACTAATTGTTTACGTTGATGACATCATTGTTACATGAGATGACGAGGAAGAGGTCCACCAGTTAAAAGGAAGTCTCGCCAAGGAGTTCAAAGTAAAAGAATTGGAAGAATTGAAGTATTTCTTAGGTATGGAAATTGCTCGAAGTAAGAAAGGTATTGTCGTGTCTCAACGGAAATATGTTTTCGATCTTCTTAAAGAAATAGAGATGACAAACTACAAACCTGCGGAGACACCGATAGATCCGAATAAAAAGCTCGGAGAATTTACACAGAGGCCGTCAGTGGACATTCCACAATACCAGAGGTTGGTGGGAAAATTGATCTATCTCTCACACACACGTCCCGATATCACCTTTGCAGTGAGTATGATAAACCAATTTATGCACTCACCTCAAGAAGAGCACCTTGATGCGCATATAGAGTTTTGAAGTATTTAAAGGGCGCACCAGGAAGAGGTTTATTCTTCAAAAAAGGTGAGACTCGCAGCGTCGAAGTATTCACTGACGCGGATTGGGCAGGTTCCATTGTAGACAGGAAGTCAACTTCAGGGTATTGTACGTACGTGTGGGGCAATCTAGTTACATGGCGGAGCAAAAAACAAAGTGTCGTGGTAAGGAGTAGTGCGGAGGCAGAATTTCGAGCCATGGCCAACGGTATTTGTGAAGTTATGTGGGTTCAACGGGTACTACAGGAAATAAAGCAGCCTATAACTCAGCCACTAAAACTATACTGCGACAACAAAGCTGCCATCAGCATAGCACACAACCCCATACAACATGACAGAACGAAACATATTGAATTCGACCGCCACTTCATCAAGAAAAAACTGGATACCGGTACCATCTGTATCCCCTACATTCCGACAAAAGAACAAACTGCAAATATCTTTACAAAGGGACTATTTAAAGCAGTATTCGAGGGACTCATAAGCAAGTTGGGCATGATGGACATCTACACACCAACTTGAGGGGGGGTGTTGGAAATACTCAACAGTAAGATATTTCTCAGATTAGTTAGAATCTGTTTGTAACAAAATCTGTTAGAATCTGTTTGTAACTTTCTTATTTTATTGTTTTTCTCATATCTTTCTATACTTGTGTAACAAGGCTATAAAAAGAGCCGCTCTGTATACTGAATTTTGTGTGAAAGAAAGTTCAATTTGCTTATAACAATTCATGAACATACGATTTTATGTAACCCAATAATGAAATGCTATGATAACTAGTAACACAGTGAACTAAAAAAATAGGAATTTCACACAAAGAAAGGTACATTAAATATTTTCAAACAATCGGCAATAGACTGTGAAAGTAAGAAACTATAAATCACAATATTATACAAATACAATAATGTCAAATTAAACATCAAGGATAATATATCGCTGACCCTAATTTGTAAATCAATCATAAAATGTTAAAAGGCTTATCAACAACAACAACAAGCCTTTATCTCAAACTTTTGAAGTCGGCCAAAAGTTGAACTATGTTGAAAGGCTTGTATATACTTTGTAAAAGAAATAAAATCAAAATCGACACTTAAGAAACCTCAATTTGAACTATGAAATGTGTAAAGCAATTAGCACATGCCTTCTCAAGCATTTAGAGCATATGGTATACAAGTTTTCACGATAACATGCTATCAATCTTGAATTCTTGAAGTCGACACTAAGTTGGAACTAGATTGGAATTTCTCTCTTGGGTAATATGTGGCATATAAAGTACCTTGTATGGCATAATGTGTAAGAATCCTTACTATTGGCATTTCTTACTGAACCTCAACTTCTAAAACATAACAAAAGGGCATACATGTGCTGTTACTGGCCGGCATTATATATGTTGCAATATGCCTTACAGGAAACAATATCACGCGCGCGCTCATGTGCGCATAAATGTGTAGGTTAAGGGTGTTA